>QVRM01003206.1:0-183220 GCA_003439945.1 Dermanyssus gallinae | reverse complement strand
ATTCATTCATCCATCCACACATGTCGGAGTAGGTCGCTACCACACCGGCTCCCCGAAAAAAGTGAAAAATCAAGTTTCTTGACACCTTAAGTGACACAAATCACCTACAAAAATGGTGCTCAAGTGCGAGTTGTGCTGCGAGAAAAGCTCCACCGACAATATGCTCATGGTTTGCAAGGTATGTAAGACCACTGTACATCCAACGTGCTGGGGCCTGCCTACAGAGACCAAACCACGAGGGAAGTGGCTCTGCGAAGTATGCGAGGGCACCGCACAATCACCATCTCAACAATCCACTACCGCGGCACTAGCATCCATCCACAATCAACTGTCGGAGATAAAAAACGCCGTTGCAACTGTTCCCAAAATGCACGATGATATTGCAGAAATTACAACAAAAATGGCAGAAATGACTGCTAAAGTGAAACAAATTGACACCATTCAAGAAGACTTGCAGAAACTAACAGAGCGGCTTGACAAAGTGGAAAGCAGCCAAACAATGGAAAGCGCTGACGGCCAGCGGCTCTTGAAACTCGAACAGTCACAGTTACTGCGGGATGTTGTTATACACAACATCCCTGGTCCCGCCAAGGAGTCGTCCGCCACGACTGCTAGCCTAATCAAACAGCTGATCAGTGCTGCTGGTGTTGACAACGTTTCGTTAGTGAAAGCGAGGAGGAGAAGCTACGTAAAAGCCAACAGCGCTATAGTAGCCACACTCGACACTGAAGAAAATGCCCGCAAATTCATAAACCGTATTGGAGACAGGGCCAGACCACTTACCCTTAGCGGGGTCTACCAAACCGCACCAGGAACCTCAAACAACAACAATGAATCCACCGGCGGCAGTTGTAGCAGCGGAACAGCTCAAACCACCATCACAGCCAGCTCTAACATCGCCCCGCAACTATACCAACTAAAAGTGGCATGCAATAAACTGAAGAGCAAATATAACATACACACCAGAACAAACATACACAACTGCTCTATCTATATTAAACACGAGTCTGGAGAGGAGACGCAGATCAAATCACTGGCTGGATTACAAGAATACACAAATGATTTAGAAAAAAAACGGGAAAACACAACCGCAGAGAAAAACGGAGAAAAAGACCACTTGAAACCACATCTACAAAATATTCAGACCCCAAGAGATTGAATGCTGAGAAGACAAACTAAGCACCACGACAGACTATTACAGAGACTGTAAAATCTATGCAATACATGTCTCCTTTTTTTCTCAACCAAGTGTATTCACGTTCCGACAACTTGATATAACCACATATTTCGGGGAAATAGCACATGCATGGAAGAAAACGTTTCATGTCAACAATATCCATTTAATAATAGTGTAGGTATAAATAAGGAAGCCAGTAAATCATTTAGAGTTTATTTATTGAATATCAGAAGTATTTCAGCAAATCTCGACCTCCTCCTGGGAATGTTGTCAACGAAAACAGCACACGTTGCACTGGTCCTCACGGAGACCTGGGGGAGAGAAGACTCCCTAAACAGCATACATATAGATGGTTACAAGAGCTTTTTTCACCTGAGAGCAAAAGCAGAGCAGGAGGAGTCGCATTATTTATAAACGACAAATACGATACGACACAGGTAGCAGTACAAATGCAAAACGCAGATATATGCTCTGTAAAAATAACAATAACAGACACAACATTACTACTAATAGGCATCTACAGGTCACCCAACAAAAGCTTTTCTTCACCAGAACTGTTCATTCAAGAACTACAAATGATGTGCAAATCAGACAATTCACAAAACACAATAATTCTTACAGATTCAAACATTGATGTTAGCAAATCATCAGAAATCAGCACGACGTACATGGACACCCTGTCAGAAGAAGGTTTTATACTACAAAAAACAGACCACACAAGAGTTACGGCAGATAGCGCCACTACAATCGATCATGTACTGACAAAAACGAGATCAATCGATGTTGCTCATATCGAGTTACAAAGTACCAGAGGCGTGTCTGATCACCGTGCTATTCTGCTAACGCTAGACATAACATCAACCACATTTAAACAACAAAAAAACCGGACACCACCCAAATCCATAAACAGCAAGAAATTTGCGAATGAAGTGCGGAAAATCAAGTGGATCGATTTATTAGGTCATGAAGAGAACCCAGAAGCAATATGTAAGATCATCCAGGCCTCACTACAAACATGCCAGCAAAAAGCCACATACTATACAAAAGAAGGTCATACACGCGCAAAAAAGACCATCCTCAAGCCGTGGATAACATCGAGCATACTAAAAAAAATGAGAGAAAGAGACAGCCTTTTCGAAAGAACTAAAATAAACCCAGGCCTAAAACAGGAACACTGCCGGCTTAGAAACCAAATTAAGTTACAACTAAGACACGCAAAGGATGCCTACTTCAAGGCAAAGTTTGTCGGGGACAAGAAAAAGACTGGCGAGTTATCAACGAATACATAAGGGGCCACCGTCGCGCCGACAAACTTGACCCAAACACACTGTCGGTATGTGAAAGCCTACCGTCAATGAAAGCGAAAGTAGAAAAAGTCAACTTGCACTTTGCTACAGTCGGTGAGCGTCTGAGTTTGTCAACCGGACAAACATCAGCCAACAACAGCCTGCCTACATACACCTTCAGCGAGCCATTGCGCTCTTTTGCACCGGCAACCAAGGAAGAAGTACATGGGGAAATACAACACCTAAAAATTAATAAGGCACCAGGATACGACCACGTAACAAACAACATCATTAAACAGCAAAACGAGACATTCACATATATCGTCTTGAAACTAACAAACGCTATATTCTCACAAGGGCAATTTCCAATGGCCTTAAAGCGATCGGAATTGGTGCTCGTACACAAACAAGGTAACAAACAAGATATCGACAACTTTAGACCCATATCTCTATTAAGCACTATTGGTAAGTTAATTGAGAAACTAATAGCCAAGCGGATAAAACAGCACCTGCATGAAAACAACATATTACACAAAAATCAGTTTGGCTTTAGAACTGGCAAGAGTACACAATCAGCACTAATAGCAATACAAGAAATGATAGCCTCGGAAGTGGACAAAGGAAACCGACCCGTGGCAGTATTTCTCGATCTCTCACGTGCATTTGATACCTTACCGCACAACCGTCTCCTAAAAAAGATGTCAAATATGGGAATCACTTCGCGAGCATTAAACGTAATCGCCACGTATCTTCACTGCAGGAAACAAACTTATTCATATAATAGTGATTCTTCAGAGATAGATCTAAGACCCTTCGGGGTCCCCCAGGGAAGCGTGATCGGGCCACTGCTATACATACTGTACTGTAATGATATTTTCCACTTACACGACGGATCAACCAAATATATGTTCGCAGATGATACTGCACTCGTATATAGACAAAACCTTTATCACGACCGACACCACGTTGAACAAGGGCTGAGGCAGGTAGGAAACTGGATGAAAACAAACGGGCTTGTAATAAACCACAACAAGACAAAATTTATGCACTTTAATTTAAAATGTCGCCGCAACCTGACTGTACCTGACAAAATCCAACTACACAATCACATACCAAACACAACATGCAACTGCCCATTTATACAAAAAACAGACACAATTAAATATCTTGGAGTGATAATAAGCAGTAATTTAACATGGAACTCACACGTAGACCACACCGCCCGCAAAATCCGAAAAGGCATTGCAGTCCTCAGTCAAATACGTTCGTCTGCTACGACTAAATTCAAACTAGAATTATATAAAGCACTTATTGAAGCTTATTTTAGATACGCAATCGTCGTGTTTGGTGGAACCTTCCCTACTATACTGAAACCGCTGATGATCTTGCAAAAAAAAGCCGTGCGACTAATCGCCGGTGTTAGCGCCATAACTAGTGCAGCTCCCCTGATGCAAACACTCAAAATAATTCCTTTTCGTCAGCTCTACGCCGAATCCGTACTTATTTTCTTCCTTCTTAAAGAAACAGAAACCGGGTGTGAAATTCAAAATAGAAATAGACCTACACACAGCTATTCAACGAGAAGACGGCAAAATGACAAAATTAACATAGAATACACACGAACGGAAACAGTGCGCCGAACAGCAATTCACCACTTCATAAAACTATTAAACACCTGCCCCACAAACATCCGTGAACCACCAAATGAACGCCACCGACTGTTAAAACTCGCCATACGAAAGCACATCGCAACGCTAAGTGACACTGACATAATTTCTCTCCTCGAATAGAAACTCCTGGCGACCACGCCGCTGCCAAGACAACGATGGTGCTGCTGCTGCCGTGTGGGGATGATCAGCGGGAGGCATGAATGAATGTGTGTGTGAACAGAAAGAGATACCCAAACTGCCTATGCACGTGGCCCATGTGTGCAGAAGCATGTGTACGCTTCTAAACATGCACAAAACTGACTAGATGAAGTATTGCTAAGCTCGGCTGACAAAATGAAAATAGATGTTGTTAGTTAGCACATTGCAAAGTGTCATATGATTATGAAGAGCAAATGTTGCACATTTGAAAAAAACGTATCATTACGCAGTAGATATATAAAATAAGTACAAAAATGTTTTCTTATTTATTTATTATTGGGGTTAGCATAATATGAGACTTCTGATAATTTAAATTATGTGTCACTATTTTGGCTTCCTTAGGTATATTTAGGTATAATTAGGTAGAAACATGCAAGATACGTGTGTCTACACACAATATTTCCTTCCTTTGACAATGATGCTTGGATGTATCAGTGCAAAACCGTACACGGGCATTAGCCTTACGGAAAAACAAATGAAGTTATGGTCATCGCACATGTTATTAATAAAACGCACTTATATTTAAAAAAAAAAAATATAGGATTTATTTACTTATTTAATCTGTTCAATATTCCATTTTATATTATTCACCAGTCGTTGTAGTCCCTCCGGGCTAAGATCCGTGCGATTGCATATGGTCTAGTTTATGGTTTTGCATTGTTCATCGAACCATGGTTTGTGCGAAGTGGGTTTGCGAGTCGGTTTCCATGTGCATGAAATCTGAATAGCCCACCGGATAGCTCTTTCAGTGACACTCATTTTGTCTGTTAGTTGAATGAGTTGAAGTGCTTGTTGTAATATCTGGGAGCTCAGTGAGCGGCTGATGGTGCATACCGAGGATGCATTAGGCTTGTTATTTCATAGTGTTCTCGGTGAGCTGAAAGGGTTAAATGCATCTTGCTGATTCGTATGTGACTCTCAGAGGGCCAAGTTTAAAACCTCATAATATACTGCAATAGATAGAGAAAGCCAGCGGTAAAATATTGAGCCTCCTGATCAATACGAGGTAATATATATCGGGCTTAACAGTACGGTGCCAAGATTGTCATCCGGTCAAACGTTCCGCCTGCTCTCCGGTGTTGATATGTGGGAAAAACGGACCGAGTCCGTCAGACTTCGAGCGGGACTTGATTTGCACCATGTGGACTTTCCCCACGCCAATTGTTTGCCCCTAACTCTCTTCTGGGTCGCCAAAGCTGAGCTGCCCCTTCTGAAAGCTGTGCCTTGGTGAGCTAATGGAGAATCCTGTGCGAGAATCGCTTGAACATTTCCCTGGCAGCCGAACGTCGGCGACAGAAATACAAGTTAAGCAGGTCTAGAGGAACTTCTGAGCCCGACATCATCCAGGTTTACCAGCACCTGAAGCTGGACGCGCAAGATAAATTTTACACACACTTCCGCACATCGCAGCAGAACCGAATCGAGCGGTTGGAGGTCTGCGGGTCTCTTGAGGACTCGACTACTTACGTTCACAAAGTGCGTAACCCTTTGCACACCAAGCTAATAGCGCAGCAAAAAGAAAGACGCCGGTTATATATACAGGTAGTTCCATAAGTTCTTAGAATGAGCTTTTCTACCGCTATTAGGAACTGCAACTTTTCGACTGCTAGCACTCAGAATATTATGGTGATTGGCCGTTGCGATTTCGTTTGATCGCTTTTCCCGTGCAACGTATCGGCGTGATTTTGAAAAATTGAGAAAAAAGAGTTTCGAGTGGTTATCAAGCGTTTTTATTTCAAAAGTTGGAATGCGACCCAAGTGAAAACTGAGTTAGACGAGGTGTACGGTGACTCTGCGCCATATTTTGCCACTGTTTCCAACTGGATTAATGAGTTAAAAAGAGGTCGCAGGAGCACCGAGAATGAACTACGTTCAGGACGCCCAAAAACGGCAACTGATGAGGAAAACGTGGAAAAAGTGCGGAAAATCTTTGCCGCAGATAAGCGAGTGAACATTAGGGAGATAACGGAGGCCTTGGGGATCAGTTTGGGTAGAGTGCATTTCATCCTGCACGAAAACTTGAAGATGAAAATGCTCAGAGCAAAATGGCTGCCGCATTTGCTCAACCAAGGCCAGAACGACACGCGCGTTTCCGCTTCACAGCGAAATTTGGCCAAGATGTCGAAACATCCGTCGGATTTTTGGCGCAGATTCGTGACCGTCGATGAAAGCTGGGTCCATCACTACACTCCCGAGACCCAAAAAGCATATCGTCAATGGTGTGCACCTGGTGAAGGACCTCCGAAGAGGGTGCGGACAACGGCATCGGCCGGAAAGATGATTGTTACGGTTTTTTAAGACCAACGTAGAATAATGCTGGTCGATTACCTTGAGAGCGGTAAAACGATCACAGGAGAATATTATGCAAGACTGTTGGACTGCCTTTAGCAAGAACTCATCGTGAAACGGCCCGCTTTGCAGAAGAAGGTTGTCCTGTTTCACCAGGACAATGCTCCTGCACACAAGTCCCGGCAAGCATCGGCAAAACTGGCCCAACTGAGGTTCGAACTTATTGAACAACCTTCCTATTCTCCAGACCTGGCCCCCTCTGATTATTTCCTCTTCGAACATTTGAAGAATAGTCTCGGTGGAAAGCGTTTTTCCGGCAATGAAGAGGTTAAGGCTGCTGTCAATGCCTATTTTCAGTCTAAAGACGCGGAATTCCACTTAAGAGGTATAAAAGCTCTGAAATCTTGGTGGGAAAAGTGTATTGAGCATCTCGGGGAGTATATCGAATAAGATAAATTTAAAAACATGATTTGGAAAATTCTTGGTTTTCATTCTAAGAACTTATGGAACTACCTGTATATATATATATATATATATATATATATATATATATATATATATATATATATATATATATATATACATATATTTCCTCCAATGAGGAAATTCCGTCGCTCCAGAAATTGTCGTTTTTAGATGCAAAACGTGATTAAATTGATTTTTGATACCCATACAACTCTCTAAGTGTTCTTCTGTCCAAAATTTTTGAAGTAACCGGAACAGATAATAATTTGAAAGGGCAATGTCAGGATTATACCGCAGGTGGGGTAAAGCATCCCATGCAAGATCCGGCAGTTTGTGGCAGGTTGCGGGCATGTATATGCGGGCGGGCGCTGTCCTGGTGAAGCCTTTTTCGAGGACTATGCGCTTCAAATAGTCGAAACCCTAGCAGTTATTTTCACCGTTAATCGTCTCTTTCTACAAAAGCCAACAGTACACCACGCCTTGCCACCAGACACACAGTGTATACTTCATAGCATAAAAGCCTCTTTGGTCTGTGCGGCACCTATACACCGCCACGTATCACGTTATCTCGGCTATTTAGATGCGAATAAACTAATTCACAAGACGCTTTTAACATGTTTACGATCTCTTCGAGTGACAGTTTGTATTACAATATTTATATACAATAAGTTGCGAGCGCTTATATACATATATATATATATATATATAGAAAATATTGTGATGATTTATTAATCATTTACAATACATTTGCACACTCGGCAGTGCTCGCCTATATATATATATATATATATATATATATATATATTATGGAGAGAGAGTTCGTTAAAGCAAACATTTTTTCTAATGGAACATGGTTTCTGAGAAGTCTTGTTTCAATCTCCTATGCAGAAACTAATCACATCGTCCTGTTCTTGAAATAATTCTGGTTCTTCTGACATGTAACGCCGACCAGAAGATGCAACATGGTCGTTTAAAAGAGAACCCGTAAAATATTAAGTTTTTTTTTTATTAGCCTTCACGCCAAATGCCTTAAAATCATAACTGTACGACTATTCGCAGAACTCAAAACTAATACATTCGGGCAAATGCGCATTTCATGACAATCAGTTTGGCAATAAATTCCTGGAAATGCCAGCCGCTATCGCAGAGTAATGAAGATTTTTCGGCGGGCATGTCGAGATTAAATGCACGCATAAATGACCTAGAGTGATGTATCTGATGGAGGAGGCAATTTATGCATGTATTCAATCTCGACATGACCCATAAAACCTTAATTATTCTGCAAACACGGATCGGGTAGCCGTAAGTTTGGTACAACAATGATGGTGAAATGCGCATTTTATGCTTAAGCGCTATAAATGGGCCGTAGGATTATAAATGTAAGGTATTGGGCGTAAAAAGTTATTAAAGAACTTCATTTGTGTGCGAAGTCTCTTCTAAACGACGATGTCGCATCTTCTGACCAGCGTTATATGGTTGTCGGAAGAAGCAGAATTTGCTCACAACACGACGATGTGTTTAGCTTCTGTATAGGGGGACTGGTTGTCTCACAACTGCACATGTTGTGCTCCTATGCCGGGCATAGGAGCACCAGTGGCACAGATTTTAGTGATATTACATTCAGTCCGAAGCACGACTTCTCAGAGACCATGTTCTACTATAAAAAAAACATATTTCAACTCTAACGAGCTCTACAGGTCCTTATATCGCTCTCGAAATCTTCCTGGGAGACCCTGCATATTTATATATTTTTTCTTTAGTTGCAGATATATATATATATATATATATATATATATGTACATATATATATATATATATATATATATATATGTACATATATATATATATATCTATATATATATATATATGTACATATCTATATATATATATATATATATGTATATATATATATATATGTACATATATATATATATATATATATGTACATTACCACGCTATGTGTACATAAAGAGTAAAAGGTAATGTTCAGACAAAAGAGCGTCTAACTGAAAGTTCGTTTTCTATTTTCCAAACAATTCCTTATTAGCTAGAATGTAGTCTCGTATCGCCAAACTAGGTGGAGCCTTAGTGAAGAAACGGGTAGAAACGGCATCGGCGCTGTCACACGATATTCTGTTTTGCTTGAAATTCTGCTGCCGCTGTCATTGTTGTGACGTCGCATTCAGGCTTAACGCTGCCTAGGGTAGGACTCAGGGGAGTCGTTTTTCTTGTTTTCAACCACATTTTACGTTCAACAAACAACCATAATCGCCTGGTTGGCAGATAACCGTTGCTTCGTTGTTCTAGGCGTTATTGTTGTTCTTTTGTTTATTTATGCTGTTTTGTGCTGCTGCTGCTGCCTACAACACAACATCTGCTGTCATAATTGCACGAGTTACACATGCAGAAACAGAATTGTATTATTAAAAATGATAGCATGCAGAATCTGTTTGACGGTAGTTGTGGAGTTGGTGTCTGCGTGTTGTTGTGTGTTGTATTATCTGCATCTATGTACTATTTGCATGTATGCAATATCTGTATGTATCTGTAGTATCTGTATGTAGTATCTAAGTCCTTTCGAGGCTGACTCTCATCCAAGATTTAACGTCCATGGAACTGCTTTTCGCATTGCTTCATAGACGGTAGACCCCCATAAATACAAATGTGGGGCAACGGTGGGGCTCGAACCCGCGCACCTATCTGGTGTCTCCTCTGGTCGCGAGGCGCAGACGCATGCACCCACCACGCCACCGGGCTCGACCTTCGCCCTAGGCTAGGTGCCGGGCACAACAAGAAGCAGCTCTATACAATGACGGTGGGAGGCCAGGAAGTTCATGGACCAGATGCCATACGTTCCGTAACGACCTCGTAGTTGTCTTCGTGGTGCCACGCCGTGCTGGCGGGGGAGTTAATCACCTCTACGGTGTCAGGATGGGGCGCCATAAATCGTGTCTGGTGGCCCGAAGCCACGATTCACTGCTGCCACAACTGGCACCACCTCGCATGCCCACACACATACGCGCAAGCGCGAGCACCGTGGCAGTGTATCACAGTGCGACGTCCACGGCGTCCGGGTCACGGGTCGGAGGCCATCGCGGGGGCCAAGCGAGGAAACGGCGTTTAGCGATCGTCTACTGCTTACTACATAGAGGGCGAAGGGCGAGAGGAGAGCTCAATAGAGAGAGAGATAGGTTGAGAGGGAGTGTGAAAAAGGAGATACATAGGCAATTAAACTTAAGCACAGCTAACTGCTGTAGAACGGATGACGAGAAGGCATTCTAACAAACTCGCCGCCCAGAGGGGTAGGACGAAGTCGAGGTTAAACAACGTGTATATATGCTTTTAAATGATATATATAAATATAATATAAAAAAAAAATATATATATATATATATAATATATATATATATATATATATATATATATATATATATATATTTATATATATATATAGACACGGGAGGTCTTATTTATTGATTTATATAGTCTCCGCCAAAAGATACAACGTCTGCCCAACGATTTACAAGGTTTTCGATTCCTAAATAATCTTCCAAATTTCCAAAAAAATCCTAAATATTCTTCTAGTCCAGAGCGCACGTGTTCGATATAAGTGAATTTTTTACCACTTACATTTTTTGCATCGATCTGAATAGTTGGTAATCAGGTGGTGCTAAGTCGGGGGAATACGGTGGATGTTCCAAAAGTTCCCATTTTAGCTGCGAAATTTTTGAAAGGGTCTCCCTACTCACGTGGGGCCTTGCGTGGTCTTGGTGGAACAGGACACCCTTCCTTAAAATTAGTGCAGGGTACGACAGCTTTCATTTTTCGTGAACCTTTTCAAGTTGTTGACCGTACACGGCCGTATTTATCGTCTGGTTTCGCGGTAAAAATTCATAGTGCACTATTCCGCCCACATTCCACTAAATACACAATAAAACCTTGTTTTTTTTCCTTTTCGGAACTTCTCAAACCACTGTTGGCACATTCTGTACAACAGGCATCTCCAAACGATTTTAACAACTTTTTGTGATCCTGCGTTGCACTCAGTCTATTTTTAAACTCATGGAGTAAAATCGCCCGAATTTGGCATTTTTATACCTCCATTTTGCAGGTCTTTTACGAACAAACAGCTAAACAGATTTCCAAAAGGGTTGAGGCCAGCAGATTCCCCGCTCCTTTTCACATGAAAACAGCAAAAAGTGAGCCAATGATCTATGCCTAGGCGCCGGGGCGGGCGCTGTGAAAGCCGCGCAAGCGCCAATCCGAAAAGACTTTTTTGTAGACCCTATATATATATATATATATATATATATATATATATATATATATATTTACACACACGCCTACTACTATATATATTCTTTAGTTAATGACTAGTTTACTCGTAGTTTTCGCACAATTATTGCTACGTATATACATGTGCACACATCTAAGTTTCCCTATAAATGCATGATACACGCGAGACAAAAAGATTGCATCGCCCATCACATCTGACATTTAGCAATTTTTTTTTATTCACAACAATGCCGCCATATAAAAACAGCCGTAACTTAAAACGACAATTAAATTAGCTTTTAAATACAAGTAGAATGTTAAAGTTATACCATGCCATATTCTCAACCCTATAAAGCAGTGCACTGAGAAACGCTCGGATATGTGGGATTAGTACTACATCGTTTTTTTTTTCACTATGAACTCGATACCCTTCTAGGGTGCTTAATGAGGTAGGAATGCGGTAAGGTTTAAAAGTCTATGGGGGTTCAAAATAGACTTTGTGGTTATGTGGTTACAAAAGACATTTGAATAACAATGTATGTGCCAGGGCTAACATATGAAAACGCTGTTCTAGTGCATAGCTCGGGTTCGAAAGGATTCAAAGAGAAGTAATTAGATTTTCATTGGGGTGCCGTTTTAATTGTAGCAGAGAGTTTCTTGAAGGGGAAGGCGGTATGTCAAAATATATCGAAAGAGAAGTGCAAAGTAAGCTGAGGTATTGTAGTTGAATTAGATCATTGAATAACGAATGATGGGTTAAAAAGATACAATGGGCAAAAAAGCCAATGCGAGAAAAACAAAATGGAACAGGAGGGTGGAATTTGTGGCAAGACAGATAGGACTCAGTAGTGAACAATGGACAGACACTGCTATGTCCAGTGAGCAAACTAAAAGTAGGGTAAATGCAGCATACACACAGAAGTGGCGGACAACACTCATGCGGAAAACTAGTTTAAAGGAAGTATACGAGAATATGGAATTGGAAAGGGGTGGAATAGCATGGCTATATGTTACTACAAAAGGCAGCGGGCTGTTAGCGGATGTGAGAGTCGCACGAGGCAGGATTAGACACGAGGGTGCAGCGAAACTGCTACGAGGAATTGGAAACAACGGTGTGTCGGATATGCGGTAGAAGAGAAAAAACAGTAGCTCATCTGGTTAGGAAGTGTGAACAATATGGAGGGATTTGGGATTTAGAATTAGGGGAGGCGCTAGGAATATGTAAGGATGCGGTAAAGACACAGGTAGAGATTACGAAACAGAGACTATCCCGATCACTATTTGAAACAGCAATTTTTTTGCTGATGCTAGGGCACCCTTCCGATATTGGCGCCTTGTATGCCTTTATTGCTCCTCCCGCCGCAATTACTGTGACCATTGTGACGTCTGGTATTGCATCAACTTCTTTATCAACGCTCTCGTGACATGATCTACTTAAGCTGTTAGAAACGAATCGTCAGGAAACAGCGTTCTGATTGAAATATCTGCTGCTTTACAAGCGCGTGTGTCATGCAGATCGTGAGCGTTTTGCGAAACTCTCTTTTATAAATTGCTTTATATACGTCCTTACACAAAGAAAACCTTATATATATATATATATATATATATATATATATATATATATATATATATATATATATATATATATATTACTGCTTTCAGCAGTTTCATCTTGTGATGCTGGTACATGGCTCAATGCTCTACCAAGTGCTCCCGTTGGAACCCGCTTAGAGGAGCTTGTCATCAGGATCTGCATTGGTCTTCGCCTTGGGATCCCTCTTGTCGAGAAATATGAGTGCAGCTGTGGAAAGAAGGTCTCACCCCTAGGTCACCATGGCTTATCATGCATCCGCAGCTTAGGCCGTAGGACGACGGCGCACGGTTCTTTGACTGATACTCTAGTCCGTGCTCTAGGGTCATCTGGCTACCCTTTTTCTCTCGAACCCGCAGGTTTGTATACAGACTCCCGTCGACCTGACAGAATGACCCTAACAGCGTTTGAAGGCGGAAAGAGACTCGTCTGAGACGTCACCGTGACTAACTCTTAGCACCTTCAATGATCAGTCACGGCGCTACCTAGGCTGGTTATGCTGTTTTGCAGGCGGAAAAAATAAGTGTCGGAAGTATGCATCTATCGGAGACTTCATGAATTTTCGACCTCTTGCCTTTGAGACCTTTGAAGGCCCAGGTACTGAGGGAGTTATTTCTAAGGTATGCCAGTGTCTCAGATTGGCCACGGGAGACCTACGCGCTGGTGAATTTATAAGGACAATTATTTACACCCCGTTCTGAGTTATTTAAATATAAATTTGTTTTAAAGTATATTTATATATACAATATCTGGGGTCTCCCAGAATTCGTCTAACGAACTTTGGCGCTTAGTACAACTTGCCAAAAAAATGATTTTTTCCAATTGAACAAGGGGCGGAAATGTCTTCTTTTGAAGTAAGAGCAAAATAGCCAAAAGTGGTTGTATCAAGCTTTTTCCTGACATATATTCACTTAATCGGCGACTGTGAGAGTCCTACAATTTAGTACTTACGGCATTTTCTTAACTCAGCCTCCCCACCTCCCAATATATATAACACCTTGGGTGCGCATTCCACAAAGAGAGCTACCGTGGGGAGGCTGAGATGAGGAAATGCCTTAAGTACTAAAATGTTGAGCATGCCTACAAGTTTACGCCGTTCGCGGGGAAGCCCCATGACGGAAAGATCGCTTGATTGCATCTGCACTCAGCTAAGTGACGCCACGGAGAATAAGAGATCGGGCAAGTTTATCCGGCAAAGGACCGCAATTTTAATCCAACAAGGCAACGCAGTGGCGGCGGTGAGGTTGTTGGCGAAATAAACTAGTTCGGTGGGACTAAGTCCGACCGGTGACTGATGCATAAGTGATGTATGAACGTTATCTATTCCGAGGAATTGTTACTATTTACCACAAACTGCAAGGGCCACGTAATTAAATAAATGTGCCGACGATTACAGAACAGAGGTGTTTTTGTTTCCTACGTTGGTGGTCACATCAAATTGTATATATATATGCATGGATGGATTAATTATTCGCTTAACATGTATGCGAAGGTCCACGTGTCACCCCTTTATATCAAGGGCGCTTGGGGCGGCAGCATAAGCAGCGCATATGTTGAGATATTTAGGGTTTTCCCAACACTCTTTGTGGCAACACGCTCGTTGACTCTCAGCGGAATGGTTTATCATTTATTCTCCAAAAGAAAGTTTGCTCAACAAAACTGAGTGAACCGGCCACGCCCCTGAACATGACAAGCATACGCGCTTGCTTTCTAGTCCATGATTATATATATATATATATATATATATATATATATATATTTATATATATATATATTTATATATATATATATATATATATATATATATATATATATATTTATATATATATCGTGTCGTGTTTTAACAATACAGGTTAAAACGAAAGCAATGATCACACGAACGGCATGTGTGCACATTTGTTTAGCTCGGTTCGCAGGTAGTCTCACAGCGTCTATAACATGATCCAATTACGAAGTAAAGAACTACGCAATTTTTTCTGCAAGAAAAAAGAATTTCGTTTAATCGGTGATGCAGCATTGAAAACGCAAACTGAATCTTGAGTTCTAATAATGTAACCTATGTCCTAAATATGTAACCTATGTTGACCAGGGCAATGCTTTTACCTCAAAATAAAGTGCTCGATAGCGTACTATACCAACGCTTATATCCGGCGTTACAATATTTTCTTCGTCTTTTCTCAACGAGCTTAAGCAGTTGTACTGTTGTTGCTGCTGTTGAAATTTGGTTGTAAAGTGTGCGCCTATACATTCATAGCAGTGCTGTATTTCCCAAGCAGCTGACTACAAACTAGGCAAACGGCTACCAAAAAGTTTTTTTCGGTTTTGTCCGTAGAAAATCATTAAAAAAACCGAAAAAACTTTTTTGTAGACCCAATATGAAACTAGTCGGCTTCTAGCTGACTTACGCGTTTTGCAAGAGTATTTTGTTCACCTGTTTCGCAACGCTAACGTCTTTTCTGTTTCTGCGACTTTCCACGGTTTGTGCCTTGCAGTGTGCTCCCAGATGGCAAAAGGCATCATGGCCACGGTGTCGCCGACGGTCAATCAGAGCTTCGAAACGGTGGCGTCGATCTCCAACATGTTCCACATGCCGTTCGTCACGAGTGAATTTCCCGAAATGGCCCGAAGTCGTCCGGCCTTATTTGGGCTGGCCGTCAAACCCTCGTACCTTAAGGCGGTGATGGACATTATCAACTACTATCAGTGGCCATACATCATCTACATGTACAACTCGGACGACGGTACGTGGCGCGGCTTGCCCGGAATGTATTATATCTCTATTTATATACTTATATATCTGTATATATATTGTTTAATGTTTTTATTTATATGTTAATTCACCCTGGGTTAGAGAACCCGTGATCACACGCTCGCCCGCAGACAATTGCTCACTCTAAAGTGCTAACATAGCGAAGTTATATAAATAAAAGCTGCATATATATACGCTTATCAATTGAAACGAAATCTTAAAATCCCAAATTTACCTTCGATCGCTCCGAAGCGGAAAATATGTTGCGCCGAGATCGAACCCACGACGCCTGGTTGTAGAAGTGGTAGTACTATAGAATCGTCGAGCCCGGTGGCGTGGTGCATTCGCTTTTGTTTTTATGGGGGTCCATCTATGAAGCACGGCGAAAAGCACTCCCGTGGACGTTAAATCTTGGCTGAGGGTCAGCTCAAAGAAATTAATTAGTACTATACAGTACCTCTCTTCGCCGTTTTGGCGGATGCTTTGACCGCCGACCAACCAAAGACATCCAACGTTGGCTAGCGAATGAAAAACGAGAAAAGCCGTACTGAAATTGCAAAATTCTGTGATGCCTATTTTTTGGAATCTTTTTCGTTTAATAATACATTACAATTCTAGCACCTGCTACATTACAATTTTAACATTGTGTATATAAAACAAACACATCCTGAAGAATGTGTATTAACTGGGGATAATCGTAGTACTATCCTAGTGACGAGAAGTCAATTCGTGATGATTACCGAAGCCGGTTTCCTATAGATGGCTACCGGTGCTCGATGCCGGAAATTTATAGGGTCACAAGTAAACAGAAAGGGAACGCTAGCAACTGGCGTACGGTCTGTATCTTAATGAAATAACTCAATTAAATTTGCATTTTTTTCTATAGCTGTACCCACTCATTCAAATAGGTATAACAAGCATTAGTCATTTTTGACTCGCTCCTAACCAAGCGTGTCTGTTCCCATTCAAACATGTTTTTAACGAGTTCTACGACCTCCTAAAATACGATATGTTAGAAAAACAATTATATATATATATATATATATATATATATATATATATATATATATATATATATATATATATATGACATTGTAGTGCAATCTGAGTGTCGCCTTTGCAACGAACACCAAATGTTGACATAAAGAGTCTGTGCAAAAACGATTTTAACGAACATTCTTCTCGAAATAGTTGTTGTCGTCGTCTTGTTGATATATTGACACTCTAAATGCCATTGTGGTTGTCAAATGCTCCCGCCATGAGATTAGCGGTCTACAATACGGTAGACAAATCTCTAAGAATCTTCCACCCATCATACGCAACAGGTGATGTATGCGACAGAATGGAGCCTCTCAGATTCACTAATTTACGATCGATTCGATTTATCAAGCAGTGCTGCGTGGATACGATATAGCTGTATCTGAAATATTACTCAAAACGTTTCTTAGAAACAAATTGTTTACAAAAATGATGCTTAACTTCTTAAATCATACTAATATGAAAGAAATTAGTATAATACAGTATTCTCTGCATGGGCGCAAATCATCAGTTTAAGTAAATCCCTAATTCGCCGTTTCACCTAACATTTTTGTTACACGTTTGCACCGAATACAGCTAACGCATGCCAGCTAAAAGATAACAGGAAATTCGCTTCTGGCCAAACGGGATTGGACTGCCAGTGTTGGCAGAAGCGCGACGTAAATCTATTATAGCTCAGAGTCCAATCGTTTGCTATCGCTAGCACGCTGGTATTTGTGCGTAGCACTGAGGTGAAGCTCGTAGTCAACGCTGCGTTTCTCGGAGGCTCTAACTAGACTGAATTAATTACTATTTGTCATTCGCCAGGAAGCTAGCTATAAAACACGGTATTTTACATACCCGCGCCAAGCACCGAAAGTTGACACCACAACGATAGAAGTACAGCAGCGGGGCGGCCGGTGGTATTCGCCCCGAAGTCTCCAATGTCAAATTACGCTTACGCTGTAATTACCAGCAAGAACATTTTACGGTCAACTGCTCCGCGCTAGAGTTGCAGTTTTATGTTTGTGTTCGTTGGTTGAATTTTTTGCGTTATCTTATGCAAGCTAAAAATCTCAAAAACGCAAAACAGTGAGTGGAAAAAACATTTCTATTTTTAATACGTACCATATTTCCGGGACAAGTAGTCTTTATGTGCGAGTCTTGCGAGTAAGAGGGGTATTTTAAAACAGTCATAAACTATCGCAAAATGTTATTCGCCAAAAAAATACTTTATAGAAGTTGCCAGGTATTCGCTGCCCTTAACACAAAAATCCATGACAAAGACGTTTGACATTATTTTGTTCGACCGCACACGCATCTAATTTGCAGCTTATTTCCTAAAACTGCGTTGCAGCAGTTTGCATCAATATTAGATTCGCCTGTGCTATTTGGGTTAATATTGCCTAAATTATCGTGGCAATTTAGAAACTAAAGCTTCGCATAAAAAAGTAGTGCCACGAAAGATCTTCACTTTTTAATTAGAAGCTGCGGAACATATATGGGTTTTGGGTGAAAACCATATATATATATATATATATTTTTTTTTTTACCGAAATCTTAAGCATTGCAAAATACAGATCCGTTAAATAAACCACGTTTGAAACTTCAAAAACTTGAATATATGTGTATATATATATATATATATATATATATATATATATATATATATATATGTTCAGTTTGATGGTGCTTTTGACTAGTAGTTTTGATTCGGGTAATGTAAATTCAAATGAATACAAAACAACAATAGCATATGCATATGTAAACTTACAACAAAAACATAAGTCAATAAAATCAAACGTCTTTTCGTTTACCTAACGCAACTCTAGCCAGCCCCACTGCCATAGAAGCGCGCTTCGCCCTGTTTGGAAAGTCGGCCGTGGCCTTTATTACGGTGCACTCTCAACTGAGCGTTGTTTGAGGACGCGGAGCCGCATTGCTCCAGAATTGCGGACTGTGTGAGCGCAATCTTCACACATTCACGCGCACGCACACACATCCAGCCGGCCGACGCGTGTTCATGCAATTTCTGTCTACAATTTGGCGCTTGGAGAGGTGGGAAAAAAACAACAGCAGCAGCAGCAGCAGTGGGCATTGGCCGATAAGTTCCATCTGTCATCGAACGTCGAAGCGTTCGAAACGCCTGCGACAAAACGACAAGCCAGGTATAGGGAGAGAGAGAGAGAGCAACAAAGAAGAGCGGAAAGGCTCAGGGAGAAACAGGGAGAGAAAGAGAGAGAGAAAGGGCGAGACGGAGTAATCGAAGTGTAGACGGGAAATAGGCGACAAAACCAAATTGACTGTAGGGAAAGACGTCCGCTGATGGTGATGATGATGCTGCTGCTGCTGTTGTTGTTGTGGTGATTGTTGTTGTTGTTGTTGTTGTTGTGGTGGTGGTTGTTGTTGTTGTTGTTGTTGTTGTTGTTGTTGTTGTTGTTGTTGTTGTTGTTATCCCTTGCGGAGATACGTCACGGCCATAGACAACCAACAACGCCGCGTTCCTGGCCAGGTAACGCTTGCGGGTCAAAGAACAACGTTTTTCGTGTCATCGCCGTCGTCGTCATCGTCGTTGTCGTTTTCCAGTTTGCCTTACTGCCTGTTTGCCTGCCGTCGAGCGACTCCGTTAGTAAGGCCGACCCTCAAAGGGTTCGGAGAAGTAGCGGGCAGGGAAATGGTAGCGACACCAATACTCGTGGTGTCACTACTATGTTCATATATATATATATATATATATATATATATATTTATATATATATATTTATACATGTATATATATATATATATATATATATATATGTATATAGCTTCAGTCGACAGTTCTTGCTTGCGCAGACCGTTAAAAGTCAAGTTTTCAACTACAGCGTATGCGTTTTGCGTTGCTTCAACGCGCGGCAAATTCCCACGTTTAAATCGGTCGTATTCAAAGCTTGGCTGCCGATATTCAGCAAAGCGTGGCGTGTGTATTAAAACGATCGTAAACAGCAAGTTGCATTCAGCTCTCCAGAGACTGCTCGAGCGTGCAGTCAACTGTGTAAGATTAGAGGGGATGTTTGGTTATGAATGAACAATAAATTTGATCGTTTTTTTTTTTACTGTTAGGTATATTTTTATCATACTAGTCCTTAAACTTAGTAGATAGCACACTGCACGGCATCTATATATATATATATATATATATATATATATATTATATATATATTACTTATACTTTTTGGGCTGACTGACCCTCAGCCAAGGTTTAACGTCCACGGAACTGCTTTTCGCATTGCTTCAAAGACGGACCCCATAAATACAAATGTGCAACGGTGGGGTTCGACCTCCCGCGCGCCTATGTGTCTACTCCGGTCGCGAGGCGCAGGCGAATGCACCACGCCACCGGGCTCGATATATATGCCTACTAGTATACCATAGAAATGCACCACTACTATACGAGATACGTGGTTCATGGCTATCATCACCTGGCCTGCTTGAATACGAACTTCCACGAAGAAGAGGAGTACACAGAGTGCATCTGTCAACTGTGATCTCAAGCATGAACGAAGTATCATGCATCTGTCCGCCTGCCTAGCCCTTACAAAGAGATTGCCGCGCTGCCTTTCTCGAATGATATGCTGACGAAAACTGACGACAGTATAAATACCAATGTTATATGCGTACTTAATGAGTGAAATAAATGTGCTGAATATATGTGTATATATATATATATATATATATATATATATATATATATATATATATATATATATATATATATATATATATATATATATATATATATATATATATATATATATATATATATATATCTATATATATATATATATATATATATACATATATATATATATATATATATATATATATATATATACATATAATTTCTGTCAGTGTTGTGTAGTATTGTGCAGTCTAGTTTTGCAGTATATTAAGCCTCTTATGGGTCGTCTGTTTATTACAAGGTCGATACAAGGCCTCGATTAACGTCGTGGCGAGTTTGGGTCTTGCATCTTTTGCTGCCTATACTGTCTCGTGGCAAGTAGCATTGAATGGCAGCGTGATGGAAGGGAGCACGTTGTTTAGCCGAGCCGGCGTCATACACATCGTGCATGACGAGCGATGATGACAGTTAAGCAGAACGCCGGGTAGGATTCCTTGTTCCTTCTTTAAACGACTTGAACGCGCTTGAAGATGATATCCACCAAATCTAATTAGTGAGTCGCTCGTTTGGCAATCTGCATTCGCCGGCCGGCCCAGCGGGACGCTTGGGACCGCCTAGGATGTCTGTAAGCGTTGTTGTTGTTGTTGTTCCTGCTATTTTTTATAGTTGCTGTTACCGCCGGTAGTGATACTATTGTACGCACTTTAGCGGTATTCGGCAATTGTTGTTGTAGTATGCTCAATTTTATGTAGATAAACTTTGGAATTTGCAAAGGTTTTAGAAAAACGACAGAGTTTCCGTACAACAAAAAATAAAATTACATAAACATGCAAACAGCCAAAACCTCACTAGACTCTCACAAAGTAACTCTCCCCGTCAATAATGCAATATTTAGTAAAATATAAATATGCAGTAAGGTTCTTATGGCGTTCGATCCAAACTTCAGAGCAGATCTCTCAGTGACGTTTTTTTTTCCAATTAATGTTAACAACATTTAGGCTTCGTGTTGCGGTACTCGTGATGGAATTTGTTTCAATGAGTTTTTTTTCTCCACCATAGTAGGCACCCAGCGGGCAGTTTTGTTTATCGGTTTCAAAGTGGGCAGGTAAAATCGCGATGTTGTAACGAGTGGGCATTCTGTCCTTGTGTACCTTCCAGCGATCATGTGTACCGTTTAAATCTTTACACATTATTATTATTATTATTATTATTATTATTATTATTATTATTATTATTATTATTATTATTATTATTATTATTATTATTATTATTATTATTATTATTATTATTATTATTATTATTATTATAACAAACAATGTGATATATATATATCACACTGTTTGAACTCTAA
Organism: Dermanyssus gallinae; assembly: GCA_003439945.1. Taxonomy (NCBI): domain Eukaryota; kingdom Metazoa; phylum Arthropoda; class Arachnida; order Mesostigmata; family Dermanyssidae; genus Dermanyssus; species Dermanyssus gallinae. The sequence continues at coordinate 161,491 of QVRM01003206.1, read as the reverse complement.
CCGCGCTACTTGAAGTTTGACGCAGCCAGCGGGGCAACTTTTCTAGATCGATTTGTTCGAGTCATCTCCCCTTACTCACCACCGGCTCCCGCTTGAGGCCAGCCGCCTCTTTGAGTTGAGTGAGGGCAACTCTGTCATTCAAAGCCTACAGCTTCTAACCTGATTCGTGTCGTTCGATTCTTGTTCGTCTTCTTCTCGCGCGAAACAGAGACGCCCGCTTGGAACAGAGACGCCTTTTTGAGGGCCATGCGACATCAGGCCGACCAGGTCATTGTTATTGATTTCAATTTAAAGTTCGGCTCCAGCCATGTCAATAACTTCATGCGCGCATAAACTCATACAGATAGCCAGCCAGCCAGCCAGCCGCACAGCCAGACACACTGTCTCTCGGACACGCCGGCGCGCGATCGAAGTCTCTGTAACCTAATCAACCTATTATAAGTGTACTTCATCCTTTGTGGCGCTAGAAGACAGCAAGTCACTTAACTTGCATAATGAACAGCTGCCGGCGGCGAACGCGATTGGGGAGGGGCACGTACATCGATTCCGCCTCCCCCCTTCTCGGTGTCACGACAAAACCGCGTCGTCTCTAAGGCTACGCAAACCCGCCAGCTCACAGCAATAGGCAGGATTTGTCAGCTAACGTCGCCGCTTGCAGGAAGTGCAGGAAGCCGCTCTTAAAGTACTTCAGCGGAACTGCAACCGCAGCAGAGGTAAATACGTGTATATATACCAGTATATATATACTCCACAAGGTCAGCAACATGCCTGCTGCTACTATTCTACAAAAGAAAACAAAAGTCAACTTGATTGTCCTGAAAAAATCGTTGTCAAGTGGCGTCATCGCAGTAGTGTCGCGTATGATACCATACAGCGACTGCTATACGAAATCACTACAAGCATAAGCCCTCAGGCGTGTGATTCGGCTCGAGTTTTGTAGGAAAGGAGCGCAATGTCATGCTTCGCGCCGGTAGATCGGACTGCTCGCTCAGTTGAGCTATTTAGGCAGAGAAGAGACAAAGATAAGTGGGGCAGAACTGTTTCCGAATATTTGCAGGAATAGTCTTCTAGAAAGCGGTAAAGGTATCAGCGATTATCTATACACAATGTATGTAACGTGTTGTCGGCGTCTTCGGGAAGCAGACTAAAACAGACCTAAAATACCACTAGTTGCACGTGGGTGCAAGGCATTTGAGCCGCCTTCTTCCCCACAGTTCAAAATCTTCTTTAAACTCGTCTTTCGGACTCGACTAGCGTTGAACCTGATAATTTGTTTTCTATACTCTTGAAATGTTGTCCCTTCAAATTTGTTTTTGTTCATGGCTGGGAAAAAGAAAAAACCCGGCCCAAGGAATAGGGAGGTGGCGGAAACATTGATATCGAGATATTCATCACATAATCTGAAATCAGTAACGATGTGTGCGCCGGTGCATCGTCGTCATGGAGGATCCAAGAGTTGTTCAGACCTCTTGCGTCGGACTCTTGCTCTGAAATCCTCTAAAAAATTTCGCAGTAATATTTCTCACTGACTGTAGAACCAAGTGGCAACAATTCGTGCAAGATTCCCTTGTTTGAAGAAAAATGCAGTCTGCTGCCGCAAATCTGCTCTCTCCTTGAAAAGTTAAATTCGGACATACTGGAAATGTAACGTTTATGGAACGAACGAACTTCGCTGCCAGTATCCTGACGCACAAAATATTAGTTAAGACACAACATATGACTTGGTTTTCAACACACAACTTAATGCAGATTCGTTGCTTCTCCATCTTCGGCGCCTTAAAGATCCCCGACTCTCGTTTTCTTCACGTTTTTAAACCACACTCAAACAATCAACGTCGCTACTGATTGGCGCGAAATAGGTGCGCGCTGAATCGCCTGTACGTAACTGATGAATGGCGCTTCTAAGGAAAACAAATCGGAATACCTTAGTAGTTCCGGTCTGGCGGCAAAATTCAAAGCACGAGTTCGTTATTTTAATACTCAAGAAGGGTGATGCTTTTGTGGGTACTGTTAACAGACTGTTTTACTCCGGATAATCAGTAAAAATGCTGCAGGAAAACTTTGTTGTCTACTAATTTCTCATCGTCCCTAGTATAAGCCGTTCACACAAGTGGCCCATAGATACACACTAATAAGACACTTATATTTAATTATTTGACTTTTCCAGTATGCTTCATAACCAAAAAAAAACACGGAGATGTAATACGTCTTACAGACTTAGTTAGGTACATAGGATTAATGACTGGCCTCGTTTAACTAACGGAAAGTATTTTTACGGTGTTCAGTAAGCTAGTGAGTGGTAGATGCGCATACAGAGGACGAAAGATCAAATTATCAGAAGGAGGGATAATAGTCCACTTGCATAAGGGATTGACAATTTTAGTTTATGACTAGTTACTGCAGTTGGAAAAGTATAATTACGAAAAAGGTAACGTACAAATTTATGTTGCAAAAAAATTGTTGTTTTTTATTGCGGTTGCCTCTGCCAACATCAATGTTGCTGTCATTCCGTGATTTACCCTATTGTATCTATAGTAATTTAGTAATTTTGTTTTGCCTGTCTCAGGCTATGCCTTAGCGCGTGATGTTCAAGCGTAATGTTTCGCGCATATCTCTGAAAAATAATAAAGTGTGAGGTTCCATGTATTCATAAGACGCATGACAAAAACTATGTGTTACCCACACATTCGCTGTTTCAAGCTCGTAATAGTTGACTTATTGTACCACAGTAAGCTCTTTTTCGTGTCAAAATAGAGGAGTTCACTGCCTGGGATGTCTACGGTTATTAGGAAAGGACGGATGATGGACCTTTTCCACGGTTCCATCTGTTTATTGGCTGCATCGATTGGGGTAAATCAACGTGCAGAACACGATGCTCGGAACGTGGATTTCCGTTGAAGCGGGTGGTGGAGGCTTGGGTGTGCAGGCGTGATGCTTGAGTCTCGTTTACACGTTAATTTGTTAACTCTGTTCATTCCGTGTGTGTGTGGGATGCACGCAGCATGACCCGCCACCACAATTGGGTCGTTTCTAGGCCTCTATTGGATACATTACTACACGTGGAATTGCAAGCACACAACTTTTGAATTTATGATGTAATAATGTGTTTTATTGTACTCGATATTTTGTGCATGTGTTCGTGGAGCGATTGGACAAAATGCTCCTAGTAGTGTAGTTCTGATGTGTTGCTAGACGCTTTGTAAGAGTAAGGACATTGACTTACAAATGATAAAGGCGTGCCTTTCGTCAGCTACCCTTGATTGCCATCTGGTCAGTAAATCTAGGCACAAAATGCATCTGTTTCAAGTAACAGTTAACTTAGTTCACCATAGCAGGGTTAAGATTCATGGAGTAACTACTATATCAAACCATGTATGCTAACGCATGTGAACGTTAGCTTGCACAAACTTAGAAAAGCAGCCCTCAAAAGTGACTGAACTCCTGAAAGTGCTCGCTTGACATGTGTCAGAGAATCAACCACTGCTTATCACGAATTCTACTCGGCTAGTTGTTTGATTTTTTCATGTATAGTAGAGTTAAACGAGTTTTACATCCATCATGGAATCCAAGTCAAGGGTAAATGAATGTATATATATATATATATATATATATGTATACGAGGAATATATTACCGAGCAAGATGGCTTAGTGGCAAAGCCTTTGCCTTGCATTCGGGAGGACTGGGTTCGAGACCCAAACCGGCCACTCTTAAATTGGTTTGCATGGTTTCCAATTTAGATAAGGTAAATGGCGGAGTGGATAAAAAAATAGCCATGACATGAAAAACCGTACACAGGCAATAGTTTTACGAAAAATCAAAAAAAAATATTTTGTGTCATATAACACGCCTATAAAACCTCTTATTATTCATTAAAATCAGCAGCTAGCTTGAGCCTTGCACTATTTGGCTACCATTCATACTACACGAATTGCTATCACCAAACAGACAGTGTGTTGCTATCATGTTATGTTATCATGTTAGCATCCCTGTGCTAAATAAATGGGTTCAGTGTCTAGGGTAGTAAACTCAGCCACCTCCGAACACGAACTACAACTCATTTGACGCGGCAAAATACTATCTCGGTAGATCTTCTCTGTTTAGTTCTCTGGCTCACAAGTTGTTTACTTGGCCCACCGAGCAACGTTTTCTCGTCCAGCGTCGGCAAGGGCGATCAAAACGAATATATGACGAGTGGGTACGTGTGTCGTGGACCCCGGCGATTCCGCACGTGTTAATAGACATTACGGCAAAACAATGCGCGTGGGATGAGTACGTTGTGGTCGTAATACTTCAAGTTCTTATGCAACCGCCTGTCTCACGGTAGTGTCCCTAATCCGCGTTGACTCCCGCCCGGCAGCCCTTTTCCGATTCGTGCCGTTCATGCTGTACTCTCTAGACGAGCATCTACTTGGCTGGCCTGGCAGCTGCTGCAGCTGATCCGACTACGTCAAGTTCTGCTTCGATCGCTACGAGCAAGTAGCCAAAGCTGCCGCTTTACCATGACTCGTCCGTTGTTCGTGATTATCTTCGCGCGTGCTGTGTCTTCCGCCACATATGTGCGCTTCACACTATGTGCGTCTTTCTCTATTATCAAAAGGCTTTTGGTCGCTTGCGCAGTCGTTGCTTCTCACAGCAGCCACCAGCCGGCTGAACATTGTCATGCAGATTTCCTGTAAAACATCCCGACAACGTCAGGAATCACAAAGTCCAGCGAGCGCCAATGACGCCATCGACGCGCGATCAACGCTCAGCCCTTGGCGCGTTTGGCGGGGGGGTGGTGGCTGGTGGCAAAAATAAAATTGTATTCTTTTTGTGGACTTTTTGTATTCCTCGCCTTGCTTGTCCCCTTGGCTCTTCCTCTCTGCACTGGTTGGCGTTCTCGATGTCGTTTTTCGATCTCTCTCCCAAAATTCCTTGTCTCCAAAATTCCTCTCCAGCTTCCTCCGCCCTTCACAACCCTTTCGATCTATCAGCTGTCGACCACGCTGCTGCCGCCTCAGAGAGCGTCCCACTTCTTTTTCTTCTGTATTTTTCTTCTTTGACTGGACCTTTCCGTCTTTCCTTTTCCGACATATAGCACAAACGTTTTTTTTCTCATTCCTTGCCCGCTTTGTTATTCCTTGCTCGCATTTTTAGACCTTTGTGATTTTCTTCGGCTCGTTGTTACCGAGCGTTGCTGTTGTTGTTGTTGTTGCCGTCGTCGTCGTTATCATTGCTATTGTTATTGTCAGTGTTTCAATAATCTAGTTTGTTTAGGATTTTTTGGATTTCTTCGCTTAGTTGAGAGAGGCCTTTGCTCACCGGCCAGTAGTGGTGATTGCAGCAGCAGCAGCTTCGCGGACTCAAACAACAGCAGTAGCAGCAGCAGCAGGAAAAGGCCCTCTGTCTAGCTAAAGCGATTTGATGCTGGTGCTTGTTGGGACCCACGGTGACCGTGGAAAGCGCAAGCACTGTGAGCTTACGTTACCTTGGCTCAGCTTGGTAAACCTTAAGCTCGTCTTGTAAATACGCTGTTGTCTCTTGCCCCGCTTCCCGCCGCTCGCTCGACCACGTTTAAAGTCAGTTCGTTCTCGGCCGGACTTAAAACGAACGTCGCTTGCGACTAAGCGCTGCTCGCAATAGACGAGTACACGGGGGAAGGGAGGCTGCGTAGCTAGTGTCACAAAGAAGAGGTCAGAGGGAGAGAGAGAGAGACCCAGACCGTGAAGAAGCAGAGTGTAGAACAGGACGCGGTGCTGGAAATCCGAGTGGATCGGTTTAAGGAACAAAAACGGACTAGCCGGGGATATTCTTTGCCGGTTATGTGGTGAAATAATGAACTGCCGTAGCAATGGTGTTGGTAGTACCAAGTAGTAGCAGAAGAAAGTAGGCCTCGAGAGACAATCTGCGTTGAGACGAGCCTTTCAACCGGCGAGCAGGCTTCAGCCAGCTCGCTTGCTGAAAGGGCAAGCGAAGTAAGCCCGTACCGAGAAAATCCCCAAGTGGTAATTATCAGCGAAGCGGCGACCCCGCTGAGCGGCGAGGAGTGTTTTCTGTGCAAACTGGAATTCTGGATCTTAAATCGCACAGGGGCACAAGAGATACTTCTTCACACAACAAAGAGCCGTTTTCGCTCGTCTAACGAGCAAACGTGTGTTTCATTCAGAACCAGACATCAGTGAAATGTTGCCTGCTAATGCCTGCTATGCGTTTCTGCAATTACTCCAACGACTAATATTGACTTTCAAGTCGAATGCGCATTCGACTACATGCGAACGAACCACCTATCGCGATATGCTCACCAATTTTACCTAAACAAAAGCAAATATGAGCACAATTAGGAGGGGTATGTTAGACCACTAGCCTTCGACGACGATGGCCACGCTGAAAACCAATGTTAACGTTGACCCTAACTACAACGTTAGGCCGACGTTTTTGTCACTGATTAATAAAACTTTATATTAGAGTTTCAGCGAGCCTCTAATGGGTCGTACAGGATACGTGGTGTGACGAATCCTGTCATATGTTCCATATAAGCTGGTATGGTGCATAATTCTTTGAAAAGCTATAGTTATAATTAAATGTGCCTATGGGTTTATTGTTTGTGCCGTGCTATCCACGCTCAGAGAGTCAAGTAGCATGCATGCTACAGGTATACGGCAAGTTCAATGCGACATCGAACGTCCCCACTGCATTAACATAAAAATCCCATTGTAAGTCATTGGTCACGTACGATGTGGATATGGCCGAAGCGTGTACTGGCATTGGTCATAAATTGAGTGGAAATTATATTGCGAGAATTAAGGGGCGATTGTGTTTGCCATGATTGCCTTTGCTTATTGCGTTTGCTGGGGGAAATGAAGCATGACGCGCTGGTCACATGATTGCGTTGTGTGGTTCACTGGACACTAATGTGACGGCAACAGTGTAACTATGTAGTCTCGTCACATACCATAACATGTCAAGATGAAGAGCGTAATGTTCGGACCAGTCTGGCCTCTATGTATACGGCGGTCGGAGGACTCTTTTAGAACGTTCTCGCTCTGACACCTGGTATGACACATTGGCAAACGCTTTCACTTTTTGACGAATCAACCAATAACAATGCAGCGACGACTGCTCTGTGCAACTACTGTTTTAGACTTGGCACTCTCTGCGCTGTTGATGCGGCTTTGATTACGCCTGTTTATCTCGTCGAAGGCATGTCCTTAAAGCAGACCTGTGTATATTAATCTATCATACGATTTTGCCGTAGGTGCCTGGCTTGCTATAGTAAGGCAACCTTTGGCCATTTGTCCTCTCTTGAATGGAAAGTTATATATATATATATATATATATATATATATATATATATATATATATATATATACATACATATATATGTGTATATATATATATATATATATATATATATATATCTATATATATATATATATATATACACATACATTTCCCATAGAGTGATTACCACTGAACAACTACATGCGGTGAGTGGAGCTTTCGGCGTTTGTGGTTTGGTCAAAGACAATTTGTACGACGTGACTACCAAATGCCACTATATGGCTAGCACTGCAACCAAGCATTTGCCCTCGTGACGAGAGATCGTATCCACAATCTTATTTTAGCTATGATGTAACTACATAATGCGCGTGCTCCTCTCGCATTCTTATCGTCGTTGTCGTCGAAAGTAGTTCTTTTGTCCCCACCTGTCGTTCGACTGCCTCCTGTACGCTCTAGGCGTCTTCTGTTTCAGCCTCGCCATCGAAAGATTTTAGTTTGCTTCACGCCGCGCTACTACGAGGCCGATCGCCTCAAATGCCGCGTATCGCCGACCTCCGAGCTAAAGTCGTCGTCAGCTGAACGCCGAGGTCATTATGTCAACAGACAACATCCTCTCAACCACGACACCACCTGGTAATGTGCCTGGTCATCACCGAGCACGCCAGCCCGGTGACTAGTGATCGGTGACTAGTCCGGCTAGGTTCTCCCGAGGGAGGTTCTACCTGTCTGCCAGTCCGTTCGTCTGTCGCTTGTACGAGAATAGTACGTCCACACAGACATAGACAGCACACGTATGTTCAGCTCGCTGATCAGCTCCTCAGCCGCTGTCGCTTGTCGCTGGCCCTCGTACAAGGAGCATGACCCTGGCTGGGCCGGGATCTGGGGGGAAGTGGGCGGGCGTTAAGGAGATAGATAGATTCCATCTCCCTCTGGTCGGTCGGTGTTCTGTTTCTGTTATTTGTTCGACTTCATCGTCATGTCGCATTGACAGCCGTACCGGGTATTCGCAGCATCAGCGGCGGTCGCAGCGGCACGCCGTGTTCGCCTTCGCCGAAGCCTCCTTCCTCTCTTAGGCTTGCTTAGGCTCGTCCCTCAGGGGAAACAGGCTCGTGTCTTTTCGTCATTCGTAAGCTCCCCGATAGGTGCGGTGCGAACTCGATGGTTGGTGCGAAGAGCGGGTGGAAAAGGAAAAACGTGGAGCGTCGTGGGGGAAAACGTGTGAACACACACACGGTCTAGCTGCCAAAATAACTCTGCGATTGACGCTCGGCTGGTTCGCTTCGAAAGGCGGCCTGGCCCGGCCCGCTCCAACAAGGGTAGAGGCGAAGCGAAGGCCGATGGCTTGTCGCCTGGATGGGTCATCGTCGACAAGGTGATAATGGTGGTGGTGGTCTTCGTGCAGCTACATCGTGGACATGAATGAATGTGTGATTCTGCTCGACGTCAGAGCCCAGGCGGCTATGGCTTCCCACACCCTCCGGGCCGGGCCGGGGCCGGGGCAGGCCGGAAGGGGCTTAGGATCTAGTTTCGCTGTGTCGGCGCTGCCGCTCCAATGCGACTGGATGGTGGGTGGCTTTCGTTCATTCTCCGCCACTCGCGTATCGAAGGTGTTGTAATGAGGCACGCCTCTAGCAAATCATCTCTTCTTTTTCTGCTGCACCTTTAGTGCTATTGTTATTGGAGCGATGTCTGCTAGGACCGCTAGGACAAGCTTCTGCGACAAGGACAACGACGGCAAGACCGATTTGGAACATATGCAGCCGTGCGCGCCTGCCGGTCGCCCTACCTACTATAGCTGCGGGTGGCCAAATCAATCGGCACCAACGAGCTACATCCATCTGTTCAATAGCCGATGTTCATTGCGACAGCGGACATCTTCGTAGATCTGCACATTTCTGCGCTACGGTTTTCAGGCCTTAGGTAGACTGTCGTCACCGCCCCTGCTGTCGGCGCCGCTGGCCTTTGCGGATCCAGTGATGAGACTGCTCTGCTATGCCCAATAAGCGAAGACGCCCTCTACGTGGGAGCTTCTATGTATGATGATGATGATGCTATACGAGAAACAGTGGGGTTGCCACCTAAGGCTGAGCCACTCTTCATGGTAGTTCGATTCGAGACATTCTACTGCCTATACGGAGCCCTAGTATAAACGTTTCAAAGTATGAAATTATGTAGGCAATGACATTTTACCGCGACTATTTGTATCACTCTGGTGAGTCATACTCTTAAACTGCTAAGGAAACGGGTTTTTCGTCCTTATTTTTTGTTGCCGATAAAAAAAAGTAGAGCCACGCACGTGGGCGCGTTCTCATTAGGTAATCTCTTTTCGATGAACTCTTTGAGTCTTCTTGAGTATTTATTGAAGAGTAGTTTATGCATGAAAACAGAATCTCAAATCTCACCTATTTTCATTTACTAGCGTATATAAGGCAATCGCGCTTCTACTAACATTAGACAGAAGACGTAACGTCGCACCTTTGCCTGCCAAGTGACGCATTGTAGTCATATCGGCGGGACAAAGCGCCGCGAGGCAGCTTAATAAGGATGCCGTATAGCGTAAGCAATGGTATCTCAGAGACCACTTCGAACGGATGGAATGCACATAGTTATGGCAACTTGCGTTGTCGTTGGTTCCTTGCATTTTAACGCAAATATCCGTTGTGCAAATTTTCCTGAAATATAGTCACACCCAGGTACGCCTACAAAAATGATTAGGAAAGTGTAGATATCTTCAGGGCAAATTTGATCTTCTTTTAAATGCAATCAGGTAACGAAACCGTGTGACACTGTGGGACTGTGTCGGCGCTTGGCGTCAGCGATTTCCCGAAGTTTTACGGGCAAAAAACTAGTTGGCGAAAAACGTGCCGCAGTTTAAGAAGTGATTCTGAAATCCCGTTAAAGTCAGGAACAGTTCTCTGTGTCTATACGTGATCTGTTTATTGTACGGCAAAACGTGCTACCTATATTAAACTCTGTTGCGCACGTTTGTTTTGCGTCATGCAAATAAATCGTCTGTTCAGCCTTGTGGGGGAAACAGCTCGATACGTTATCTCCTCACCATGCTACTTGTTACCTATCCTCTACTCGCAAACTGGCCAACACATATATTGCATTACCACCTGCCACGTCTATTGAGAACCTCCTAGGATTGCAGAGACTTGACCCACAGGCACTGAAACATGTTATCAGCAGTTGTTGTTATATTCCACAGCAACGAACTACATGGCTGGAACAAGGCGACATGTGACCCGTGAAGCTAAATCTGCACGCAGAACGCGTGTATTTGGTATAGACTGAACGCATAAATACGTTGAACGTTGCACAAAAAAACGACTAACGGATTAGACTGGGTACCGCCTGACACCATTACCTGACGGTGCTGACACCGCGTCGCTCGCACCCCCTCCCTCCCCCGCCTTAAGGCGGGAGAACAACCCCCAGTTCCCCATAAACCGTGGGGGACCCCAAACCCCGTGATGCTAGATCTAATTAAATCCGTCCGCTTGGCTACTCTCGGCTTCGCTAGCTAATAGGGATGTTAGGTCGACGAACACGAATGTAGTTGTCATTCGGTTTGCAAGATCCGTCTTGAAGGCATGTCAATTCTCGGCTCTCCTCGGCCCTTCGTTCGAGTTGGTGTTGCAAGACGCTGTGTGGCCGAATTGTGAAGTCAAGTCGCAGCGACACGAGGCGTGATGTGCTCTCTACGTGATTTGTAGCATAGCAGTGGCATCTGTAAATATCGACCTATCTGTCGACAGGTGACCTAGCATAGCGTAAGACCGCGCACGGTTCAGACATCCCGTCGCTTATGCTTGACTTGACTGGCGCAACACACCCGATGAAGATTGGTGTCCCCGTACAAAATGTCGTTGTGGGGACGACTAGATGAAGATTAATGAAGCCGAAGTGACACAGAGTCGTATGAAAATAATATAGGCACATCGGGTTACTACTGTACGCTGCGAGCGTATGACGTACGCTAGATCGAAGGGCCTAACTTGTGACACGCACTCGGAGAGATCCATGCTCTCGTATGCAAGTATACTGGTATATGTGTAGCAATATTACCATTTTATGTTATGGTATGTTGTTGTTTCAGATATTAAATCTATGTGCGATTTGTAGAGGGGATAATTTTAGGTATAGGTATATTAACTAACTGGAGAGAAGAGATAATACTACATACTTGTTTTACGTCTTATCATGTATAAGTTCTATAAATTTGCTTTATTAATAAATGTGTTAAAACCATTTCTCAAAGGAACCGCTTGCGCTTTACTTCGATGAAAAATGGAGTTCTATAACTATTACCAATGCTACAGCTACTAGTATGTGTTGCCTGTTTATAGACATAGTCTAAATATACCGTTTTTCCTTTTACTCACTGATCAGATCCTTGGCCTAAGGTCGCCGAGCATGACAGCACAACAACTGTTGCTTAACGATACTAGGTGTCTGTGACGTGAAATAAGACGTGTAAGTACCGTCTGAGGAAGGCCCGTAACCCGTCGAGGGTGATAGGCTGTTTCGTGTGTGCTTGCGGCGGGGGGGGGGGGGGGGGGGTGATGCCTGAAAAGTCCCCTACCCGACCTAGAGAGGTCCGACTAGTGTGTTCTATCTCCTTTTCCCGAGGTCTCGAGAGGGGAGGCGCCTTCTACATGTTTTCTCGCTGCTCTTACCTACGTGTGTACGCCGCTACTTTTCGCAGGACTCTTGAAGCTTCAACAGTTGTTCCGGATGTCGATGGACACCAATGTCGAGATCAAGGTCGTCAAGCGAATCGAGAACGCCGACGAGGCGAACAACTTTCTTCGCGACCTGGAGAAGCCGGACAGCAACTGCACGCAGGGAATCATGTCGCTGATCTGCGAAAGTCACCGCGAAACGCGCAAATACGTCGTGCTCGACTGTAGCGCCGACATGGCCCGGGACATTATCATCAACCACGTTCGAGACGTCAACATGGGTCGTCGGAATTTCCATTTTCTCCTCACCAGTCTCGTAAGTAGACATCTCCCTATCTCGTATACCCCTCAAAAATTCGTTAGAGTGCAGTGCGGTCCTTTCTCTCCTATACGGTAGTTACGAAATTGTTCATCGTCATCGTTGCATTGATGTCAACAAACAACAACAACAATAACGACAACAACAACAGCAACAACAACAGCAACAGGAACAACAGCAACAGCAACAACAACAACAACGACAACAGCAACAACAACGACAGTTTGTTACCGACCCAAGTTAATCTCACATATACACACTAGACCGTGGATTATAGGATAGTAAGTACGATGGCAAATCACGGAAATTTCGATACTTCCACACATATTAAATGAGTGCGGCCGATAGGTTTTTCCAGCCAATTCCACAAATTCCTCATGTGTGTCCGGTTCCTTATAGGCAACTTCTATGCAGGTGTATTAAAGCGTGTGTGGCCTTATTTGGTCTATACTTTGTACCACGACTCAACATAATTAAGATTCAATATCGCATCTGGGTAGTGGCTAGGGTTTCACGATATGTGCTTGCTATTCGAGCTCAAATGGGAAGCAAGAGATTCGACAATTTTTGTGTTGAACAGGCATATCGGCCGACCTCTTAATTAAATTACGTCCGTTTTTTGCTACGTTCTCGTACGTCTAGCCAGACCATAAGGCCCGCGTGCATTCAACCCTCCTGGTCATGCATGTTGTTTGCAGTCCATAGATGCTTCTAATAGTTCTGCATAGACGCTTCTAATTATAATCATAAGAAGAAGAGACGTGCGTTTATTTGAAAGCACTGCGTTGCACATGAAATCAGTAATTAGTAATTCATTTACTCAAACTGCACTGAGAATACACCTCACGACGATTCCAAGACGTTAGGGGACGGATGGTAGTCTAAAATGAAAACCAACCTCCTTAGAGTTTTTCAAATTCTAGAATCGCAGCACATCTGCATTTTTTTCAAATTCTAGAATCCACCACACTGTCCCGTTGAACCGAGCCGTTTGCTGCTGCAACGAAAAATCATCAGATGCGTATTTTGCATCTTTTCAGTCGCACGATCCCCAACTCATTCATAACATCCAAAGCCGTCACAAGCAACTGCATATATATATATAAATCTATTGTCGCCAGGCGTTAACGAGGTGTTAAGGTTTGTTATTGACGCGCATTAACATACGACTGCGACGAGAGGAAACGGCAAAAAAACAATACTCTTTTTATCACTATGAAAGAAAGATTGCCGAGTTTGAAACGTGCGTTTGAACCCGGCCGCAACCTCGATCAAAACAGACGATCGATGTTTTGTCTATTCGGCCACGGTTTCTTTTCCACGAAACAGCAATCCTCGCGATTGGTAAGAGACGAGAGACGAGATGCGAGCCGCACTCGCTTTCTCTGTAGCGTCTTCCGCGCTCTAGCGGACGGAAATCACACGAGAATGACAATCCTCCCAACCCCCAGGTCCGCAGTTCCCAGGTACCAGTTCGAACCCGGCGGCAGTTCTGTTGCTAGCCGTACTTTGCAGACTGGCTGCACACCAACCACACGTTTGTGCGCTATGGCTGCTCGCCAGGCGTTTGCGCTTGAACAAATAAACGACGGGCTTAGGATCCGGGTATGAGACGTGGTAGTAGCGGCAGCAGCAGCAGCACCATCACCATCATCATTGTGTGTAGATTCATACTACTACCACCAGTAATAGTATGGCCACTAGACAACGCCTGTAAAACGAAAGTGTATTGCTGGAAATGATTATATCAAAAAGACAACGCCTGTAAAACGAAAGTGTACCGCTGGAAATGGCTATATCAAAAAGACAACGCCTGTGGTCGAGCCCGGTGGCGTGGTGAGTGCATCGTCTGCGCCTTGCAACCGGTGGAGACACATAGCAGGTGCGCGGGGGTTCGAGCCCCACCGTTGCCCCACATTTGTACTTATAGGGGGTCGTCTATAAAGCAATGTGAAAAACAGTTCCGTGGGCGTTAAATCTTGGTTGAGGGCCAGCCCGAAAACTTTACGAACGCCTTTGGGCGTTTGTGCTCGATAGACGACCCCGAGAGGTCTGTCCGCCGATCAGATCATCGCCGTGACGGCTGGTCACGTCATCAGTGTAGCAAAGCGGGCTGGCAAGGCCGGCTTGGCGCGGTGCAAAAACTGCGAGCTTCGAGCCTGTTAAGGTGGTGCCTACCCCCGAGGTGCTGGTGGTGGTAGTGGTGGATTTAAAAGCAGCCCTCCGCTGCTGTTGCTGCTGCCTTCGAAAGTGTGACAACAAGAGCAATTAAACAAAGGACGCGAAAACAAAACAAACTAAAAGAGTCGACCGGGACAATGGGCGGGCTTTTTTCGATCCCGTTAAGACCACGAAGCGCCTTATGTTTGGGGGCACAGCAGCCTAAACTTCAAGCAACAAGTTCAGAAAGCCATACAGCGCAGCCTCCTGAGGACGGCGTACCTGAGGGCAGCTGTCATCATTTTTACCGAATCAACTTTTCTTGCATGTTGTTCCTAATACTTGGTCGTCGTCGTCGTCCCCCCCCTATCCCCCCACTCGCTGTTGTTTGGTACTTCCCGTAGCGAGGAGAAGTCCAAAGTCGGGACTATCGTTTGCCAAAATCGTACGTGTGGTTATGGTCGACTTTTCCGTCGGGACTCTCCGCCAAATATCTGACAAGGAAATAACCTGTTGCTGTAAAAGTACATAGAACGTAAACATTTAGGCAGGGTAATAGCAGGATTGTTGGTTTCGCTGGCGCAAAACAGACTGGTTTAAATTAGCTTTTGCTATGCCACGTGCGCATTATATGCAATGAACGGTGCCATCATAAAATGTTCGAAATTGGTTAAAAATGTATACAGAGGCGAGAGGCCCGTTTGTGTCCCAGGAGGCTAGCTTTATTTATATCAAACGTCATACTGAACAAGTTTTAATAATCATAGGAGGAGAGATGATAACGCAATATCTTATTTATAGAGACATCTGTACTGTCGGTTTCTCGCCCGATCATGGCCGATTATATTCCACTACGGCCATCACCTTGTTAAATTAGAAGCTCTAAAGCCAACTTAAGAGTGGCCCGTCCAGAACCCATAGCCTCCTGAATGCAAGGCAATGTCTTTTCCACTAAGCCACCTCGCTCAGGCAGTTACCGGTGCATTGGCAGTAATTATGTGTACGGACGTTTCAGATAGTATTATTATTACATCATGCCGTTGCAAGGCCCACACAAAGAAGCACACCCTAACAATGAACCTTATGCGCTTGTTTTCCACGCACTACTAGCTATTACATGTCAAGTTTCCAAATACTTGTTTCGTAGCAGAAAGAGAATCGGGTGGCCTTTGGTTCGTTGTTCTTAAATATATATTTTTTGGCGTAACAAAATACCACACATTTTGTTCTTTACATTTCCTATAAGTTCCGATTAAGGCATTAGAGCCAACCTTTGACAATAAAGTGATTTTAACGAAAAATCCTAGAAGCTCTTTAGGATTGTTCACAATATGACAACAAAAGAAAATCAATGTATCAATGTGGCAATATATTACTTACATTTTAAAATACAAATGCTTCCGCTATAGCTGAAACCCAAAGTCGAGTTAAAGCTGTACCACTTACGCATTCGAAAAGCTAGCTAGAAGCTTTCGTGTGATGACAGTTTAGAACGAGTGTGTTTCTGCTGCTCTTCATTTGAGGGGTCGTCGTACAGGTGATGGACGAGTACTTGAACACCCGCATTCTGGAGTTGGGCGTGCTCAATGTGACGGGCTTCCGCGTCGTGCAGCCCCACCGCGACGAGGTCAAGGAATTCATGCGCCATTGGCAGAAACTTGATCCAATTAAGTGGTCCGGTGCCGGCACCGACTACCTGAGGGTAAGTGCTACCCCCGTTGATTTGATTTTATTCACTTTGTCTGTGTCATCTATTTTATCCTACCTCTGTGAATGCGTCCTCAAAGTAACTGCTAAAACAATAACAGCCTCTGCCTGACACTTTTTGGGGGACCAGCCGAACTCAGTTGCTAGCTATGTTAGGTAGTCAAATAAATGAGGAAGAGCTGAAAACCTTAACGATTGCTAAAATACACGAATTACTATATATATATATATATATATATATATATATATATATATATATATATATATATATATATAGAATGACCGAATTTTATAGCCGGGAACTCTGGAGTATGGTCAAGCTCGGTGCGAAAATCATGTTTGCCAATGGAACGGGGAAGCGGAAATGCTTCATATAGGAGTAAAATGACTTGTTTTCGATTCTTTTTGTTGCGATTTAAGCGGTGGCTGTCCCAATAGATGTTTACAAAATGGCACGATTGTGAGACAATGCATTTCTCAATTGAAAAACCGAGCGTACCGGCGCATTCGGGAGAAGATTATAAATTGCTGTATTCAAGATTATACAGTTTATGTCAATCAATAAATTTCATTTATTCACCTTTGTAGGAAGCAGTCAAATACTTAGTCAAACAAAATCCGTGTACTTATACAAGGGTAACAACACAAGGCTAGAGTCATTTCAGGAATAAAAACATTTCAGCCAAGTCAGCTTGCCAGGCTTCCCAGCGATTGTACTAGGGGGCAGTTAGCCGCGTGGTATCTATCACAAAACCCCACTCCCACAGCTAGAGCATTTACAACTATCGCAAGGGTCATGGAAACCCCGCTTCGCACAGAGCTTGTGGTGAAAACCATGAATGGCGAATCGGGTCACAACATGTCTGTTTAGCCTATGTGTTCCTTTCCACCCACTATTCCTCATTGCCCTCGTGTTAAGAGACTCTACGTCAATGTCCGCCACTTTGTCCAGTTTATGTCTGACTAGCTAGAGCAGACACTATTGTGATGCCAAGAATTCGCTAAATTATAATTTTTTTTCTATGCTTGATTTTTTACGCCTAGGTTCTCATTGTTTTTCGATTTTGCGTGCACAGCCAACACGCCCAGACGAATAAACATCTTAAGCGAATCATTTTGGTACCAACATAGTAGAGCTGATGTCTGTGGCTGCAAAGCAACCCAAATCTCCCGATGGCCATATTGGATGCGTGCTACTACTACATGCAGCTACGATGTTCGCTTCCTTTGTCAAGCAAGTCACTCGTCAAAGATGTAGCTCCGATTTGTTTTTTTTATTTTAGTTCAAATCTTGCTCAGACGAATGCTTGTCAGCTAATAAACACATTGGGTAGTCCATACCTTTAGGTGGTCACAAAAGAAAAGTCGTGACTGAATCGAGACCGGGCGATTGCGACGGAAAAGCTTGTTTGTGGACCGGCTCGGCTATTCCAGCGGTGGCGACGGTCTCATCCAGGTAAATCCGTACCTGAAGGGCATTCTGTGCTGGGGCACAATCGTGCTGGAATCACATCCTCGATCGAATACTTTGTGGAACGTTCAGCTTTTAGTCGTTTTATGAGGCAGCATATTGCGCGACTGTGGTTAGAGAGGTCGAGCTGAGTGGTGCGGTGATTAAGCCGGTGATTGATTCTGTAGAATCTCTGTTAGAAGCCTCTGTTAAGCAGCGACGGCATAGGCAGCGTCTGTAGGCGGCAATGGCAAAGCAAGCTAAAGACATGAATGCAATGGCAAAGCAAGCTAAACACATGGATATGGCCAAACCAAATAGAAGATACTGCCACGAAGACGCGTAAAGTCACTAAAGGCGCGGCGGGCAATCTGTGACAAAAAAAGGAGGCGGCATGAGAATAAATGAGTTAGTAGTCGTTGGTGCGAGCCAGGAAGAGGACGTGTGCTGTTTGAGCGAACGACTGGCGAAGTCCTGACGGTTGCGGTTTAAGTGTGGGGATGGTGACCAAGCACTACAGTGTCTATGTACACATGTATACAAGGTGAAGGCGTTTCTAGCATGTGTATTTTGATAAAACTGTGTTCACGAACGACAAGAAAACTGACATGCATTTAATTTGTGGTAAAGCACACGGTAACGCAAGTGCCGCACACCGTTTGTACGCAGAGCGTTTTCCACACCGACGGATACCTGCCAGCACAATGTTTGTGTGACTACGTCGTTGCTTCGCGAAACTGGATTGCTTCAGGGCTGTCAATACGACGCCGGACAACTGCGGACAGTGTGAAGCTCAAATTCGGAGGAACACATTTCTGAACAAGTGGTCGTGCGTCCTTCCACAAGCATTCGGCAGGTGGCAAGACGTGTCGGTGTAAGTCGGACCACTGTAGACGAGGTTTCCTGCTCTTGTTCTCTTCACGGACAAAGCGTCCTTCTCGCAAAAAACGGTGTGTTCCACGCACACAATAATCATTGATGGGCCACAGAGAACCCGCATATGATTCGCCCGCATGCACACCATCGCGTCGCTTCTCCGTGAAGTTCTGGGCTGGCATCGTGGATAACTAGATCTATCTTATCGGACCGTATATGTTTCCCGACAGGTTAAATGGATTAACTGAGTATTAACTGGACACAACCTTACCAGAACTCATGGCATACGTTTCACAGAGTATTCGATCATCAAGGATGCAGTTCCAGCACTTGATTGGCAATGAAAGCAGCAACATAGTAAGTGGATGGATGATGCGCTTCAGATCCGATATGGCCATCGAGAGATTTGAGTTTTGAGTTACTTTGCTCAAGCCACAGATGTCAGCTTCTACAATGTTTTGGTACCAATTTCGCTTGAACGTATTGGTTGTGCACACGTAGTGGAAAAAAAATTGAGAAACTCGGGCGTGACAGTTTGAACATGCAGAAGTAAAACTATAATTTTGCGAACTCTTCTTAACATCACAATAGTCCGTGCTCTAGCTCAGATATAGTTTAGACAATGTAGAATTTTTGTCGATACGCTCAATTTTTTAATTGAGGAATGTGTTTCCTCAAAATCGTGCATTTGGTAAACGTATGTCGGGACAGCCACCCCTTATATCACAACTTAGAAAAATGCATTAAAAATCATCTCACTCCTACGCAAAGCATTTAGCTCGCCCTTTCCATCGGCATAAATTATTTTCTCACCAAGCTTGACCATACCCCCGAGTTCAGGCAATCAAATCCGCTCATCCTATATATATATATATATATACATATACAAGTAGCAATCAAGCAGGAGCAGCGACGATAAGAATAATAGCAACAACAGTCAAAGTAACAATGAGAGCAAGCAATATTCAGAAGCGACTTTAGAGGTGAAAATGAGTCAGATTATGTTTTTAGTTACATAATTTGTTTATGAAGAGTAACTGAACTATATAAAATATAAGCATTCATCTATTTTCAATGTGTGCAGGCTGATGTGGCACTCCAACATGACACCGCCCTGGTGATTCTCGACGCATTTTCGCGACTGCTCAAGAACAAGCCCGACATTTTCCGCAACAACACACGTCGCGGGGAAATCTATAATAGGGGACAGCGAGGTGTCGACTGTCAGGGCAATCCCACGGTGCCATGGGAGCACGGAGAGATCATCGTTGACTATCTACGAGCGGTAAGTTGGCTATTATTTATCCGCCCGATTTTTCTATTACCGACTTCTACAGCATTGCAGCAGTCTCGATATCGTAACGAAACAGAAGGGGAAAAAGGTCAAGCATCTCCAGGTCGTAGAAAGAGTGCTTACGCAGAAAGAGATGAATAGATAGATAGTGAGAGAGAGAGGGAGAGGAGTAAGAAACATGGGACACAGCGTATAAGAGCTTCAGGCGTAGGCAGGCGCGAATGCGGCGGACGATTTTTGCCCAAATTCAGCCGAAAGTTTAGCGCGTTTAGTTCCGATCGGTGTAAACCGAGCGGAGTAGGCTTGTTGCGTGCGTTGTTTTCCTAAAGGCACTCTAGCGTACGTCTTTTGCCCCTCCCCGCGCCCCCCCCGTTTACTAGCCGAACCCTCCCTGCTTGCTCACTTGCCCCAGCAATTTGGTCCAAGAAATCACCGCTCGCGTTCATATTACTGCTGCAAACGTCGCAGCCCGACAAGTTCGAATGGGTGTCGTGGCGTGTCGATCCACTGAAACCGTCTCCCCTGGCACAGCGAGACAGCGAGTAGTTTGGCCGCAAGGCCGCAAGTTCGGCGGCACTCTTCGCCTCGGGCCGTTCCAGGATAGCCTAAAAGGCAACGCAAAAAAGCAACAAGAGATGGCAGTTGCCGGCCGGCTGGTGGTAGCTGGTGGCCAAGCCAGGACGTCGTTTGTGGCGTTCTAGTTTCTAGTAGTCCGGAAGAAGGACGCAGGGACGAGACAGAAGCTGTAGCAGCGGCAGTAGGACAGTAAGCATCGGTCCACTGTTCTGTCTGCCGGTATGTTCTGTCTCTTCGAACGTCGGGCAGTGATAGTCGTTGTACCCATATATTATTGACATAGAGAGATAGAAAAAGAGATATAAGAGCAGGTAGCTGGCTAGGCGGATGGCGGCGTCGCTTCGTAGTCTGTGACAACGGCTGAAGAGCAGCAGGACTTGTACTAGTATCGTAGACGATCAGGTAGGCCAAACTTGGCTGAGCGGAGTCTTCGTCTCCACCATGTTCAACCAATTCGTAGACTAGGAGCAATCGATTCCCGACCAACAACTCAAGACAGATGAACAAAAAATGTCCCTTTTCTACAGGGAAAGAAAAAGAAGAAAGGGCGGAAAAGAGGAAGTATAGAAGTTGTGATATATATATATATATATATATATATATATATGGAGTAGCAAACACGTCGGCACTTAAAGGAGTAAGCTAATGGCCAACTAGGTACAATAAAAAGCACGTTAGTAAGCCCAAATACATGCCCCTATAGGGCGTGGCTTACATTTGGAGAGGGATAGAGGCAGGAAACGCAAACAATATGTAGTAACATGAAATTACCTTTGTTTAATTTAATAATAATTTGATTTAAACATAAAAGGGATTTTTTTAAAAAGGACCAAACAATGTTCATAAAGCAGTGTTTTCTATATGCGTGTTCCTGCAAGGAAAACGTTATTAGCCGCCAATTAGGCACGTAGAATTTGAATTTGAGTAAGCCCATTTAGCCATCTGCCAAGTAAACAACCCGTTTACGAAATACAACTACCCGTTTACGCTGCGGCTTGATGAGTGATTGATCACTGGCTCCCTTAGGTAGCTGTACCATACAGCAAAGAAGTGTCTTAGAAATTCACATTTTAAAGTTGACGTAAAGCAGGTATGCTGCCTTGCTAGAGAAAAACGTAAGTCTACACTAACCATCACCTGACACGATCTGAGGGCACGTGGACCGCAGTTGCCTCAGGAACTTGTCTTGGACGTCTCTCACAAACGTTCTATATTTAGTAAAATGGGGCTCCAGACAAAGGAGCAATATTTGGATTTGGGTCAAACAGAAAATGTATAATAGAATAAAATAGCTAAATATGGTATTAACAAGAGGTAACGATGCCTCCACAACCTTGGTAATATATATATATATATATATATATATATATATATATTAATAATAAAACAAATTAAGATCTTTTGGCAGATACATCTCGCGTAAAATACAAAACTTATTTACGTGCTATACCTATAAGGCGTGACATCTACAAGTATTTGAAGAGGGAAAGGGGTAGAAGCCATCAAAACTGAGAGAACCTACATACATTGATGAGTGGACCCAAGTGGTTCATACCTTCAATTCTGCGTGCTTTAACCTGCATGTTCACATTTTCGACTTTCGTGTAATGTAATGTCATTGCTTATGTCGTCTATTAACTAGCTAGAGCTAGGAAGTGAATGCGTAAAAGTATGAGAGCTTTCTAGTGACAAATTTTGATTTACTACGAACGAGCTGATGTGCCACAGTGTATCAGCGACTTTAAAAGAAAAGGCGAACAGCAGATGGAAGCGAGCAACGGCTAATACACTTACGGCGACAAACGGTAGCACGGTAGAACAACGCCCTTTTACCTGGGCAAACGAAAGCATGCTCAGACAGCGAAGTTTCAAGGCACGCGGTAGATACCCGGCAAGTCGCATGTCTGGCAAGCAAATTAATTGGCGATGATGCTCCCGCTATTCCTCTCTCCCTCTTTGGCTTTCTTCTCTAGCCCACACCCAGCCAGCGTGTTGAGTCTCGTCCTCACCAACACATTGGCATTCTACGGAAAACGAAACACCTCCTCATTCTCCCTCTTTTGCTTTCTTCTCTAGCCCACACCCAGCCTGCGTGTTGAGTCTCGTCCTCACCAGCACATTGGCATTCTACGGAAAACGAAACACCTCCTCATTCTCCTTCTTCTTCTGCTCCCTTCAGTCAGCCACTAAGTGAATTGAACGAGACACGGAACAAACTCTACTACTACAGCAAGAACGACGCCGCGCTTCCTCTCGCAGACTCTGAGCTGCACTCCGCTGAGGTGCACTCCTTGAAAAATGAAAACAAAAGACATTAGCCTTAGCATCAATGGCACCAGCACCAGCAGTACGACCAGCAGCGGTCGCTCTCGGTAGCGTAGACACTATCGTCGTCGTCGTCGTCAGCGTCATCGTCACGGTTCGCGGGATCAGCCGGCGGCGAGCAACGAATGAAGTGGAAGCTTTTAAGCTATCTGGCCTACGGCAAATGTCCCCCGTAGCCATTTCATTGCTTTTCGTCGTACAGCTTTACCCCACCTCCCGCCCCTCCCGGCCAGCGTCCGCTGCGTTTCTACTTCTCATCCTTGCCACCGTCTTTGCACCGTGCTGCCTCTATCTCATTTTTCTTCTATTTCTTCCTCTTGTCCTTCTTTCGTTTCTCTGCTGCGGTCCCTTGACCTCCGTGGAGGTGCTACCCACGTAGCAGCGCGGCCCAACGTTGCTTTTGTGTGCTTCACCATGTTCAAGATCGTCTCGGGAACGACGGGATGGACCTGTCCCGAATTGGCTTGTCAATACCGATCACCGCCGTAATTGGAAACAGGCTGTTGTTGACCTCGGTGTTCCCGTCGTTGCTGCTGCTGCTGGCGTTCATGTTGTTGACGAGGACTTAGCGCCGACAGACTAGAAACTAAAGCTGTCCACCGAAACTTGACACGCTGTCCAGTGCGTCCAAACGTGTCGACGAGAGATGTCTGGAGCCGAACGTAAATAAATCAATCAATTGGTCAACAAACAAGATTTTCGGTATTTGCGTCTGAGAAGAGAAATGGTCTTTTTGGCCTTGCAATGACGAGTGATTACAGACGCTTGGCCCACTCGATGACGATGCCATCGAGTGTGCCGAAGTCGCTGTTAGTCAACCGTAGCTCGGCTTATAAGCTTTCGCAAAAAAATCGCACTGGCTAGATTGGTGACGCCACCACCGAACGTTTCCTTCAGACGGCAAACTTATTTGAATTTAATAAGTCATAATTAAGCTTAAATTGTCCGTATTTAACACATATTCAAGAATTGTAATAATTAACGGTATTTTGCAGAAAAGGCTATAGCCCGTAAGTGTGCGCTGAGTTGGGTTTTGCATTAGTTTCTATATAACTCTAATACATATGCAAACAGATGAGGAGGTCTGGCGTCAATGTTTACCAGGCGACAATGTAGCATCGAGTAATTTGCCACAAGCCTTATATATGGGTGCGTTATTTTCCTGTTTCAGCGAGCAACATACTGACTGCCGCTTTATGGGAAAATAGTCTCTTTCTGAGTAATTTTATTTTTCAGTAGTATACATAGCCTAGTAGAAGAACGGCATACTGAGCTATGCATTGGCCACAGTGACCATTTATGTAGTCAATTATAATGATCACCGGGTAGGCGCAACTGTCCGATGAAATGGACCGAGTTGAGCTTATGTAGTGTGAAATCGGCGATGAATAGCGACTGACTTTGCAAACTGCGAAATCTCAAGGAATTGCAAATGTATCCGTTCAGGGCTGACTCTCAGCCAAGATTTAACGTCCATGGGACTGCTTTTCGCATTGCTTCATAGACGGACCCCCATAAATACAAATCGGTGCAACGGTGGGGCTCGAACCCGCGCACCTATGTGTCTCCTCCGGTCGCGAAGCGCAGACGCATGCCACCACGCCACCGGGCTCGACAATTGCAAATGTATAGTTTTATACTTCTGCGTGTAACATTAGCAATTAATTTAGTGTCTCTGCAACGAGACATGCTTCTTCAAGTAGAACTCAGATCTCTTGACTGTTTAATGAGCGGGTAACGGAAATTAGCACCTCCAATAAAGCAGGATCAGCGGCAGCCCAGCATCGAACGTGGGAGTACCATGAAGGCTGCCCTGCATGTCGCCGCGAGCATCTAACACGTTGTTCCTCAGCCGGACTACCGCCATCTGCCCTCACAAACGATTGTAGTTGCAGCTATTTTGATCTAGCTGTCACCTACACTTCACTTTGCGTCGCTTCTTCTTGCCGTCGCTACTCTCGCGAATCACTCGTGACTTAGCTCATCGAGGACTCATTTTCACGCTCACCAACTGCGCAACCTGAATGAGCTTATAGACTGCATAACCTAAATGAATTGTCCCTCTCTGCGGGTCACTAAGTAGGTGGAGGCCAAACGGGGGTTTCAGGGTAGTGCCGGCTAGCTTAGGTATCCGTGGCGGCGTGGTCTAGGGGTGGGCTTGTGCGCCAGTCATGGTTGTCATCTACCGGGGTGTCGCCGGTTCGATCCCTGCTGTTGTTCATCGAATTTTCTTTGAGCGATGCGATCATTGAGAATAGATGATAAATCATACCGCAGCTGAGAATCAGTGGCCATGCTGCCACAAGGACTGTTGGGGAAGCCCTAGATATCTCAGCATGTCCGGCCCTCGGTGCATTGAAGATATACCACACGGTGAGTTCCAAGCCCGCAGGGGGCGGAGGTTGGTCTAGAATTAAAAACGACCTTCTTAAAAAATGTAAACCCTTTGGCGCCTTGGTTGTTTGTGGTGCTGTTTTCGGTGCCGACGGTGATTGGTGATTGATATTTCAGACGAACATCGTCGGCCTAACCGGAAATATCTCGTTCGACGACCGCGGTTATCGGCGTAACTTCTCGATCGACGTCGTCGAGATGACGACCAACAGCGAGATGGTCAAGGTGGCGGAGTGGAGTGATCATCAGGGACTTCGTCTGTTCCCGCCAAAGTACAAGCGCGTTCGACTAGACAACGAGTTCGAAAACAAGACGTATATTGTCACTAGTATCCTGGTGAGTGGTCCAGCACAGCGGCAGCAGCAGCAACGGCGACTTCGCCAATTCCGAGACGGTTTTTTCCACATATACACTATTTACTCATTTTCTCTCTTGAAAATTCAGTGTCGATTTCACGTTAAACAGCATGCGTTGCGTAGCGTTGTACATTTAATTACGTTACACACACACACACACGTTACATGCATCACATAACGAACGTTAACACATTAGCATGCATACCGGTATAGCGTAACACGTAGAGAGAGACATTCTTGCATACACGTAACGTTCATCGTTCCTGTGTTGCCGTTACAATTTACGACAACGCATAGTGTGAAACAGTTTCCTGAATAATGTTTATACCATCTATATCATATGAATGTGTGTCATAAGACATTAGACAAGGCTAACATAGTGTTTTTAAAGTGCGTTAAAAGTAGGAAATACAGCTACATATACTTGACTGGCAGTACAATATCTGCAGTTTTTGTCTAGCGGTGTTGACCGTACGTTGTAGCCAAAGGCAAAGGTAAAAAAAAATTATATATATATATATATATGCCCGCGTGCGTTATCGCAAATCTGTACTCCAGGAAGAGCCATATTTGATGGAGAAGCGATCAGAGAACGGGAAAGAGTTAGTCGGCAACGAACGCTATGAGGGCTACTGCAAGGACCTAGCGGATCTCGTTGCGGACCACATGAAGATTGGCTATATTCTCAAGCTGGTCAACGACAGCAAGTATGGCGGCCAGGACAAGAATGCACCGTCTGGCTGGAATGGCATGGTCGGCGAGCTCATCCGAAAGGTTTGTGCAAAGTTATGTACACGTTGTGAAGTCGGGCCATTGGCCTCTCCTCTCAGGAGTGAATTGCCGGATTGGCCGGTAGATAGATGTTGACCATAGGTCGCACTTCAAGATCAACAGGCCCAGCGCCTGTGAAGGTGGCTAATGTCTAAGGCGGGGGTGCTGAGATCGCGATGTAGCAGAAGTAGTAGTAGTAGTAGTTATTGTTTGTTGTTCTTGTTGTTGTTTGTAGTTGTAGTTGTGGTTGTTGTTGTTGTTGTTGCTAGTATCAACGTTGGTCGTTACTGATATGATAGTTGCGATTCTTGTTCTGTTTTTGCTGTCTGCTCTTATTGAGTCAACTCTGTCTTTATCGTCGGAAGTAGTGGTCGTTTTTTGCCGTAATTCGTTTGTTATTGTTGTTATTGCTGCTGCTCTTGTTGTTGATGATGGTAGTACTAGCGTATTTGTACTGTTGCTATTTCTATTTTTGTCGTCGTCGTCGTCATCATCATCATCATCATCATCGTCGTCGTTATCTTTCTTGTCGTGGCGGTTGTTGTTATTGTTGTTAATGATTGTGATTTGTTGTTACTAGTATTGTCTATATTATCATTGTTGGGATCGTCGTGGTCGTTGTTGTGTTATGATTGTTGACAGGCCTTCTGGCCACAGCCAGCAGGCCGCCAGTCAGTCTCTCAGCCAACTATCGCGCCCCTGTTGATTTCTGTGTTCCTTTGTGTGTCGATGTCGTTTTTGTCGTTGTTGGTGTGTGCTTGCGATGCTTGCAGGAAGCACATTTGGCGATAGCTCCGTTGACGATCACCTCGGCACGCGAACGAGTGATCGACTTCACGAAGCCGTTCATGTCGCTAGGCATTAGTATAATGATCAAGAAGCCGATGAAGAAGAAGCCCGGCGTTTTCTCGTTTATGAATCCGCTCTCGCAAGAGATCTGGATGTGCATCATTTTCGCCTACGTCGGCGTGTCCGTCGTGCTGTTTCTCGTGTCACGCTTCTCGCCGCATGAGTGGCGATACGAAGAGACATTTGTGGGTCCATCCGTGTCCAACGATTTCTCGTTGTACAACAGTCTTTGGTTCTCTTTAGGGGCCTTCATGCAACAGGGCTGTGATATCTGCCCGAGGTAATTTCGCCCTTACCAAAACGTCCATTACGCGCTGTTACCATTGAGCAAAGTGCGAAGAAAAGGGATTAGGGAGCGGTATATAAAGAGAGAGAGAGAGCGACAAAGGGGGGATTTTTAGGGAACAGGGTAAACCAATCATAATTATACCAATAATACATAATAATAATAACAATCAAAGCTAAGAAAAAGATAAGCACAATATAAAAGATGTTTAAAATAAGGAAATTAAGATAATAATACTCGTTTTATCCGAGGCGTAAGTAACTTTGATGGTGCTAACTTAAGATGCTATTCTCTACTCTGCCAATCTGTGAGGACCGGAGAAGACACATATATATAATTTATGTATGCATATAGCATTTTTTCGCTTCTCCCGATGACCACTCTCATGTCACCTACTAGGTGGTTGCATAATGACAGAACCCAATTGAGCAGAACATAGACGCCCAAGTTCTCTACCACTAGCGGGACTGTCAATAGTTTTCACCCATACTGTACAGTGCTGCGTCGGTATTTTCAGTGGTCTCTGTTCATCCCCGTTTTTCTGCTCCCGTATGCAGGGATATCGCGGACAGAGATAGAATGCTAGAAAGTACCACAATTAAATCACGCGTACGCCCTCTAGACCCCTCTCTGCTTCTACCCTTTGGTCTAACTTCCTATTGACACCTTCTTCTCATCTGTATATTTGGCTATAGGCCAACTCTAAGCTTTGTCCTAAGGTCGGTAAAGTCGACCCCCCCCCCCCAATGATTTTGCCGTGATGGAAGCATCTGACGTCTGTTGGCTTTCCCTAGCGTATGGTTATAGCTTCCGATTAACCCCCCGCCATCTAAAGAAAACTGCTCAGAGCTTCAGCCGAGTGGACGTTTCGAACCAGTGTGGGGAGATTTTCGCTCATTCGTACACCTCATCCGCTCATACACTCACTCATCCGCTGTCTCATGTTGCGATGAACAAAAGCTACTCTTGTATGCTTTCTTTTTGCCCTCCTGCTCGTGCCGCATAGCTGATGTGTTTCGTCGAATTGTAGACCGACTCGTAACTTTAATGCACGTCAAATAAGCCCATTTGCGGACAGAGTAAATCATGCAACGCGCGCATAGAAGCGCCCATATACACACACACACACAGATAGTCACATACGCAGAGATACACAGTTAGTTGTTCCTTAGCAATTAAGTACGATGCAAAGCATGTTTATTGCCTTAAACCGCAAATGATGTGCTCAATCAGCTTCGGCTACTCAGAAGACGCGCCTATGGACGTCTCCCAATCTTGCAAGTATATTTTGCATAAACTCAGAGTACGTTTTAATTTGATAGATATACCATGCGGGATAAATTGATACATAAATCACTAGGTGTCGTGGCTTCACCCCGACACGACGCAGCCCTTTCGAAGCGAACTTTATGGTTTGCATACTGGGTTATGATTTTGCATCTTTGGATATAATGAAAAATAAAAAAAATATATTTCAATCTAAATCAAGAAATGCCTAGAGTACCTTATGTGGCATAATAAATGCTTAGCAAGTATCTTCATCGATAGACGGCAAATACGAATATAAATCATTCAATTGGGCTGCAATAAAAAAAAATATTCGTTCACTGGCGCAGGCACACGGCGGAAGTATATTCCCTTCTAACAGACACCCAACAGGTGGTCTAGTTCTCAGCATACGGGCTCGTTGACGTTTGAATGATAAAAACAACACAACAGACAATAGCAAACAATAACAACCAACAACTACAACAAAATAACAGTCTGTAAAAAAAAACAACAACAAACGACGCCAACAACAACAGCAGCAATAGCCACAACGAACCCATCTCCGTTTGCCCCGCTTTCGCTTCCACTGTGGAAATCGCCCCCACACTGTTTCATCGGCGGGACTCACAAACCCGTTACATGGGGGTCACTAAATTGCTACCAAAGCTGTTTCCGTTCCTCTAGAAATGGAGGATTGAAGGAACCACGACATCAAAAAACGATAGCAACAAAAAGGAGTACATTTGTGCCTATCTGTCCACCCTTACAAATATATATACGTCTAAGCAGCGCTTGAGAGAGAGTGCGTGTATTACAAGTACTTGCAAAGTTTCCCGCCGTCTACTCACACTGGTACAACGACACTTCTGGCACATCTTTCACCCAATCACTGCGGCTCTGGTCACTGGCCCACCTGCTCGATTCAGAGACCACACCAAGCCAACCAGTTGCCACTGCCTTTTAGGCAGTCAATCTGTATAGATCGATCTACATAGATAGAAGCACAGGTCGGTAGATAAATGGTCGTAGAGCACACACAATTGGCAAGCGTACGCGCAATGCCGCATACCTGCAGCATGCATCTGGGGGGGGGGGGGAAGGTATCCGCACCGTAGCGTGTAGCAGGACATCGCTCGGTCATCGGCGTATCAGCAGCGCGGCACACACAGCCAGTATAAACGTGCAAGTAGAGCTACGCCGAGAATAGTCAATAGTGGAGCATCGTAACGATCATGTGACGTCGGGCTACGCCGGGAGCTGTCTGTTGTTGTTGTTGTTCGGTCTGGCTAAACCGACATTGCTGTATAGCAAAGTATATTTGCGTAGTCATAAGAGCACAGCATAGTCTTTGTCCTGGCGGTCGTGAGCGTAGTAGTACGCGCAATAAGATTAAGATTATTAGCAACAGCAGCAATTACAGGCAGTGTGCCCTGAATAAAGTGTTTAAGGCGGTCCATTTCCCTGTGTATCATCACTCAATGAGAGGGGCCGATGTCTCCCGTGAGTATCACCAATAAATGAGAGGAGCCCATGTCTCACGTGAGTTTATCACTAATCAATGAGATGGGCCCGTGAGTATCAGTAATCAACAAGAGGGTGCCATGTCTCTTGCAAGTATTACTAATTAATGAAAGGGGCCCATGTGTCACGTGATTATCACAAAACAATGAGAGAGGTTCAGTCTCCTGTGGGTATCACCAATCGATGAGAAATGCCCCTGTCTCCTGTGAGTATCACCAATCAATGGGAGGGGCCCATGTCTTCTGTGAGTATCACCAATCAATGAGAGAGGCCGATGTCTCACGTGAGTATTACCAATCAAGAGAGGAGCCCATGTCTTCTGTGAGCATTACCAATCGATGAGAGAGGTCCATGTCCCCCGTGAGCTCTACTGGCTTGTTGTCTATCAATTGAAGAAAAAGATTTTACACCCCGTTAACAGACAACTCTCAGTCTCTGGTGAATATGCCATCACCTCCTCTCTGGTTTTAGCCACGCCATCCAGACTGCCTCCTGGATAGCCGAACTGGCAGTAATAGAAGTAGCCATAGTCAGAGTCCATTTCGGCCGTTTTTGGCTTAGTTATGCTATCGAAAGCACAACGTATGTTCATTCGCGTATCTCCGGCCATGCTAACAGGCCGAAAACACCAAGGATCTCGATACTGGGTCTGCTTCTTGCTGCTGCCGCTGCTGCCGCTGCCGCCGATGCTCCCGTCGCGATCTTCCTTGCTACCATAAAGAGACAAAGAAGCTCTAGACCTACTTTGATAAACTACAGCGATCTATTCGTCAAGTAGTTGGTTGATTCGTGTTCATTCACGTTCTTAATCAACAGAAGGGAGACTGTCATTATCGTTGTTGTTTTTGTTGGTATGTTATTGTTGCTGAGGTTCCTGCTGTTGTTGTTGTTGTTGTTGTTGTTGTTGCGGTCAAAATCATCATGTTGACTTACCATTTTGTTCTTTGCACACTCGTACTGCTTGTACGACGCGGACGCGTTCAACGTAATCACTTCATCGTCGCGTGTTTGAAGATCGGTGGCGGGCCGAATTGTAGGAGGCGTGTGGTGGTTCTTCACGCTGATCATCATTTCATCGTACACTGCCAATCTGGCCGCGTTCCTCACTGTGGAGCGTATGGTCACACCCATCAACTCGGCAGACGATCTCGCCAAGCAGACCGAGGTCGAGTATGGAACCCTCGAATCCTCTTCCACACAGGACTTCTTTAGGGTACGTTGACCTCTCGCGACACAGGCGAGCGCTGTTCTCGTTAGCGACGACCGACAATAGCACACGACCGTATAACGGTCGTAGGTTCTACTTGTTGTTGTTATTGTCGTTATTGTCGTTGTTGTTGTTGTAGTTGTTGTTATTGTCGTTGTTGTGTTGTTGTTAATAATGTCGTCACTCCTGTTGTTGTTTCTGTCGTTGCTGTTGTAGTTTATGCTTCTGTCCAAGCTGGATCTGTTATTATTGTTTCCGATTTTGTTGTTGGATTTGGTGTTTCTTTTAGCGTTGCAAATATTACTGATACTCTGGTGGTTGTCAAGATGAAAATAGACTTGCATGAAAGAAACAACAAACTTCAATATTGACTGCATGGTCCTACATCTCTCCGGATAGCGTAGTGGAAGTCCCCTCTTAGAATCGTCCGTGGGACGAGCTTACCCCGCCCGGTGGAGACTCAAAAACCCGATATGCGAAAACGCAATGTCTTTGATGTTGGATTTTAATCCTCAAAAAACAGCAAACAGTCTGTAGATTCTAAGTCAGGCGAGGACGGGGTGCGATCCAAAGCACTCACATGTTTTCGTCGATTCTTTTTCGTTTCACAGTGCCTCTGCGTGCTATGGCAGGCAGAGGCACTATCGAACTTATAATGAGAGCAACTGACACAGCTATGTGCTATCGCATATGGTGTAAGCATTGCAAAATGCACGCAGCCGAAAGGCGGTGTGTGCTACGTGGCTAACCATCGCTGACGGTTGCCATTCGAATCGTAAATAGGTAGGCGACACGCCTAACATTCGTACATAAAAATTTCTCCTGCAGCCTGGTACACGCACTGGCTACAGACTGGCACGAATATCACTTGCAACGTCAGCTCTTGACTCTAGTTGACTGGCTTGCATAGCTAGCAGGCGGTGCTCTGTGATGGGTGTACGCTTGCGGAGAAGCCTATTTGTAAAAGTGTCTGCACAACATAGCCTATACGAAGCAAATATGGTATAATGTGGTATACCATATTGCAGGCACCATACCAGAGAGCGTACTTTGTTCGTTAGCTTGAGTGATAGCAGATGGCGTCGTATCCAAACCAGTCACGCGTGATCTCCGCTACAAAACCTGACAGACCAACCGGATATATATATATATATATATATATATATATAGAATAATCAAACAGTAGCGGAGGGAGAACGAGGAACATAACGAGAGATAGAGAAATTTTGCTTACCTTTCACTTTATGCTCTAATTGAGTTTACTGTCGAGGTAAAATTGTAACACACAAATGAAAAATGGCTGTCGCACAGCTGTAGCTTTTTGTGCCCTGAAGAAATATATATATATTTATATATTTATATATACGCTGCTATCAGTCAATATGTGTGTACTTTTTTTGGGTGCTAATGGATGAGTACGTATTCTTAAAACCTATATTATTTTGCGCTTAAGGGCTGACTATCCATGGCCGCATATGAAACACTTGCCATTTGAAAAGCATACACACAGAACAATTATCGTTGGGTAGCAATATCTTGCTCTACAAGAAAGCACCCGTTATTAACCAACTGTATATTGAGTTCAGTAGAGTGATTGTGCCTTATTGAGTAGAACACGTTAGGTAAGAGCTAGTAGAACCGCTTGACCAGGTAATTCAACGTTTACAGATTGAAACGAGTGGTAAATATTGTACAGTGCCAGCGTATCGTGTGCTTGCGTTATTTTATGCGCCAGAAGCAGGCGATGCAGGTACATATACGCGACTGTAAGTAATCTTTTTAAGCACCCTGATACATCTGCCAGCGAAAGCCTGCCGTACGCCCTCGAGGTGGCCTTCATTGAGATTCAGACCGGCGTCGTCCACCTAGCGACGGGGTCAAGTACACATGTGTCGCAGAGAGAAACCCCTATAACCAGCGCTCAAAACCTGCAACAAAATATGTCTTTGCATTTTTTCTAACAGCGTTCACCGTACGTTCTAACCAATGGCAAATATGAAGCAAAGTTCTGACTAAGTTCTTTAGTAATTCCGTATATATATATATATAAGCGGTTATTTTGCGGTCCTGCTTCGACGGTAGTCTGCCTTCCCAGTTTATATCGCGTTGGTGACCATCCGCTTGTTGTTGTTGTAACTGTCCTTAAGTTCCAGCGTTCGACAATAACCTGTTCAACCTGCCTGCTGCTACCGCCTCTGCTGCAATTTTTCCAATATATAGTGTGTAAAAAACAGGAAGACGTAAGACAGGAAGAACATATACCGTGGGTTACATGGGCGACGGTGTGAGAGAACGAACCCGGGGCGAGAGAAACGGAAAAGAGATAGGAGAACAAGAGAAGCAGATTGCAGGAGGGGCAGATAAGCAAGAAGACGAGGAGAAAGATCAGATTGTCTCTATTTGTTTGGCCGAGAGGGCCCATTTCTCTCACAAATCTCACAATCGCCGCCGGGTGATGGCGGCTCATCTGCCCCTTGCCTTGGAAGAGCCATGACGTTGTCCGGCTTATCCGGCCAACATGCTCTTTTTTGTTCTTTCGTGCCTTCCTTCTCTATAGGCGATCAGTGCTTGGTCGTTCGCCTTTGGGGCGACAGTGCCTCCCCCCCCCCCGCCTCGTCCCAAGAAGCGAACGAACAAAATATAGAGAGCAAAGAAGCGCAGCAGTGCGAAGGGAACTGCTGTGGCTGTACCGATCCAAGCTTAAGTGTGCGTGAGCTGAGAGCAGAAGCAGCACTCACTGTGCACAGTACTAGGAGGCGCTGTTGGGGTACTACTGTCGTCGTCGTCGTACTAGCTATAGTTGTAAGGGAACAACGCCACGCGCTAGTTGAATCTGCCTTCCCCCCACCGCGCCGCCCCGCGCCAGGCCACGCCACTAGAGCTGGGCGAACAAATCCCCTTGCCGGGCGGCCCGTTCATTCATTCCGTCTTCTCTTCTTTTTCGTTTCCTTTTCTTCCTTGTTATTCCTCTTCCCCTTTTTTGCTCCTGCCTTTTCTTGCTCTCGCTCGATTCCCGCGCCTTTTTCTTCTTGACCATCTTTTGCGTTTCTCCTTGTTCATTCTTTCGCTGCTTCTTCCTCTTCTTCTTGTTCAGCTTTTCCTTTGCTCCTCTATTGTTTTCCACCCCTAGCTGCACACGCACACCTTGTTGTGTAGAACATCGCCCGCTTCTCGCTTTCATTCACGTTTCGATGTCGAACAGAGAACGAAGGGGAATACCGAATCTTTCGACGCCCGATGATGATCTCTGTTCTTCTGTCGGGTAGCCGTATGCCGCGGGACGGCCTCCTGTTAAGTTTTTGCTATTTTTGGAGGCTATACCTCTAGCTCACGAGGCTGATCAGTCGCAGTTGCGATAATAATAATAATAATAATCCTAGATTTCAGAGCGCTAGTTTTTCAGTTCTTTGACGCCAGCGTGTCTCCAAGCTCGAGTCAGAGGCCTGCGTCATGGTGCCACGTCGACCTGATGATCTCTGGAAACGCACGTCTAAGCTAACATATTGTTAGCTCTTCGAGCAAATAACAGGAAAAATATAAGAGCGGCAGTAGATAAGAGCGTAATAAGAAAACGGCAGGCGGGCTGCTGCGAATCAAACTGGTGGTCGTATCTTGTACGCATTTACCTCTTCATATCCTCAATTTCTGGTTGCTGTTTCCGATTCTAATTTCTATTTTATTTTTTATTTTTTGTTCTTTTTGTGCATCTTCTTTGTTTCGCCAGGCCTGGAAGAAGTTAAAACGACCAACATAACCATTGCCATTACCTGATCCTAAGGAATTCCACGCAGATCCATTCCACCTGCTAATTCAAGCAATCCCTTTGTCCTCGTTCTGCCTGCTGCTAGATTTGTGGTGCATTCGGCTAGCGCAGTTTATAGTGTGCAGTTCTCTGCGAAAACAAGTGTGACTCTAAAGCAACGCCGGTAGCTTGGATTCAAAGCTCTGTTGCGTTAGGGGTGACCACATATTGGTGCGTCTTTTACCGACGCCACCTTATCAGGTGCGCCAACACTCAAAGGAAAAAATATGAAGTAACGAACGCCAAGAGATAGTCTTCGGTTCAGACTGTGGGCAAGCAAACTATAGTGTAGCTAGGTAGTACCCTAACTTTGCGACCTGGACAAACTAGTTAAGCATAACGCACAGCACAGTAATGACGAGATATTGGCCGAGCTGTGGGTTCAGAGTAGTTCCATTCAGATTTAAGTATATTTGTGAAAAACAAACTCAAATACGTTACTAGCAGAAACAGCAGCATTGCAATGTTAGCTGCCGCCGAACTGGGTTTTGGAAAAATAGTGTTTTATGCGGATTGATTCAGACCAATTTGCTTGACCGTGGCCTTGAAGACACTTTAGTTTTGAGGTTCTCAAACTTTAATATTGTTAGCCATACTTACTCTGCAACACGCGTGTATGAATCGAAAATATCTAATTCAATGTTCAAAACAAATGTTCAAAACCAAAAAAAAAAAACCCTTAATGCCTGGTACTTGGATGACGGGATTCTGGGCGGGGACCTCCCGACCGTACTTGACGATATCCGGAAAGTTAATGATTTTACTGCAATTAGCGGGCTGACACTGAACCCGGTCAGATGTGAAGTATATGTCACAGCTCCCAAAGAATTTGAGCCATTAGATTTAAGTAACCTTTTAAACTTGCTCCCGGGCTGTCGCGTAGTGGACAAGGTTAACCTGGAGCTGCTAGATGTCCCCTTATTGCCGGACGGCATTGCAAAAGCATTAGACAGTCAAAGAGATAAACTCGATTTCGCCACAGGCAGACTACCCCAATTGGGCGCCCACTGCGGTCTATTCCTCCTTAAATCTTGTTTTTCAGCGACGAAGTTAACACACCTTTTTAGAGGTTCCAACCTGTTTTTATCACCAGAGCTTTTACAACCATTTAATGGACTTAGTTTAGACATTTTAGAGATCCTACTAAATCTTAGGCTGACTGATGCGGCAAGGGAACAAGCAATGCTCCCGATTTCTTTAGGCGGTCTAGGTGTGCCGGACGCG
Source organism: Dermanyssus gallinae (assembly GCA_003439945.1). Lineage (NCBI taxonomy): Eukaryota > Metazoa > Arthropoda > Arachnida > Mesostigmata > Dermanyssidae > Dermanyssus > Dermanyssus gallinae. The sequence goes on along the minus strand of QVRM01003206.1, from coordinate 125,156 downwards.
GTCATGATGGCAGGACCCGCCATCGTGGCGTCATTGACCCAGGCGGCGGACAGGGTTAAAACATTATTGGACAGTGATGGTTGGGATGCCTATAACATTGAACTTCAAAAGCTGACCGAAGAATTGTCGTTGCTATTTGATTCTCCTCCGGAGGATAGGGCTAACCAGGGTAGTTGGATAGCCCCCTTACATGAAAAGCGACTAGCAGGCCTGATTAATAGAGCACCTTCTGTTGCTGATAGAGCCAGGCTTCTAGCTGTTAGCAGTCAAGGGGCTGGGGCTTGGCTACAGGCCCTACCCTGCCCGCGAATTGGGACTCTGTTAGACGACGAGACGACGCGTATAAGCGCAGGGCTGCGGCTTGGTGTTGACCTAGTCGTGCCCCACCGATGCCGTTGTGGTGATTTCGTGGACGCCTTGGCCCATCGGGGCCTGTCATGCGCGTTGAGTGCAGGCCGACGAGCGCGTCACTCCGCTTTAAATGACACCTTTAGCCGCGCACTTAGGTCAGCCGGCTTCCCGTGCGTTCTAGAGCCCCCGGGTCTTTCGAGGGATGATGGAAAAAGACCTGACGGTCTGACTTTGACGCCCTTTGAGCGTGGCCGCATGCTTGTTTGGGACGCAACTTTAACCGACTCATTAGCCCCTTCGATGGTCGGTGCAGGTGCGGACCGAGCAGGTCATGCCTCCAGATTAGCTGAGGCTAATAAATGCAGAAAATACTCAAGCGTCGATTATCCGCACGAATTTTGTCCGTTGGCGTTCGAGACTATGGGAGCTGCAGGCCCCCTTACGCTCAAGCTGATTCAGCGGGTCGGTAAAAGCCTTAATCTTTCGACAGGAGACTCGAGGGCATCCGAGTTCTTGCGTCAGAGGCTGTCGCTCGACATTCAACGAGGAAACGCAGCGTCTGTTCGGGGCACATTGTTAAACTGGGCTAACCCTGGGTTAGAGAACCCGTGATCACACGTTCGCGCGGAGACAATTGTCCACTCCAAAGTGCTAACATAGTGAAATTATATAAATAAAAAAAAGATAACAATAATATTGGATGAAAAAAAAATTTTAAACCAAAAGTACAAGACTGAAAAGAACAGAGCGAAGTGCAATAGGAAAAGCCTTTGAGTGTAAGGTTATCTAGGGTTGCCGCTGCAAAGCAAGGAAGGTAGTTGATCTAACAGGTACAGCCTATTCTTGACGTTTACGGGCAACCGTCAAGATTACGCCCTTCGAACAAAGTTGATTTGTCGTCAGGTCGAGCAAAGCAACGAAAACGTATTACTATGCGAGATGAAAGCCACATATGGCTAGTGGGTTATGTGCCCAATTTTTTTGGGGTTGTGTTTAATTTTGGCACCCTGACGGGAGACCTGTCATAGAGCAAGGCTAATCTCCGCTGTTGGGTCTCATATTAGACTAACTTTAGCATATGGTACACCGAGTCCGTGTCATGTCGAGCGCCGTTTTGCTGAGCGCATATGTATTGCCTACATTGCAGTGTTTATACGTATGTATGCTCGTATGTGTGTGGCGGTAGTCACAGGCAACTGGAGTATGCATAAGGAATTTTGTGCACGGTGTAAGACAGTCATGCATGCTGCCGGCGCTGTGCATCACATGGTTTCGACTGCATCTCCACATGAGAAGGATACTAATGGGTATAGCTACTAAAAGAAAGAAATACTTACACTCCCGCCGCCCGCGATTTAATACGCGCGAGCCTTTGACGGGAGTGCCCGCCAGCCCGAATAGACAGGCCAGCAGCTCCCCCACCCTCCCCCCTATCGAGGTTCGGAATGGAGGTACCACACTACTCCACCGTACCGATTAGACGCGTTCACCTCGCGATTCCGCGTTACACACCAGAATATTACGCGCCCCCCCCGAAGGGGAGTTTGACCCACTCCATCGCAGGGGTTTCCCGCAAAAATGCGGGGCCAGAAGGTCCTCTCGACCGGTGGTCTGCTTTCATGTGGCCACTTCTCACTCATTTTGCCTATTAAGCCAAGGCAGCAGGCGTCCCGGACGGTACCACCGGGTGTCACCCGGGGCATTAACCGTCCGGCCCGGGAGTCCATGTGCAGCACAGTCCCCCCGTATTGGCAATAGCCTTAACAGCCCTCGAATGGGCCACGACAGGATGACAATATAAATTCGTTGCCAACCAATCTCTATCGTATGCCTTGCCCCCCGGTTAGTTGTTAAAACACGGGAGTGTTACTATTGGGAGTTTGTACCGTCTGACACTTGTTTGGCCGTTTCCACGTTTGGCCACCCCACTTGGATGGTCGGGTCCGTTTGGATTGTCTGGACTTCTAGCCCCTAAAATGCGCGTGACTTGATAACCAAACTGACGTGCAATGCCCCAGACAGCCGCACCACTATTGGCAATCTTTAGGGGCCCAAAAAAAGAGTCATAGTTCGTGTGTTCGCTTGCTGCCGGCGCTGTGCATCACATAGTTTCGACTGCATCTCCACATGAGAAGGATACTAATGGGTATAGCTAGGCTTAGTCGTATCCAACCGCCCATTATTATTGTACGTTATAACGTTACCTACGTGTGGAAATGCATGTGCATATCTAACAATATGTCAGCTCGCATGTAGGTATAATGGAAGGCACAGTAGTTAAGGAACAGCGAAAGTTTTGACATACCCGTGTAGGCCCGTGCAAATTTTGGCTGGTTTTGCTTCCACTCGATTTAAGTTATCAGTTCGACGAAATTTGTTTGAACCTGGTTATACTGCGGCGAATACGACCACAGAGGCTTGCACTGCATTCTGGCCCTCAGCTGTAACTATGTAAAGGCTTTAAGTGTTGTGTACCTGCTCAAACAAACTGATTGAAGTTCTCACCCCGTTGTTATCAACTCTCTCGATAACCAAGGATCTCCTCTTACTGGGCTTTAGTCTTCTTGGTGTCCCTTCAATCATTTATTTCTATGAATGTGTGTAAATGATAATAATCCAAACTGCAGATGAATTGTGAAGGCATGCTAACTTTTGCATAACGTTAGACTTGGGCCCAGTAGCATAACTTGTATCCACCTAAACGCGGGCACTGTAGAGTTAAACAACCATGTCAACTAGAGCTATTAAACAACTTTTAGAGGAGCCCAATCTGATGCGACAGTGGTTGTGAAACATTGAAACATGGCTAAAGCATTGCGATCGAACGTAGTCTCACTCCATAAGTGGTTTCGAATTAGTTGCGTCAGGTAGAGACCTAGGGAGATTAGGCGGCGGTGTCGACATCTGTATGCGTTCCACCTGCAGTATCGTATCTTCGCGTTCTGTCTGTATCTATTCTGTCGATGTGCTAATGCCCAAGTAATAAATTTGCACTTAAAACAACAAGCTAGTCCTGAATGTGAAGGAGATGACTGGCAAAACGAAGATGACTGGCAATATTTATTGTAGGGTTTATTATAACCATGTGTCTTGTAGGGACGTCCTGCTGAATGTTCTAGGCAACATGTTGCCGAAATGTATCTTTACCCCTGTCTTTGTCCTAGACGATGCAAATGTCAACCACCTTTCCCGATCCCACCGCCTAGCGACTATACATCATTCTTTCCCACCAGAAACTTTTCTCTTGCAGTGCATCGCATAACTAATCGTGGCGCGTAGACCACATTGCTGTTTCTAATTGCTTAAAGTTTACCACCATCCTGTCGGCGGTTTTCGGAGCTCTACTCTCCTTTGATCATTACTGGTTTTCTTGTTGCTCTGACAACTTTGCGGCGCAAAACCGTTGCCTAAGTTGAATATCGGTGCTCCTCAAGGCTCGGCTCTTGGGCCTTTTTTGTTTCTTATTCTTCTAAAGTTTTTCTCTATCAAGTGTTCAGGTGCTAAGCATTGCAACATATTTTGCTGATGATGCGAGGTCGCTTTAGAGTGGAGCTTCGGAAGTTTGGATCGGATTTGCACCAGTCGCTCCTAATAAGTTGACAGCATAGTTTTAAGTTTTGACATTTTCGGACTAGTTGTCATTGCTAATAAACTAGCAATGTTATAGTTTTCCTTTACTGTCGAGACGGCTTGCTTTATTCGACAATCTGTCAAGACTCTGAATACTGAGTTTTTGCAGACCGCTAGGTGTCTGGGACTCGACCTCCAAAAATACATGAGGTGGCATTCCCATCTCGATTATATTGGACGCAAGTGCTAGGCTGTATTATCTGCGCTGTGTAGAATAAAATTAACTGGAGTCCCCATAGAGGGCTTATATCTGATGTACAGGGCCGTGTTTTCACCAGTGCTATGCTATGATATCCTCCTCTAAGGTGGTGGCTATGACACATTTTTCCGGAAAACCAGATTAGTACAGAATCATGCACTTAGAGCAATTTTTTAGGAGGCAAATGCATTTGATTCGTGACTTGTTCTGTTGATTTAAAATACTCATGATGGAAAAAAATGTACATGCTGCGGGTGTTAGCATATACAATGTCGCAAGGTACTGTGCCCACGGAAACCGCGTTTCCGCTAGTTCCTACCCCTATCGAACATCAGGATGCTTGGCGAGCAACATGTTTGCAATGTCCTCAATATTCTTGAACTCTCATTAAAACACACTTGCATGCCGTCTTCCAAAAACCTTGACTACCATTTTCAAGAACAATAAATGCCTCTCTACAAAGCACGTCTTCGATAGCGAAATAAAAAGGGTTTTTAATTTCACGGCCTGAATTTAGCTTGTGATCTAGGTGTATCCTGAATTGGGATTGCTGTGCTGTGTATAGGGGGAAACCCACTCATATTGGGTTGTTATAAGCATAGTTATTGTGTTATATGAAGATAATGTACGAATGGACTACTTCGTCTCTGTATGTATTGGTGAGCGTGTTGCCTCATTTATTGTTCGGTGTTCTAACAAACGCGCCAGGTACCGTGTAGAAGTCCTCGCGATGATGAATATTCACTGTGACTACCGTTTGTGTAAAGTGCTAATACAAAACATTCTTTGGAATTTGTCGAATGTGATTTTATACCTCGTCGCTTGGCTTATTTTTTTCAAATCTTTATTTACCAAGAACTTAAGTGTTGTGAAATGCTATATACAACCACCATATATTTTGCGTATATTACATTATGTATGTGGGACACATATCACTAATCATACGACATAAAGTCACCTTTATTATCATATCGAAGCGCGTGTATTAAAATTCAATACTTTATAAGATATTTATTTTTCGTATATTACATTATGTTTGTGGGACACATATTACAAGAGATTAGCTAAGCCAGTGTGCCTAGCGGGTATGTATTGTGACTATCACGTGTCCGCCTCGTTTAGGCTAGGCCGAGACCACTTCAGAAGTGTGCCCCGAACGGAGGCCGCGTTTCCACGTTGTATGTCGAGATCCAGACGTTGTTTAAAAAGGACGACGATCTGTTATCACCGGTTGACTGATCTAGCAAAGTGCCGACTTTGCGGATCAGCTGTCTGGTCCGAACACCAGGACCACCCATGGTCTCAAACGCAAGTGGCCAGAATTCGTGGGGATACCCTATTGATGAGTATTTTCTTTCTGCTGGTCTCCGCAAGGTGGGCTGCATACCCGGCTTCGGATGCGCCGCCACCGACCATAGAAGGTGCTAAGGAGTCGGTAACGGTTGCATCCCAAACCAGCATTTTGCCTCGCTCGAATGGTGTAAGTGTCATCCCGTCTGGACGCCTGCCGTCCTTCACGCAGAGGCCCGGGGGTTCGAGGATGCACGGACGACCGCATGATCTGAGGGCTCTGCTGAAGGTCTCATTGATAGCGGCATGCCGAGGGCGTCGGCCTGCGCTGATGATACACGATAGGCCGTGATGTCCCAGCTTGTTGACGGGGTGACCACATTGACACCGATGGGGGCTAACCAGGTCTGTCCCCAGTCGTAGGCCTACTGCTATACGAATTGTCTCGTCGTCAAGAAGGGTGCCTATGGGTGCACTGGGAAGTGCGTGTAACCAGGCGCCTGAATCCTTGGCGGAAACGGCGTTAAGGCGAGCTCTGGTCGTGTCGTCGGCAGCTTCATTAAAGAGCCGTCGCTGTACTTCAGCGTGCAAAGGGGATCACTAATCATATATATATATATATATATATATATGCACAAACGGGTGCCTGTGCAGCTAAAGCGTTCTCAAAGTAAATGTCTAACCAAGCCGTGAGATAGGCAGCTGTCCACAGAGCTTCAACTGCGCTTCAATTCGGCAACTGTTGGACAGCTTGTTTGTCGGGCGTATGGCGTTTCGTCGCGTGGTTTTTACGCCCTTTGACCCATCTCATCGGGCACTGCTCATGTCTGATTGGCGATGCCATATGCCTGCCCTTTTCAGAAATCGAAAATCAACGTCTTTGCCCGCATGTGGGAATTCATGTCTGCCCGGAAGCACGTCTTCACACAGACCTACGAAGAGGGCATCAACCGAGTCCGCCAATCAAAAGGCAAATACGCCTTCCTTATGGAGTCGACAAAAAACGACTACATCAACGAACGCCAGCCCTGCGATACCATGAAAGTAGGCCGAAACCTCGACGCAAAGGGGTACGGTGTAGCGACCCCGCTCGGATCCACGCTCAGGTAGGCTTTATGCATAAATATATATATATATATATATATATATGTATATATATGCATTCGTTTACACCTCATTATGAGTAAAATAAATTATAACGTGATATATATATATATATATATATATATATATATATATATATATATACAGGGTGTTCCTATTTGTGTGTTCAAAACGCTAGGGTATGATCAAACTCGGTGAGAAAATCATTTTTGCCAATGGGTGGAAGCCGGGAAAACGTTTTGTTTAGGAGTGAGGATGAAATTTATAAAAGCAGTTATTCTGTCTTTTTTCTCCTACATAGTTGTGCAAGATCTACGTTTGCGGGTCAACGCACAAAGGAACCGATCCTACCGGCGTGTTTGGCGGAAAATTCTGCACAATAAAGTATACATTACTAGCTTGCGTAGCAAAAAGCGAATAGCCAGATTAAGGAAAGTCATAAAAAGTCAAAATGTTACGTTAACGCTTTTTTGTGCAACATCGTAATTTTTTCCATTACGACAAAAAATGCACTCCAAAAGACTACTCTCAGGCAATAGCAGATTTAATGCCCACTACATTCGTACCAAAGTGATGGTGCTGCCTTACGTAGTTGCCAAGTAACTAAGCTTTTTCGACAGTCATAGTTGTTATGTTTCACGTTGAAGTTTTCACGTCCAGAACCGTAGCATTATGCCAAGACGTTTCCGCCCCCTCTCTCCATTAGAAAAAAATATTCTCTTGCTGAGTTCTACCAAACCTCAAAATATGTACCTAACTTTCTCATACACCCTATGCAAGTATGCATGCCTTCGCTTTCGATATGACTGTCGAAAAAGCTTAGTTACTTGGCAACTACGTAACGCAGCACCATCACTTTGGTACGAATGTAGTGGGCATTAAATCTGCTATTGCCTGAGAGTAGTCTTTTGGACGTGCATTTTTGGTCGTAATGGAAAAAATTACGATGTTGCACAAAAAAGCGTTAACTCCTCACTCCTAAACAAAACGTTTTCCCGGCTTCCACCCATTGGCAAAAATGATTTTCTCACCGAGTTCGACCATACCCTAGTGTTTTGGACACACAAATAGGAACACCCTGTATATATATATATATATATATATATATATATATATATATATATATATATATATATATATATATATATATCATTTATAAATATTAAAACCTGCGCTAGATAAATGCGTTTATGTTACATCAAGGCCTTTCGAGACAACCAATAATCTAGCGTTTTGCTAATTCTACTATGGGCCGAACCACTAGACAAACCGCGGCGTAGTATATACCATACTTGCTCCTGCGCTGTCTGCATCGGAATTCATCCTGTGGTTCATGAAAACCCTTCACGTCGCACAGAACGTAATGAAATCCGTGGCCTGCAAAGACAGTAGTTAGATGTCGATCGCTCACCCCGCTAGCCCGCCACTCTGTGCTCCTCATTGCTGCTGTTCCATAAATGTCTATGGCTACCTCAATAAATATGGTTCGTCAGTTCCGCAAATAAACGTCAAAAGCGTACGTTTTATTTAGATTCCATTGTTTTTGCAGATTTTCCGTCAGCAGAGGGTCACCCCCAACACATAAACAACCTTATATCTGCAAGTATTCAATAGCGCAAAACCCCTCTTCAGAAATAAAAACCTTCCTCTGTCAATTAAACGCAATTGTTCTACTCTCACCTTAGCAAACGCTAATAAGTAAAAAAAAAAAAATATATATATATATATATATATAATATATATATATATATATATATATATATATATATATATATATATATATATATATATATAGTGGCTTTCGAATAAAACTATGTGGTACACGGCTGCGTGTTCAGCAATAGTTGTTCAACTACTATTACTGTCACTGGGATAATTACTGGCACTATTGATGAACGTTCACGACAAACAAAGTTAACAAGTAATAGGCGTTTACCATATACTAGGCCATATTCGATAATTGATGAATGGGGTGCAGGTAACATATTTGCTGCGGTTAGTTACATACGTTGGCCATAGGTTGGCTTTATGGTAAATGAATGCTAGATAGTATGTCAATACGAGAATGGCCACCAAGTCAACAGCCGTCCGATTGTTCTACGTTCTCTACCAGTCCTTGCGCCGAGTATCTGTCGGTCAGTGAGAAGGCGCGCAGTATAAGCTTAATTCGGTGCCGAATTAACCGGCCACCGAGATAGATTCACTTGTTGTCCGTACTTGCCTCGGTCTTTGCGGGTGCGCCGCCTCTACACGCTGAAAACGCGCACAACACCGCTGCAAGATTTGTCGAGTGCCGCGTGCCAACGTCTGGGGCACTTCGTCCGTTCATCTGTGCCCCCCAGTCCGTCGACAAAGCCCAGGCGAGATTTTATACAATTTGGAAGCAATGACCCACCGACCTGCTACGGCAGCTTCTCAGCCTGGCAAAAACAATTTGCGCGTTTGTGCGACAGTGACAGTAGATTCATCGATTGGACGACCGGTGGGACGTCGGGGGAGTACGATGATGATTGGCAGAATTCGATCAGAATGGGAACTAGGAACGATGTCCGTCCCACTTGGCTGAACGACGCTCGAGAGCTAGCTAAGCTTGGGCTCCGGCTCCCGGTTCCCGATGCCCCGATGCTGCAGAACTCTTTGCCTCTTCAGTCGCTGGTTGTAAAATCGAATAAAGCCAACCATATGAACCGCAACGCTAACCAAGAGCATGAAAGACAGTAGATGTGTATTCGAACAGTGTCTTCGTCGTGATGACGCGTAAGTGCAAATAAGATTTGCGATGGTGTATTACTTATCTGTCGTGGTTTAGTCTCTGTTATTATGGTTGTTGTTGGTGTGGGTGTTGGTGTTGTTGCTGTTGTTGTTATTGTTGTTGTTGGTGTTGTTGCTGTTGTTGTTATTGTTGTTGTTGTTGTTGTTGTTGTTGTTGTTGTTGTTGTTGTTTTGCTTTAAGCCTATGCACGTGTCTGGAGTAGTGCATCGAATAACCAATAAAATATGATTTTTTTATGTTGTTGTTGTTGTTGTTGTTGTTTTTGCTGTTGGTGGTGGTGTTGTTGTTGTTGCGGCTACCGCTGTCGCGTCTGCTGTTGGTCGCCGCCGTTGCTAATGGCTAATGGCTGTTGTGGATTGTCTGAATCTGGCCGTTGCAGGGACCGCCTGAATCTGGCCGTACTTCAGATGAAGGAGAACGGAGACCTGGCGAGGCTCGAGAACAAATGGTGGTACGACCGCAGCGAATGCCGCACCACGGATAGCAAGGTAAGCCTGTGCGAGGCGAGACGAACCCGTCGAGAACCGTAGGCCGTATTCGTCGGCCAGCTTTACGTTCCTTTCCCCCACCTTTTGCTACACCTCTTTCGTTCCCTCTCTCTTTCTTTCTCCATCGCGTGCGCACACACTCGGCGTACTCACGTATTCTGTTTTTTTTTCGTTTTAATCTTTATCGTTCCCTGTCTACTTATCTTCTTCACTTTCTGTGCTCTCATTTTTTTTTACCTGCTATGATTCGCGAGCGCGTGACGTCGGCGGCCTCAATAGGCGCATCCAAAAGGATCGTTCACAAGACCGCACAACGCGTTCGGCCGTATTACAGGCCATCACTATTAGTGGTAGATTGGCTGAAAATACTGTTATTTTGCCATCGACCTCTATTATTATTATGATTTGCAACGTCGTGAAGCATTATATATATTCTTCTAAAACTACCAATGATATGTTGAATAATTTGTACTTCATTTCTTCTTTTTCTTATTATTATTATTATTATTATTATTATTATTATTATTATTATTATTATTATTATTATTATTATTATTATTATTATTATTATTAAATTTAAATGCACCTTTATTTTGTCAAAGGGGGGCAATATTTACATTTTACAAACCGTTACCTAGATACATACAATAATCAGGTAACTTGTGTAACGACATTTGCACTGTTAGCGTTTCAAGTTCTCCGTGCCCTCGCCATCCGACACACAAAAACATGTTATTTACACGATCTGTCTTGGCAATTTGTTTCGACGAGATGGTGTTACCGCTTCTAAGATTGTTCAACCGAATGCTAAAATAGTTTGACTTATTTGATAAGTTTATGATACGATTGAACATGTGATAATCCGCTCTGGACTGAAGTTCCCGAATGGGACTTATCACAATAGAACTATTATTATTATTGTTGTTGTTGTTGTTGTTGTTGTTGTTGTTGTTGTTGTTGTTGTTGTTGTTGTTGTTGTTGTTGTTGTTGTTGTTGTTGTTGTTGTTGTTGTTGTTGTTGTTGTTGTTGTTGTTGTTGTTGTTATTATTATTATTATTAAGATAATTAGCCCCAGGTAAATACGTATCACAGCCAGACTCACCCATCCGTCAATCGCTCGCAGGGTTGGGAGCACTACTAGCTTGGTATACGTGTTTGCTTTTGTATTGCTACATAAGACGGACACCATAAACATAAATGTGCAACGACGGGGATCGAACCCCGTACGTGTCTCCTCCGATGACAAGACGTACGCGAATGCACCCACCACGATTCCGAACTCGACTGGACAGCACTTCCTAATTAGAATAGTGTTCGTTTTGTCAGTTCTTATCTACTTTCTTAAACTGCAAAGCCATTGACTGATTGATTGTTTTATTTATTATTCGCTTGGCATGTCTACCTAAATACACATGTCACCCTTTTATATCAGGGGCGCCTAGAGCGGCAGCAATATGTTGGCCTAATAAGCCCATAGAAGTACGAACATTTATCTCCATATAAGGGAACGAATATTTGCCTTTGCCAACACACATACGTGTCAGTGTATGGTGGTACATTATAATAGATATTTGCCGTATTTAAGTCAACTTCAATCATTGTTGCTTCTATGCATATATTCTGCACACATTATGTGCAATTCAATACCTCTCATATCTCATCAAACCGTGCGCTGCTAGAATAGTTCCGTCGTACTGCTGTCATATTTACCTCGGAAAAACAAGCCGTTTTGTCGAGCGAGTAACAAGGTATTCGTTTTGCTTGGCCATGTTTCGCGAGTCTTCTTACCTACCTGTCTGTGGCCGGATGCTTGGCACCATGTCGCAGTTGTTGAAACATGCATGCTATTCTGACGTACTCGCCGGTACTCGCCAAGATTTCCCTTCATCAGACGACTACCTAGAATCGTTTCACTTCTACGACTAACACTACTGCCCCCCCCCCTCCCCCAACACTGCAAATACCGCTCACACAAAGAAGTCATTCCGCCGGAAATAACGTTGCAGACAATAGTATATTTCCAGCCTCACTGTAGTTCGCTGTAGGCAACAGCAACATTTCTAGCATAGGGCAAACATACTCTCACCATATGGGTGGAAAGTAAGCATGCGGTTTCCTTTCCGCTTTTACGGCTCATTCTGGCTGGCTGGAATAACCGCCAAGTACAAACACTCATAGATGTTATTTGGACCCGCGCGCGCGAAGCATCGCGAGTCTGCGACGCGGCCTTGGGCTCATCTCTACATGTAGTACGATTTGCTAAGACAAAGCCTCGCTTCGAGGTTCTTCCGTCACAGGCAAAAGGTGTTTTCGCTTGAACCCTTTAGTTGCACCACGATCGTTATGATCCAAGCGAATATGTGATGGATTTTTAACACCGTTTCCGCATTTATGTCAAATAAATTTGTTAATTAACTAATTCATCTTGCCGACGTTATTCATATTCAGAGGAGTATTGTCTTCGAAATTAGATAGACCCGTTGCTTTTTCAGCCAGTCGGTCTGGGGTATAGTCGGTCTGGGTTTTTCCCCCAAATAGTCATGACATTCTTCAGAAAGTTCTTTTATAGCTGAGCGTAAACGGTATGACCACCAGGCCTGTCTGAATGCTTTACGGTTTTTTACAAATGTGTACATATTCATGTATTTTATATCAACTTTTATATGATGAAGGTCGAGTTGACTTTTGCGCAAAAGTCTCTCTGTCTTACAAATAAGTGGTATGTCATGTAGATAAATTACATCAATTAAATAATCAGTCAATAACAATGTAATATTTCATAGTGTTTTCTAAAAACGTGTGACAATGCAAATGCAGCCATACATTAGTCATGTCATCGTTCTAGAACGCATATGCAAGTATGCACACGTTTCTTACTCGGGTATATTTAGCAGGAAAAAGATAACCAAACCAATACTTCTCAGGATTACAAGCTTGAAATTGGAACAGGAAGTGATCGGGCTTTTCAGTGATTTTGTCTCCCTCCGACACTAGAAGCTCAAGTGTAACAGAGCCTTTCGGCATGCAAAAGCGACTGGCATTTTCTTAAACCATTCCCTAGGCCTAACGGATATATATTTTATTTAAATTGGATTTTACCGTTTTAGTGCCGGATGCTTTTACAGATAATTGATACAGACTTCGAAAAACCTTAAATTATTATTATTATTATTATTATTATTATTATTATTATTATTATTATTATTATTATTATTATTATTATTATTATTATTATTATTATTATTATTATCATTATTATTATTATTATTATTATTATTGTTATTACTAACAATGCTATTGCTTTGTCGTCTGTGTTCGTCTGTGGATTCGTGCGGGAGTGCAGGAGTCGGCTCAGAACGAGCTGACTCTGAGCAACGTGGCCGGCTGCTTCTATATCCTGATCGGCGGACTCGTCCTGGCGATGATCGTCGCCCTCGTGGAGTTCTGCTACAAGGCACGCATGGAAGCCGCCCGCTCCAAGGTTAGAATTATCACGCACGTTCGTCGCAATTGCGTCATCCTGAGAGAGTCTCGTTCTCAGGTCGCTGTCGATCCTGATCCGAGAATCCACGACTGATAATGCCAGCATGACATATTTTTGCTTTGTTTTGTTTTTATTGTTTTTTGCTAGTACCTTTATAATGTGATCGCTCAGTGATTTTTCTGCTATTCGTATCATTGATATTTTGTTGTTACTCGGCCATCGTGCACCTAATTTTTTGAATAAAGTAAACTTGTCCAAGTAAAGGCTAAACAGTTCTTAATCAAAGTGCTGTAGCGTGCATATAGCTCAGCACGGCATTTAGAACAATTAAGTGTTTAAGCTAATCCGCTCGTCCGAGCTGGAGGTGTTGAGGAGCCAGATTACACTGTTCACTAATCACTAAAAATCTACCGGTAGCGGAAGAACCTAGAAGTATGTTAGGAGAACATCTCTAACGCAGCCGTGGTTACGCATGTACTTAGTTGTCACTCGATTTAAATCCCGCTCGGGTCACATGACCTCCGCATATGCAAGTATTCCAGAGTGATAGTACCTGTTCAAGTGGACGATCTGAACCTAAAATAGCTGAAACGTCCCCGGAGCAAAATCTACGAAGAAGGTGGCACCCTCAGCCGACATGGCTGCTGATCTAGTACAGGGGCTACTGGACAGAATCGTTACTTGCATAATAGAAGCGATTCAAACAGCAGTCACCAGCGTTATTGAAAAGCTGCTTCCCTCCTTGTTCCCCAGAGTCTCCGTAGAAGAGAAAAGTGAAAAGCCGACTGAGATTATCGACAGCACTTCCCTTGAAGTCTCAATACGAGAATCCATAGAAACATCTCTGCGAGAAGCACTTCGCGCGTCGTCGTATAGGCTTGGTGCAGAGTTAACCAAGAGCGATAAGCCTCGAGACGGATCGTGACTGCCTTACACAACAATTACTGACGTCCTAGCATCAAAGAAACCTCAATCTAGTCAAAACAAAAAGTCGACAATTAGACTCTTTCAGTGGAACTGTGAAGGTATTAAATCGAGTTTACGATTACTTCCCTAACGGATCAATTCGACGTGTTAGTTATTACCGAGACCTGGGCCGCCAAGCCCACAGTCATCCCCGATTGGCGTGTAGCGGAATGTCTAGGTACCCAGTCAGAAGGACCAGGTCGAACGAGTGGAGGAGTTGCTGTCATATATAATAGTAAACTTCCTGGAATTCATCCCTGCTACAGTGAAGACAAGTGCGTAATCCTTACGGGAGACACAATAAACGTGATTGCAGCCTACTCTAGTCCATCGGAGGATACGGAAATTCTGCTGGAGAAACTAATAGCGTGTCTAGATATGGCAGACTTGCAGAAAATAACTGTACTCTGCGGCGATCTCAACTGTTTACTTAATAAGTCAAACCACCCAAGAACAGCGTCACTGTTGAGCGTGCTGATGTCTCGGAGCATGTGGGGCGTATCTAAAGCCGATGACTCGACATTTATCGCGCCGCAAGGACAATCGACATTAGATATATTTGCTACAAATGCTGATCCGCGTAATGTGGAATATAGAGAAATACAACGGGATACCCTGGCGTTTGGAGTAAAGTGGCATTTACCAGTTGCAATGAATATTTCACCTGGCCCGCAAACTTTCTACAGCAAGCCTTCTCTGAGTCGTACCCTCGACCTCACACGACTGAAAACCGTTGCGCGAAATGTTCTTCCTGTTCCAGTCCTGATGGACGTAGAGTCACATGCTTGCAGGCTCCGTACCGTCATTACCGGTAGCACCCGGCCAAAACGAGCTCGTAGTAAGTTTGTCCCATGTACAATCAGCAGTGCCGCTTCTTCAAGCGCTACATGGTGCAAGCATACATCCTAGCTCGTACACGCCCTGAGATGATGCCCCTTTACACTCCACTAAGCCGCGCGTACAAAAAAGTGGTAAAGGATGCTATAAAGGAGCATGAAGAGCAAAGTGAGTGCAAGTTACTGGTCGAGACACACCAATCACCACACAAATGGTTGCGTGCCGATAGACGCGTCATTGCATGTCCAATCCAGCCTGAGAAGTTAAACGAACACTTCCATAAAATGTTTGCCGGTGCGGCAGCGATGCTCCTGTAGTATTTTCTGCCTGGAGCGAGCGAATCCAGGAAGCTCGCCAGGCCCTGTCTCGTCCTTTTATCGACTCGGAAGTAACTGAAGCAATGGTACAGGCGCCGCTGGGTAAGGCCCCCGGACCTGACCTAGTGGTAAACGAACATCTTCGGCAGGCCACGTTGTTAGTGCCGTGTTTCACTGCTCTTTTCAATGAAGTGCTTAGAAAATCCCAATTACCCGTGGAATGGAGGACCAGTCTTCTAAGTATCATTGCTGGGAGGGAACTTGGGAAAGGAAGACCCGCTGGCTCCATCATTCTACCGAGGAATAACGAAAAAGAGCGTAATATATAAGCTTCTGTCGGCCATCTTAACCCGTCGCCTTAATCGTACACTTCGTATCAGGCGGAATTATCTATTCGCCGTGTTCGTGGACTTCAAGACGGCCTTTGATACGGCCTCGCGAACGATCATCCTTGACAAGCTGGCACACAGTGGAGTCCCACTGAGCATGCTAGAGCTTCTAAGAAGCATCTTGCAAGAAGGACTGGTAATAATAGACGATGGGGTTGCTGAGCACGCGCCGATCACTCAGACCACCGGTGTTGCTCAGGGTGATAACCTGAGTCCTCTGTTGTTCTCAATGTTGGTAAGCGATCTCCCGGCGGAAATACATAGTCGGCATTCACAAGTGGAATGCTTATGTATGCCGAAGTCGAACGCTTATGTATGCCGATGATTTAGTATTGTTCTCCCGAAGTCGCTTTCATTTGCAGCAGTTGCTTGTAACTCTACAGGGCTATGTAAACCGCAACAAATTGGAGATCAATTCGAGCAAGACAAAAGCGATGAAATTCCGACGAGGAGGAAGACTGGCTAAAAGCGATGAGCTCCGACTGAATTCAGAAATAGTCGAAATCGTTCCATACTTTCCCTACCTGGGGGTCGTATTTTCTTCACGTGGCACAAGCTTCTCCAGGCATGTTGAAGAAAGATTCCGAAAAGGCCTACAATCTTTTACAGTGTCAAGGACCCATGCAGACTGTCGATGGAGGTTGCTGTTAACCTGTTTAACCTGAAGATTGCACCCACAGCATCTTACGGTGTTCAGGTGATCTGGCCGTATCTCACGAGATCGAACCTAAGTGCGTTTGATCAACTCAAAGCCAGTTTTCTAAAGAAAGCATTAAACGTCCACCGCACTAGCCTGAATAGGTTAGTGTACTTACTGGCATCGTCGCCGTTATTCGTTGAAGACTTACAGATGATGTACAACCTGCCGAAGACGACGGTTTTTAGAGAACACGTCTTAGACTGGGAGAATAAAATGGCCGACATCGACCCGCTGTTTTATGAAACGAGAGCAATGACGTCGGGTTTGTGGAGAGCCTGCAGTTATGAGAACCGGCATCTAATCACCAGATTTGCCGTCCACGGCTTCCATCTGAAGATCTGTGCGCGCGAAAAGTTTCATGAAATCTCGGCGGAGTGTATGTGTAAACTTTGTGGCTGCTCGTGTGATCTATATCACCTTCAGCGTTGTGAAAGAGCAATTCCGCTGTCTCAACTCTGGAAATGCGATGTCTATGATGTATATTCGTAAACCAATCATTGGCTAATAAAACTACTACTATTACTATTATTATTACTAGCTGAAACGCATTGAACTGCGTGCGTATCTGTTACAGTAATGTAGATGTGTCCAATAAAGATGTGTTTTTTTATATATACCCGACTGACTAAAAAGAGAAATCGCACAATAGGCCTTTATCCTTAGCCATGTGCATTCTTCAGCCGTCTATACGTATGATACTTCTCTGTACCGAAGTGACCACTGAGCAAAGCGAATAGTAACAAAGAAACGAGTTTAGCTCAGTACTCGTGTTGTATTACCTTCCTAATAATGTATGTATGAGCCCGAGGGAATAGTACGTCGCGGAACGGAAAATGTAATCGGCTAGTTATGTGGTAAGCTTAAAAAACATGTATCATTAGCTGGTTGTCCGGGGTCTGGAGTCCTGCCTAGAGTTATATTTGGAGCCCCAGTGCTCCGGCGTCTTGGTGCGACACGTGGGTGACCATGTCTGCTGCCTTCTATAGATAGCGTTCGATAGATTGCAGCCAACTGCGTCCCTACTTTTCGGGTGCCCAATCAACTCGTGTCATCGGTAGAGTCTGTATATGCATGCATACGAGCCAGAAGGTCCTACACGCTGCAAGAGACAACGATCGCTGTCGCAAGCAAGCATTTCTTTCTTCGAACGCTTCGTCATTAGGTATCCGATTGAGCTGCCAAAAACACCAAATAAAAGTTTGTCTATTTTGCTAGTTTCATTCACATCTTGACTGTCGTCGTTGCAGTGGCTTTTAACAAATCTGCTCGACTGCAAAACATAGGCCAGCCGACGTGTAGGAGTATCTTTTGTTGGCCTTAGTAGGTTTGCAGAGAAGTGTCGATGGCGTTCAAGGTCGATCAATCCAATGAACGGTAGGGATAAAGTTGACCACCGTATCCCATTCCCGGTGTCAAACTACGGCCAGTTAGGCAATCTCTATGTGTCTTTATTGATATACATCTACCGAGTTTATTTATATAACACAACTACTGCTATTACTGCACTACTACTGCTACAAAGTGTACTACATTATGATTTTGATATTTCTCCACTTTGGTGGATTTTTGCTGGTCGATTCATTACAGATGACGATGTATGAGGCAATGCGGGCGAAAGTACGCATGTCGATCACGGGCACCCAGAACGATCGGCCCCTGATCGGAGGAAGGGTACGCGAAGGATCCTATTAACAACATTTACTGCTGCGACAATAGCAACAACAACAACAACAACAGCAACAACAAAGACAACAAATCGAGCATGATAATATTCAGCGGCAGCAGCAATAAGAATAATAACTTTAACAACTACAACAATATCAACAACAATCACAGCAACAACAACATCAAACTTCATGCAATACAATCCTCTCCGTCCACCCACTTTATTTTACTTCACTCGCGTGCTAACAGACACGGTAAACAAATACCTCCTCTATTGTTTACAAATGACGGTGCTGAGGTCAAAAGTCTGGTTCCTCACCTGCCCTGCCTAAAGACACAACAAAAAGCAAACATCAGCGCGGTGAAAGCACATGACACATGAAATCGGTTAGCTGACGCTCATAAGAGATAGCAACAACAACAACAACAATATAAACAATAACCACCACCACAACAACTACGTCCACAACAAACCAAAATACATATATACAAGACAACGAGGGCAGTAACTTTAATGTAGACCACAATCACATCAGGTATGAGCAAGCAATATGGTAACAATGGCATTAACAAACATAACAGTTATAACAATGACAAAAGCAACAGCAGCAACCATAACAATTACAGCAACACCAAAAACAACAACGCCAACAACAACAACAGATCCTTTCCCTCCCTTTCCTACGAGATGAATCTGCACGGTGTCCTCAACGGTGAAGACAGCGCCAGCTACTGCGACGTCAACAAGATAGAGAGCGGCAAGACAGAGAGGGGGTTTTCCAGATCCAGTTTTCCAGAGGACCTGTGACCGCCGCACCCTGTCCAGCACTTCTCCTACGACGACCACGACAACAACAACAACAACGACTTGGAACTTCTACGACGATAACATCTCTCTCTCTCTCGCTTCCACCACTCCCACCGCTATATCGACCAGAACTACGTCCGCAACAAACTACCCTTTCTACTCCAGCTACGGGAGAAGCTACCCTACGCTCTAACGAAATGGTGCAGTTGACAATCAGGTCTAATGCCACGCGCCGCCGAAATGGCAAATTTGCCACGGCGGGCGCCGTTATTCGGTCATTTCACTTGATCTCGTCCACGGCCGGTGCACTATAGACCACCACCACCGCCGCCACCACCACCACTACCACCACCACCACCACCTATGCACCCATGCTGTGCACCAACCACTTTATTCGTACTACTTGAACTGCGCACAGTCCGTTGTTGCAATGCAAACAGTCATTGTTCTGCCGTTATGTGGTACGTCGTGTCACCATCGTCGTTCGCTCTGCAGAGTCTGCCGATATACTAGCCACTAGTCAGAACAAGAATAATACTAATAATAATAATAATAATAATAATAATAATAATAGTACTACTATTCAATCATAATAATAGAATAGGGCAGCGCTGACGACCCCTCTGTACAGCCCGTGGTTGCCCGTAGAGCAACACTGACCCCTCTGTACAGCCCGTGGTTGCCCGTAGAGCAACACTGACCCCTCACACTCAACACCAGCATCGTGCGCACTTCCAAGCCATAAATGTTTTACAACGGACGACGAAAACATCTTCTGTTACTTCCACTACTTCCGCTTATCCCTCGGATCTCTTCTTCTTCTTCTTCTTCTGCGGCGGCTGCTGCTGCAGAAGTTATAATAGCTACGAAAAACAACACTCACCAACGCTAGCTGAAGCGTGAGAAAAACTTAACAGTCACGCCAACTCCTCCCCCTGGTAGAGCTACACCAAAGGCGGCCTATCAGCATGGCCGTAACACGCTCATCTCTGGCTCATTTACACACGTATATATACAAGTACTAAATTTCATCAAACGATCAAAAGACTCCATCGAAAAAGACGTCGCAGTTTGCATGATGACAGCTTTGTATGGCGGAGAATATATATATATATATATATATAAGGCGCGCCAGCTAACTCGAGATAAACTGTGGCATCTAGTAAAATCGTCATATTTTTGCTATTAGGGCACTTACAGTGATGAGTTTGTGTTCGTTATGTTTGGTCGCGCGTCTGTCAATGCAATGTATCCGCCGTTTGCTTTTCTAACCGAGACTGCACACTGGTCGTTGCACCGTGTACCGGGAAAATTCCTCAAGTGCTGACAAAATTACAGTGCGTAGTGATAAAGTGTTGGTGTAGAGACTTTTTAGTGCATCGATTAAGTACGCCCCACACAAAGAAATCCAGAGAATTGAAATCTAGATTGTTTGTGTCCAAATTGTCGTGTACGCAATGCAGCGAACGATAAAATGTTGTTCACTCAGTTGATGTTTGGTATTATTCGTCAGAACCTGTAGATCACACTCGACGCAATCACAATGGCGGAAGCACATATTCTAGGCTTGCAATTGGAGCCAAAACTGGCAGTGGTAGAATCCCTTCGCGCCGGTAGGAGCGTGGGCGAGTGTATTTCCTTCTTGAGCTCTCCGAAGAGTTGACTGTTGTTAAGCCGTGGAGCGTCGAGTGGAAGACCTTTCGCATTTTAGCAAAACGACGCGCCCATTCACACGAGCCATTTGGTACAAAACTGGTTCTGGCCAAAATACTCTTGATCTCTAAGCAACACTTCATCACTGTAAACTGCCATTTTGCCAGCATTTGCAGAAATTATCCCGGGACTCGGTGCAACGGGCCTGCGCGCAGTTTCGGCCTCGCCTTGAATCGGTGATTGAACAAACGACAGACAAACTGACAAATAAACAGACGCTCGAAAATTTGCTGAACAAATAGCATCAAGACGACGGTTTTACTCGAGGCCGCAGTTTATTGTCATTGTCATTCAACCGGCACACCCAGTATATATATATATATATATATATATATATACTCCGTGGACAAAACTGCAGTACTTATTGCATGATGCATCTTAAGCGGACGCAGTGTTGGTGGTAACGATGTGAGTTAATTTGCAATGGTGGCATGCATACAGTCGATACTACAACCGTAAGATGTGAAGCTGTACTAGCCATGGTTTGCCAAAGGCCAGTTCGGAACAACACGCGTGCGGCGTTTTATCTCCGTTAATTCGGAATTATCTGTTCGCACGTCACGTGAGGCCAATTCCAATTCAAAGTGTGTTGTGATGGGGTGAATTAGTTGAGACACTCTTTGAGTAAAAGCTATCGGGATAATTGTACGATAACTCGATGATGACTTTATCATTAAGTTGCCACCAATTTAACTGGAGCAGCCTGGCGACAGATCAATTTAATCTACCATCGCATTAATGCAACGCAGGCGTTCTTTGAGCAGGTTTCAAGTACGAATACCCGGGGAGGCGTATTGCAAGGGTAGGAAATACGCAATAAGTTGGCCCGCCCTGAGTTAAACACAGCATTCCTGCGCTCGGTGTACTCCCACAGCTTGGTTTGACGAAATCCGTACTATTGCACTACCAAATGCTTCTGTGAGGTACTAACACATTGTTCCCTTCTCCGAGTGTTATCACGGGTTCAACGAGCCCCTTCGAATGAAATGCAGTGTGAAAGCGTATGACTGCCAATACTCGCTGCGGATATATCTTTATTGAAGCGCAATTGTATTGTCTCCTTATTTCTCTTCATTAGAACCGTGCTCGTAATGTCTGTTTTTGCCCTTTTGTTGTAAGGCCAACTCTGGTTAATCTCTCACGAGTTGCTACGGTTCCCTCTATCTGTCAGCATAATATGTAACAGTAGATCCGAGTTAAGAATATGCAATTGTGCTCTGAAGTACTGGAAAATCTGCATACGTATATATATATATATATATATATATATATATATATATATATATGTAGATAGAGAGAGAGAGAGGTTTAAGATATCTGACGTCCCGATATGCCTAAACAGTCTATGTATGTACAAACGACAGCCGGGTACACGGTGTTCGTTACACGAACCGACCCATCTACAGCGTTGAGACACACGATGGTTGCTTAGGCTTTTACTGGGTAATAATGGGTAATGATGATGATAAGCACTTGCTGTTGGATGATGTGGGCGCTATCACCGGACCAGAACAAGAAAATGCGTTGTGTACTCGTAGAACTGCTACTACTGCTATTCTTACTCTACCTAGGCGACCACGACAGTTGTCGCACTGTCCGTCTGTTGTCTGACGAATACTTACTTCTAGTAAAACGTCTACTGTCCCTTTCTACACCCGTAGATCTAGCCTTGCAGATGTGGTGTGTGTGTGTGCATGGTCGTCAGCCCGCTGCTAACGGTTCTTTTTCTATTTCTTGTTCTTCTTCTTCTTCGTCTGTGTTCTCTCTCTGTTGTTGTTCCACCAACTTCTCACTTACTTCTCTCCCTTACCTCATCAACCTGTCTAACATTGGTTACTTGATTGGTATTACATGTCTGAACGATCTACCCGCGCGACCTGCACTCTGCTGTGGACTCTCATCCTGGACGTGCTCATCCGGTTGTCCACGCGACCGGCCATCATGGTTGTCGTCATCAACATCATCATCATCATCATCAAAATAATCACAATCGACATCATCATCATCATCATCGTTGTCGTCAATCATTGTCATCGATAATTGATGGATTCATCCAACCCCTTGGGGTGTCGTCGTCGTCGTCGTCATCGTGAACCACGTACTGATCGCTCGGAATCGCACACACTCTCGCCCATATCCGGCGGATGGCCGGACCGACGATCCACAACTGCCATAACCGTCAACATTCGCGTATGCTGCTGCTGCTGTTGTTTTTCTATACGCTTACGCAAACATTGTTTTTGTGCGTTGTTGTTATGCGTTATTGTTGCGCGTTGTTGTTGTTGTCGTCGTTGTGCACTGTTGTTGCTGTTCGTTACTGCTGCGCGTTGTTGTTGTTGTGCATTGTTGCTGTTGATGTTGTCCTTGTTGTTGTGCATTGTTGCTGTTGATGTTGTTGCTGCTGCTGCTGCTGCTTCTGTTCTTGTTCCCGCTCTCCGATGCTGGTATCGTCGGCGACGTGCACTTAACGCCCAACGAACAACGTGTGGGGCCGCCCGTGTCTCCCACGCCCACGTTCACGTTTGCCTATGTACCATCGTCCATCGCCGCCCGTCTGGTCATCGCGCCGTGCCACAGGCCTCTGTCCTCCCGGGCAGCTATTCTCCGCCCCCGCCGCCTATGCACCACCCGGGCCCGTTGTTACCGCCGCTGGACAGCGACCGTTTGTCGGTAAACACCCACACGCAGGTCTGACGATCGTCTGTTCGTGGCTATGTCAAGTGGTAAAGCATAGAGACCAAATAGAGAGAGAGAGAGAGAAAGAGCTAGGGAAAAAAGACAGAGAAAGAGAAAGAGAGAGAGAACAAGAAAAAGATCGCCCATCGCACCGACCACCGGCCGCGACCCAACGAGAAGGACAAGGACGACCTACCTGACTAACGTTGGCTGGCCACCGCAATAGTAACAGAAATTGTAGCAGCAGCAGCAGCAGCAACAACAACGACGACGACAAGATCAACACTAACATCAACAAAGAAAACCCCCGGCAAAAGTTACCCCCCGCTACAACCTGCTCGCTACGTGCTTAGTGCTCCACCGCTGGCTGAACGTAGTGGGTCGCGGCAGCTTATTGGCAAAGGAGGTATCTCTTTTCTCTCTCTCTCTCTCTCCATCTCTTCATCTCGCTTTCTTTCTCTGTTTGCCTGTGAAACGGCTATGTCCATGACTTTCCATGTGGTCCAACGGGATGAACTAGCAGCAGCAGCGGCAGCAGCTACGCACGAACGCGTCCCTGAGAAGATCTTGACCAAGGCAAGCAGGAATGACAGTAGAAGCGGCAACGCCTACAGTGGTCAGGGATGTCAAGGCACGCAGATTGAGTCTATCACTCTCTCTCTCTCTCTCTCTCCTTCCTTTTAATACATGCGGGCGGCTCGAAGACGAAGGTTGATGCAACGTGGCCATCATCATTGGCATCATTGGCCGGGGTGCACGCGCATGTGCGACAACTGAACAACCTAACTATCACTACTACTACCATTAACTATTACTACTACAACTACGTCTACTACGACGAGAACAACAACGACGACGACGACGACGACGACGACTGGTTAGCGATCGGCGAGCCGGAGTGGCGACACACTGCAATGCCAATCGACTCAAGGCAAAACCTTCGAAAAGAGAATGTCGCACCGGCGTTCTTCTGTGCCTCGCCCGGGCAAAACCTAAACGAAGATGATGTCAATAATGGTGATGCTGGTGATGAAGAGAGTAAGCGAACAACAGAAATACATGATTCGTTGAGACAAGAACAAAGTCAATAAGCGGCGACGTTAATAAATGACTACAATGTCCGCAATGCTAACAACAGCCACAACGAGAAAAACATTGTACGCGACCAGCGGCAACAACAACGACAACAACAATAATAACAACAACAACAACAACAAATCGTTGTGCAGAGTGGTGCGGAGGAAATTCGCCGATCAAACGAAACACAAATGCAGAGTTTGGGTTTCTTCGAGATCAACAAGCGTTTGACTAAGATTAAGAGCATTGGCGACGAACTCACAGCAAACGCCTACGAGACACTACGAGAATTAGCTTAACGAGACATCTGACGGGACGATGCGTCAATGCGGTACAGGGTGCACTACACTCCATTGTTTGGTTGATTCAGAGAGCGTATGTACATATAAATGAAACGTTTTAAGACCAATTCAGTGAGCGACGTATTACGGAAAGGTGGTGGCGAACATTGTGTACGGGTACAAGACGAAGACGCTGCACGTTTGTGCGCCTTAAAACGCGAAATATGAGTGAGTGTTTCTTGTTATTCGATATATATATATATATATATATATATATATATATATTATTATATATATATTAATATATATATATATATATATTTATATATATACACACACATATAGCGGGACTTAACAATAACAACTTAGAATGCTCAATAGATTAGAATGAATCGTGACTCTAGGAAATGCTTTTTCATGGCCTTCATTAAGTTTCTGCTCAAGTGGAAATTACCCTACTTAGGTAATTTGCTTGTCGGTGTCTTGTTGTTGATACGTTACCTGTTCTTCTGAAGTGTAGACGGTTTTGGGAGGGGGGGGGGCGACGAGGAAAAGGGCTAGAAAAATCGACTATTGTCTTTTCTTAATCGTACACGAGAAATTTGAGTTTCGCCAGCATTCCCGATCAGAATCGGACTGCATTTCATGGCAAAACGTTTCTTATTCAGCCAGGTCTTATTAAGGAAAACGCTCGGTTTGGCCTCTTATGTGGTTTACTTTGGTCTCTGCTCTAAGAAGCCTTTCGAAAGAAATCAAAAGCTAATTGCAGAATACGGAAATCTCTAATATAGATACAAGCGCCCGCGCATATACAAATAACGTCGGGTTGGTAAATCAGGCATAGTCACCCGTGATGAACGTGATGTGCCACGCAACCAGTGGCCATCGGAGGACAGCCAGGATTTGCTCGGTGTGAGGTTGCCTATCTGGTGCGATCGTGGGGCCCAAGCCATCGCTGCTGCTCACGAGAGAACAAACCTGCAGCACGCAACAACGGACAGCAAGGGGTCCCCCTTTACAGAAATGTGTTCTATTTTTGACACGGTGTAGTGGTAGAATATTCGGCAGATATCATTCATCTTGCTCGACGACTCCTAGCCCAGACTCTAGTTCTTCTCCGTCGGGCGGCGTCACGCATGCCCACCGCGTCGTTATTTCGATTCGCCGGCAGTAGATATGATAAAGGGCACTAACCAAAAACAAAGGAAGAGTATGTAAATTTATAAATAAATGCATATATATATATAAATATATATACATATATGAAAAATGGTGGCACATGGTGAACATGAAACAAGAGTATGATGATAATGATATATAAACATCGTGATCACTATACTCATAAGAAGAATGGTGGCACATGGCAACAATACCCGAGTATTGCAAAGCTGCTCCGAACAAACTCCAATGGAAACTTTTGTGTGGCTGAGCAATTTAACGGCAACGTGTGCCAATAGCTAGGACAGCGTTCACACGCATGTGGAATTACGGCAGAAATACCATGGCCGCCGCTGCCATTGCACCACATTGACACGGGCTGCCAGCCTGTTTCTGTATGTTTCCATTAAGATGGCGGCCAGCTGAGGTGACGATTCGCGACGGCAGCGCCACGTGATGAACAGAGACGTATCACGCAAACAATTATTTTTTATCAATTCTATATATATATATATATATATATATATATATATATAGAATTGATAAAAAATAATCATAATCATAATGATAACACTTTAATGCTCCTGATACACAACTACACTTACGCACGGACGCACGCACGCACATACATAATACAGATAAGCACATCTGATTGCATCATTTGATTCCCAATAATTGAATTCGATACAGAGACGTATATCTTTCTCAGTGCGTGTCGACGGTGGCTTGATTCCTTTGCCAAGCGACGTGGACGTACGTATATCTATGTATATATCGTATAAATGTTTAGATATCTATATATATATACACGTGTGTGTGTATGACCTACACGTGGTCGTCAGGGGGAACCGACCTGCAGGTACACAAACACCATTCATGCTGATCTAAGTACAGGTCTAGGTCGCATTGGGCCGGAAGCTGTACGAATCGGCAATCGTATCACAGCAAGTTCCAAAACATATTAAGACGGCTGCTCCCAGGCGAGCCGCGTAAACGACGCAGTTGCTTGGATAAGTGGGAGACCTTTCCTGAGCAGCGTACAAGCCACGTAAATGAACATATATATGCATATATATATATATATATATATATATATATATATATATATATTTATATATATATATATGCGACAGAATCTGATATAGTTAAATCTCGCTGGCTAAATCGGTCACTGACGGCCACGATTGTCGCTCTCAGTCCGTCGAAGAGCGACCTCAGCGAAGCTTGACAAAGTTTGCACCCTCGTCGACGGCGGAGACTCTGCGCTATGCGAACGTATATCTTCATCGACTTCGTCTTCATGATCAACGTCTTCACCCTCATCATAATCATCATCATCATCATTATGATCCTTGGCGGAGGTCATGCTCAGCAGGATCAATCGCTTGTGGGTGCTACCCTGCAGCGGGATGGCCCCGATGCGGAGCTTGTTCCACACTATCGCGTTGTTTTGTACATATACGTATCTTTGTTGGACACAGCAGGGAAGGTAACCGGTGACCTTTCCTGCGTCTGGAGAGGTATATAGAAGTAGATCGATGCCGACGTGGTGCGTACCCAACCGATGCGATCTTTTTTCAGGACTTGTTTGAATTCACCTAAATATGGCAAGTTACTGCTCTTGAGCACCTCTGTTCTGTTTGTTGCTCTCTCACCATAAGCATGCCATAGTTGGCGTATCACTACTATTACTACTACTACAACTATTATTGGTACTACGGCGAAATATTGTGTCTACTTTGCTGCTCAATTTTGAACAACTCCGAAACTTCATTTTGCCTGGTCCATTGGAGTGGGGCAAATGGTAGTAGTCGTAGCTGTTGTAGTAGTAGCCGGGGTGAGTTGGACGTGTCTTTAGATCGGCCTGTTTAGCCTCCAGCATCATTAGACTTCAACTAGCAATGATCGAGTGAGTCTATCGAGGACCATCGTGGTTGCGTCCAGTAATGCTTAATAGAAGTGGGGCGGTTGAGATTGTTGATGTTGCTGCTGTCTGTGGCGCGAGATGAGACTGTGCGCAACAACCGATATAATGCGATGCATTCGTTTGAGGTTCGAGGCCCCCCCGACTGGAGTTCTACAGAACGCGGTCCCAGAGAGCCGTTATCAAGTACATCCAATACAACCGTTGCTTCGGCGTCGGTGCTTGGCCGAGCCATGTTGTACGTCGTTGGCGTGTATTTATGTATGTATGCATGTATGTATGTGTGTATGTAAGTATTTATATGTGCATACGCTATGTCTAATAAGATGACACGATCTACTTGGTGACCATAGTTATACTGTCGACTGACCTATCTCGTCAACAACAACAACAACAGCAGCAGCAGCGTTTTGTTTGTTTAACAGTGACACCGTTTACCGTAATGCGGGCTACGTCGAATTAATAGCAGCAGCAGCAGCAGCAGCAGCAGCAACAACAACAACAGCAACAACAACAACAGCAACAACAACAACAACAGCAACAACAGCAACACCAACACTAACAACAGCAACAACAACAACAACAAACAACAGCAACAGCAACAACAACACTAACAACAACAACAGCAACAACAACAACAACAACAGCAACACCAACACTAACAACAACAACAGCAACCACACCAACAACAACAACAACAACGACGACGACGACACCAACAACAACAACAACAACAACAACAACAGCAATAACAACAACAACTATACCAGCAATAACGATAGCGAGAGCAGCAGCAGCAAAGACAGCAACAATACCAACAACAACAACACAAGAATAACAACAACAACACAATAATAACAACAGCAATACCAAAAACAACAACAACAACAACAATTACAAGTACGACGTTAGACATGACGGCCACCAACACCAAGCCAGCATCAAGCCGGGGCTGAGCAGTTCACCTAGACAGGGGAAGAGTGCCTATTATGTAGCGACACAGGGTGGCGCACTTGGCACACTGGGCCAGGTCTGTCAGAGATGCGACGTGTGGCTGCGGTTGGTCACATATATAGATAGTGCGCCGTACATAGTACACAGCTGCCGTCACGGTAATAGAATTGTCCGTAACAGGAATAACGATGCTGGTTGGTAGGCTCTCTTTCTCTTCGTCTCCCTCTCTCGCTAGCGAACTAGCTTGGGCAATAACCATCTCGTTATAGAATGGTAGCAACAACAACAACAACAACAACAACAACAGCAGCAGCATTAACAAGAACAACAACGGCAGCAACAACAACAACAACAACAACAACAACTGTGCGCCGCGGACCGAAGTATTGTTGATGATGACTGTGGTGGTGGTGGTGATGGTGGTGGTGGGATGCGTCGGGTCATTGGAATGAATTATTCCCGTCATGTTGCCACCAACAGAAGATCGTAAACGCATCGACGTCTAAACGCACTGGCAATGGTGGGGCTCGAGATGAATTCCTAAACATTTTGCTTGCACGGTCGCCGTTTCGTCGCCGCGTCGTCTAGTAGAACGAAGAATTGTTTCCACTAGTTAGACTACAATTCTGCAAAGGCTGCTGAGGCGCATGCTGAGGAGCACCTTACGTTTTGCTAGCTCGATGGCGCTGGGAGAGGTGATGCGTCACACACCAAAACAATGTGAAAGGAGCGTGAAAATGCGCTTACATTGTACACGAGTTGTGCGCGCACCGGTGACGACTAATGCCAACGCCCACGGGAGAGAGAGAGAGAGAGAGAGAGGGAGAGAAAGATATATGGGGGAGAGGGAGGGCGGGGGTGCGGGCGGACGTGCTGTAGTACACTACGTATGTTAATTGTGTATATTTGCCGACATGATTAAATTCACGTATCACGTTGCTGTGCTGCTCACAACACGCTGGGGGCAAATTCAAAGCGAGACGAAAACAGGGACAAAATTAACATTCTCATAATCAGTAGAGAATCATAGAGCAAGGTTCGCACTCTCCCTACCCCTCCGTTTGCCGGGTACTGTCGTAAGGCTCAGATGAACCCTGCGGTTGAAGGTCTTCTTTTTCTTGTTTCTCTGCAGCCCCTCGCTGCTGCTACTGCCGCAGTCGCTGTTGTTGTTTTTGTTACATTAACTAAATCGAAAGGTAGGCACTCGGCTAGGACGTGAAATAGGTAGAACGACATATACATATATATATATATATATATATATATAAATGCTCATATAGTGCGAAGACGATTGATAAGTAGCACGTATGATACGGCAATATGTTTTTGCGTATGCGTGAACGTATATGACTTTGTATAGATGGGTGCATGGGTGGATGCGTAGAGTTGCTAGATATCGTGCGTATCGCGTATGTGATGAGCGCAATACTGAGACCCACACAATACAGCTTTCACCCATCAGGATATGGGTAACCATTCGCGCCGCCTTTGACTATAAGCTGTTGTTGCTGTTGGTATATTTGTGGTTATATTGTTGAGTGGCTGATCGATTGCGTGTGATTGAGTGATTGATGTATTGAATTGGACCACACCGTTTGTTCGACCAGCTGGCACCTCCGATGCCGAAGTGAAGTTTCGTAGTGTTAGTAGTAGTAGTAGTAGTAGTAAGAGCACTCATACCTGACTGGACTCGCGCTTCAGGAGTGGCACACTCAGTTTTGCTAGACTAAACAGGCGGGCGAGGAGGCAGATAGAGAGACAGACAAACGGATAGAGAGAGGATCTTTGAGAAGGTCAAGGACAAAACTTGTTGAGGACCTACATATGAGTACATGGACGCGCCGGCTGCCCGCCGCTCGGGTGGATATTGATTGAGCACAGTTGACCTGAATACACACACACACACGAGAACTCATTTCGTTCTTTTCGTTCCGGTCAAGGGTACTGACCGGCGATTTCACTACCGGAAATAATAAAGACTCAATTCTTGCCTTGCGCATATTACGCCTGCTGTATGCACCCTTGGAGCGACACTTCAAATTCAATTGTTATATATATTTATCGCTACTTGCAGCTAGAACCGTCGTTGAACGTCTAGCTAGAACGCTTCGTGTAACGTTCAGCTAGACAAAATATCTTGCCTCTAGCAGCTTCGCCCGATAGCGACTGGCCTGCGTTGGACTAGATTTTCACTTGAGAACCTCATACGAATAATTCCGCAAGTAGCTCTCTCTCTCTCTTCCGTGTGAACTCGGGATGACTATGCTCCGAACTTTACGCTCATAGTATGCAAGGGAAGTTGTGAATGAAGGCGTCATGAAGGTGGATCCCCTGCGAAGGCGTGCTGCACTTTTGGCCACTGCAGTTCTCGTAGATTTCCTGATCTGTCGGAAAGTATCAAACGTTCTAATGGTGGTTTGATTGCGAGATCTCTCATCATTTCTCTTGTCGCGTCTTTAATATTTTCTTTCTCTCTGACTAACTTGCTTATCTTAGATCCAAAATTAATCGAGTTTAGAGACAAATGACTACTAGACACAGCCACTGATCGTGGGATCATCGCGATACTAATGATGAAAGGACTTCGCACGCGCTTTCGCGTAATCCAGGTGGACGGATATGAGTTACTCTACAGTTTCCTCTCCCTCGCCCCTCCAATGCAGCAGAATGTCTGAGGTTTCGAGAGAACTGCAGGAGGATATCGCTAGCTGGGAAAAAACCGGTTTGTGCCGAGTTCTTTGTTAGCGGGTGTCACCAGAACGCTATTTTCTTCAATTCGTTTTAGCTACAGACTGCTTTGCTATATATCATATGAAGTCCCTTTGTCATTAGTGTCACGATAATCCCACGATATATATATATATATATATACACGGATTTAACATCGAAGAGTCTGTCAGATTTCTTCAGAACAGCTACTGTTGTACTTCCTAAATCATTATTAGAACGACTAGCGGCAACAATAACATCAACATACAGCTGCCTTGCGATACAGAACTCAGCCATGAATCATCGAGCGGAAGCCGCTTCAAAGGACGCTGTAGCAATACACGAACAAAGAAATTTGGATTTCATTTTGTCTTTGTTTGTTTTGGCGGTACACACCGACGCAGACATATAAGGTAACACAGAACATTTTCGGTGCAGTGGCCACAACGACAACGGAAAATAACTTAAAATATTTAATAAAAAATAGGCGATTTACTAAAACATGTAACCCAAGTTGTATTTAATATGATATACATTTTTCTATAGTTTTATTTTGTAATGTTCTCCTTCTGAGTCTCATAGAACATTTTTCGGAGTTTGGAGTTTCCTTTCCAGGTAAAATAATCAGGCAAATGTGTGACCAACAATCGATATTGGCCAATAAATGACCTAATAAACTTTATTGTTACATCTAAATGTATACAAATTTACATTGTGTGGATATTACGTTACGTTGATAGTGCAAAGCGACGTCATCTGTAAATATTTCAAAAAAGAGCATAGATGATTCGTGCATATTATTGTAATGTGTGCTTCTATGTATATAGAGCAAAGAAGAACTGAGGGAGCTAAATGCTAGAGATCTCGTACTTGCATATGCCTTAGGGTACAACAATGCGTGTTATTTCTCATGTAAGACGCCTGAAGTGCTAGATACCGACAGTAGAACGCGTGAACTTGAAGGTCTAACTAAAAAACTCGATTAGAAGTTTGAAGAAATGTCTAAAGTTCTAAGGACACACACAGGGTCGACTAACGCACAAGTTGTTGTCGTCTATTCTAACTCTTCTGAAGAGGTGGAATATAACCACTCACGCAACGGTCGGTAGGCTTTGAACCATAGTTTAAATGGCTGCTCAACAAACTGAAAGAAGTAAGCAGAGTGGATAGTCACGGATGTATGGTTACACAGTGTGCAATCTAACATTCCGACATATAACACAGTATATATCCAGGTGTGACTGTGTTCTCGTAGGCCTGTGGAAAATATCTTGGGATCTTCGTACGGACCTGGAATTAGTCAGCGTCGTGTTAGAAGATATGTGTCCTGACTTCCGGAGCATCGCTGGAAAATGGTAAATTTTGGTGAAATTTCTGAGGCGAAATCAGGTAGCAAACAAAAAATCCTTTCGAGGCTGACTCTCAGCCAAGATTTAACGTCCATGGGACTGCTTTTCGCATTGCTTCATAGACGGACCCTCATAAATACAAATGTGCAACGGTGGGGCTCGAACCCGCGCATCTATGTGTCTTCTCCGGTCGCAAGGCGCAGACGCATGCCACCACGCCACCGGGCTCAACGAAATCGGGTAGCAAAGTCGTCGCTACTGGCGCCACAGGTAAGAAACACGCGCCTTTACAACGTTCGCACATTCTCCTGTCCGCATCCGATCAGCTCCAACCTGCGGAGGGTCGGGCGACAACGGATGGCAGCTAGAGGAGACAAAGGAGCGACGCGATCGCTCAGAAAAAAAGACCCCGAAAGTGGAAACAGGGCGGGCTTGCAGGGTCAGAAGGTTGAATTGACTTGCGGTGGAATCACCACAGAGAGACGATTCAGAGAGGAAACGCACCAGAGACATAGAGGCCGTGTGACCAGATGATCGTATTATGTACAGCTTCTAACACCAAATTTTACTTGAAAAATTTACTCGCGCAGAAACTTTATTGAGGTATTTACAGCATGACAGTGACCAGTGAAGCGCCAGTAAAGGCCATTATAGACAGGATAGCCATGATGGCCAGAAAAGAGACACCGGAGGACAGAAGCTCTGTGGACGCTGCCAGAAAGCAGTGGCGCATAAGCAGAACAGGGAGCAAGATATGGAAAAAGGATGCGTAATACTAATGAGGCATTAGGCCAACTGAAGGCCGTTGACGAAATACCAAAGTTTATCAGGAGGGAGCGGCCGAGAACGCTAGTTCTCCATGTCCGTGGGCCTGATGGCTCAAAGGAAGGTACAAGTGATGAGGGTAACGAAATGATCAGACGCAGACCAAGCGGCCTTGGACGGGCTGTATCAGCAGTCATTTATTTATTGCACCATATGTATGGTATGTATATATATAGATCATTGTAATAAAACACATGTTTATAGATAAGTAATAAAATATCATCGAGCTAACTGCGTAAGAGAAATAGCTCTCTGACAGGTATCGATGGTAGATAGGGCACGGCTGGCTACATAAACGGCACAAACAGCCGACATCAGGATCGTAGAAGCCTCTTCGATGGCAGAGTTTATGGTGAAACCCGTGAAGTGAATAGCGGGTCACGAGATGTCGGTTGGGTTCTGTTAGTGGTATCTGCCAGTTCTGTGTGACCATTGCTGGCGAATTAAAACAACTTCCGGGAACTACTCAAACTCTCTTGATAAAGTTTTCTCTAAACTGAATAAGAGCAGCGGTTTCTGAGAAACGGAATCTAGCTACTTGATATTCTACAAGTGGTTGAGTAGAAGTCATAAGGTAAACTAGACGGTTTTTTGCATTTCGTGGCAACCCAATGGCTAGCTTGAAAAACGTAGGCTTAACCTTATCTAGTTTTTCTAGCTGTGATAGGCTGAGGTGTTCCCATATGACCTGAATGCCGTAGGCCGCCACCGAAGCAACTTTCAGGTCAAAAAGTGCTTCAAGTGTGGTCAGGGATAATTGTTGGGGCTTTTCGATTGTAGACATCGCGACTAGACTTTTTCTGGTTCGTTCGGCGATGTGTTGTACCAAAGGTTGTGCCCTTTATCGAAAAATTAACCCCAAGGTAACAGAAGGTGTTAACGAACTCGACTGCACCAGTACTGAGTTTCAAGCGATCGGACCGAGCAAGCGGTCCCCTAGGTCTAAATTTAATAGCTTTTGTTTTCTCGGCGTTAATCTTAAGGCCGTTGTTCTCGCAGTACCCCTCCAGGGTGCGTATGCTTCGCTGCAACTCCAGCTTGTCACGACTGTACATGACGATATCGTCAGCATATAGTATGATGCCGACCGTATCATGTTCTTTGTGAATTATTGGCGGCAGATCGCTGAAAAGGGTATAAAAAAAACAGAGGGCTAAGATTATCACCTTGAGCATAACCTGTGGTCTGGATAACGGGCTCATGCTCACAGATCGAATCGTCAAGGATTATCGGGTTTGCTTGAAGATTGCTGGCGATTAGGGTTAGTGTCTTGGGGCCAACACCTGCATTGGCGAGCTTCTGGAGTACTACATTTCTCGGAGCAGTGTCAAAAGCGGCTTCAGATCGACAAATAAGGCATATAGAAACCTTCCCCTTGACTTATGAAGTTCCAGGCTTCTTTTCACTTCGGATAATAACTTCGTGCATGCTGTTATGACCGACTTACCTTGACGGAACCCATGCTGTTCTTGTGGTATGATGTTACGGTGATGAAAGAATATAAAAAGGCGTTTTGTGAGCACCGATGCCAAAATCTTATAAATGCTACTCTTCTTGGCAATGCCCCTCCAGGATCGGACATCAGTAGGATAGGTCACCTTTTCCTTTTGGGATGACCTTAAGGATGCACTCCCGCTATGCTTCCGGGACATAGCCCTCATCTAAACATCTATTGAATATTGCAAGGAGAATAGGCTAAATATAAGGGGTGTCTTTGAGGTGTTCGTTTCGGACAAGGTCGGGACCGAAAGCTTTATTCCTTTTAGCTTGGCCAGTGGCCTCAAGAACCTCGCTGTAGCTGACGGGTGCTTCTAGAGAAGCTACTAGAACCTTCTCAAATTCCTCGTCAGGTTCTGCTGCAACTGGGATTTCCCGGGGCACTGTATTGGTAGAGGCAAACATGCCCTCGAAATGTTCACGAAGCACATCTCCAGGAATTGTGCAACTGCGGCACACTCGCGCTGTTTGAGTGGCGAGGTAGGGTCGTTCCTGTGCTTCCATCACTAACCGTTGTTCCTGTTTTATGAAGAAATTTTCCTTTTTTCTTGACGTAAGGGACCAATATTTTTTGCGCAAGTCTAAGTAAGCGTTCCGAGTTGACCGATCTGTCCTCGATGCCGATAGCAGACTTAGCAAATGTTGGTGAAGTTTATAACATTCCCGATCAAACCTTGCGGCCGATTTCCGTTTGAAATTCTGCGATTTGCTGGCTGACTCCACCACTACCGTTGAAACAATGTCAACGACATAACATAGTGGCTTGGACTCAATGGACTGAAGATCCCACTTCGCGAGGCTCTCTAGGAGCAACTTAATATTGAATTTCCTAGAGACACGTTGCCTGCCAGAAGTTGTAGCTGGCGTAGTCAAGGAAACATCAATAGAGACAGGCACGTGTTTCTTTAGACCTGTAACCGTCAGATATTCATACCCTTTGAATACCACATTATCTTTCGAAAATGAAGTCGCAAATATGTCAATTGTCGACGTCCCGGGACGAGCTTGCGAGAGCTGTTGGGTGTTGGTCCACGCGAGTCCACAAAGAGGGTGGGAGTTTGTGGGTCACTACATATCCAGAGACCGTACTGATGGAGAACATCGATGAGTGCAGATGTTCTCGGAAACGATACATTACGGCGGCAATTGAGGTCGGCGGCAAGTATGACTGGTTAATTACTTGGCACTCTTGACAACGTAGAACAAATTTTCTCTACAAGGTCTTCGGTCGAGACTGCGGTACTGCTTCTACTGTTCCTACTACACATTGCCACGATTGTAAACTGACGCGTGTCTATGACCACAGTATCATCCTCTGCTAATACCAGCCTAACATTTTTAAAATGCCGGCTCAGCAATACAGAAACACCACCCGTTGGACCTTCCGGCTTCGTGGGCAGTGGCTGGGCAGTGGTAGCCATAAAACCCCTAAACATCAAAATGTTTCGTAGCAAATGTTTCCGTCAGTACTATTACATCTAGACCGTGAAAACTGCCGCTAGATATAAAATCCATCACCGAACCTACGCCCTCGATGTTCCATTGTGTGATGCGAAGCGTCGTCCTATTACTGGTGGGACGCGGGGGCGCTTGGCCTGAGATGCTTCGTAGTGTTGCAGAGCGGCTTGTATATACTCCATCATAGTTTCCCGAACTGAAGTTGGTCCTATTTCCTCGCGTTCGTGGAGCTCCTTCCGTTTTGTGTTCACTCCGCTGGGCCTGCGGAGCTTGGAATTGCTGACCGGGTTGCGAGGCAATTCCAAGCACTGTATCAGCAGTGCCCCTCGATTGGGGCAATTTGCAGACTTGCAAGCATATACCGCGGCTATCCTGCGGAGCAGTGATGTCATTTGGCGGCGGAGGATATTTTCACAGCGACCCAGCCGTTCTCGGTAGTGGGCTTCGACAAGGCAGTTGGAAAGCGAACCCTCGGAGGAATTCTCATGCTTGTTGTAAAGTAACTGCAGTTGTCGGGTAGAATGGAGCCACCCCTCCCGTCCATCGCGCTGCACGGCGCTACTCCTCAGGGCCCTGTAGATGTCTTGCAGAACTGTGGAACATGCACGTATTCTAGAAGTTTGCACAAGAACTACTAATGAGGAGGGTTATCGTCCGGGTCAGGGTAGAGAAGGATAAAATCCTTACAGAGACGCTCGGGTCAGAACCCAGATAAACCAGGCGGAGGAGACAAAAGTCACGATATGAAGAGTCATCAAGAGCAAATACGGCGACCTCATACCACGCCTGAATGAAAACACAAAGAGCGCTAAAAAGAAGGTAGCGGTTGTCAAAAGGAAATTCAGAGGAATCCAGACAGACTTTAAGAAGGGTAGTCACCTGAATGATCCGAGATCATCAGAGCGTCAGGATAAGTGCAAGAAGGTGCAAACCGGAAAGTGAAAACCCTTCCGATCTGTTACAGCTGCAACAAACTGGGCCACAGTGCCGCAGTATGTGAAGAAAATAAGGACGGCGGTTAAGGCATGCTATCGGCGCGGAGACACCTCCAATCAGGTGAGAGACTGCTCATTATATCGAAGTGCTTGGTTTGCGCTACCGAGGGTCCTCGGGCGAACAGTATGGCTTACCCTACCTATCACAAGAAGGCACAAGAGATTAGGAAAGCAAACATAGGTATAGCAGGGAACCGCAAGTTGAGCGTTCTAGGAACACGTGAACCAAACAAGATGTAGAAGAGACAGCCCAGAGCCGAAATGCCGGCGGCGCAACGGGTGGTAGATGAATAGAAGGACAGAAAACCGTCGACACTTTTCGTTATCTCGACGAAGGATGGCCTCGAAGACGACACAAAAATTCTAATAGCGGTGGACTTGAGTGCTGCGTAAGGTATTGCCCAACTCGCTGCGTAGATAACGCGTTCGCAAATACTTAGCCGGTACTCGAGCCGCAACGAGCGTATCTCAAAGGGCCTGGAGACTAGACGGAATAGTAGGCCTTCGGTGTAAGCACTCTCTCTCGCAAGGTGGAAATCAAGAGCCACAATAATACGGAAATTCGAACTTCCTGGCCAGAAGGCTACTGGGGGCTTCCCCCACTATAGCTCTGGTACGACACGTCTGCTGGTAGCCCAGAATCCTCTTGCTCATCTGCAAGTTCAGGCGTAGTTTTGTATGCTGTACTGGTGCTTACGGGCACCTTCTTAATTTGACAATAGCATGTGGATAAAGAAAACTTGTATAGACAGTGGCTAATTCCACCACTAGAACGAATCGGCCATGGTTTCAACGTGTTTATTAGAGACAACGTTCTATCGATTAGGGTGGTGGTTTGTCAAAATATTCTTGTTCTCACTGGACTGGGGTGGAGCCGTTTATTAATATGTGCCGTGCGCTAGATTTGGAGGTCAACGACGTCCGTTGATGTCGGATTTTGGCCTCGCCAAAAACAAGTTTATTTAACGAAAACAAGTTTATTTTCGTCGAACTTGTAGAGACGTGTTCCTGTCTTTACAGCAGACCGTTAGAACACAGCTGCTCTGGTTTCGCGTGTTTTTTATTTTCGTTTTACGTTTTGACAGAACTATGTTTTTAATTCTAGATTAGACAAGTGGTAAGTAATTCCGTTTCTGAAAATGCGTCTGAAGCATTTCCGTACAACGAAGAGCTGTCATATAACTAACGAATAATTGATGTGTATGTACAATTGTCACCGAGTAGCATCGAAGGCAACTTTATTTGCGTAAATAAGGTTGTTTTGCACAAAATATCCAATAGTAGGAATAGATGAAGTA
Organism: Dermanyssus gallinae; assembly: GCA_003439945.1. Classification (NCBI taxonomy): domain Eukaryota; kingdom Metazoa; phylum Arthropoda; class Arachnida; order Mesostigmata; family Dermanyssidae; genus Dermanyssus; species Dermanyssus gallinae. Next base: position 86,241 of record QVRM01003206.1, on the reverse strand, counting down.
AGTCAATACATGTTAGAAACCATTCCCATGTATTCACCTTGAGATACGCCATGCAGATATATTGTTTATTTGTTTAGTGCGTGCAATTGTGTTCAGGTAGACGGAGCACCGACTTCGAAGATAGTTTTGTCTAACGTCAACAAAGTTATATTTTAAATTTGCTCATTGCAACAAAAATAACAATCGCACGCTTTGGCTTGATAGTAGTTTTTCTGGCAATAACAATTTCTGGCAGATTAATGTCTCCGAGGTTGGGGAACATCTCCAACGGAGCTTCCTTATAACATGCCTCTGTACGCTTTCAAGGAAGCTCATATATCTCTATAAATACGGGTCGCAGACTGTAGAACAGTACAACAGCTTAGAAACTACAATCGACTTATTAGACGAATATACGTCTGGATTTTTTACAATCAAACATATGCATATTGTCTTAATTAGGACTAGACTAGGACTACGTAGTTATAATCTAAAAGTTCATATCTGTAGACGACGCATTGGTTCGTAGATAATAGCATTTCATTTTCCGCACACCAGCGCCCAACACCGTTCACAGCTTCTTGAAGTTTATGTGATCACGTTGGTTTTTCCACTTGGCAGTACACTTTGAGATCATCTGCGTATTCAAGGCATTTTACATCAGACGGTATATATATACCAATGTCAAATACAAACGAATGCATATATCAAAGCACAACTATTCAAAGATACAGAGTTCCTTATTATGCCTATTACCCAAGGCAGCAGGGTAAATGAGGTACCCGAGTGTGCCGGGAACGGTAACTAAGATCACCTTCAAGCTATGATCAACACGATCCGAAGCACTCTTCTGGTCAAATAAACGTCGTGAAACGAAACTGTGAAGACGCTCTAAACCGTGAACATAACATCCATACTGTGATATCTCGAAAAGTTAAATACACGTTGATCGATGAGCACTAAAGCCGTGTTGAACGGAATCGAGTAGCCTCTTTTGCACAAGAAGGCTCCGTATGCGCGCTACAACTCATTTTTCTACGACGCAACCTGTAATAAAGCACTGTAATACAGGTCTGTAAACTCTTAAATTTGTTGTTTGCCCCTTTTTTAAGATTAGGGTTGCAAGATTTTGCTTGAACATATCAGAGACGATACCATCATTACAGGTTCTCTCAAAATTCAGCTTAAGTGGCTTAGACAGAAACCAAGGGAACTTCCTATAGATTCTGTAGGTATCTAGAACAAAGTGTTGCCAGAAAAGCGATTGCACAGCGTTTAGTGCGCAAGCTCAAGCCATGTTCAGTGCAATATCTATGCCGCTTGAAAATTGAAAGCCGACTTGCAAGGACATTCTTCTGTGATCTCAATAAAGCCCCCCCCCCCCCCCCCTGCTAAAAGATGTGTGTCAACTCTAACTGGCCGGGCGGCAAAGGGTTGGAAGCGGACACCTGTTACATCTAAAGAACCGCTGACGGTTCCTCGCGAGTCAGAAACGCGATTCAGAGATAACGAACAGGTTGGCTTTGTCTAAAGTTTTTGCGGCGTATGCAGAGCTGGACCTTACCACAGCATCAGCGAGTCAGTGCTTTATATTGAAGGGTTGGCATAGCCAAACAAGGCACGAGTATACTTGAGATTATTTTAAGCTCAGTTGGCAATCTATTCCGTTTTGCTGTTTTTTGACACGGTAAGCACACGGACTGGACGGAAAGGACTTGGTAGCAGTCCAGGGTCGAGACACGAGTGCCAAATAACGGCGCGCACGTGGCTATAAAGTGACGGCAGCAACTGAAAAATTTTGCGTGCGCATTTCATTCAGACTCACAAGTATGAAAGAAAGCAGGACCAAACAATTATGTCCAAGGTAGGGCGGCATTTTGTTTCAAGTATCTAGGTCCTTGTGGTTTATGAGTATGTCAAGCTTCTCTGAACAAATTGACTTTTTCACGAGAGTCGATTACAACCGAGAAGCTAAGAGCTTCGTGATCAGATGCAATAGGACCACGTCCTATCGAAAGTAGTCCCAATTCTGTCAGGATATTAAAAAACGCATTAATTTTTTTTTATAAATCTAGAATTCAGCAGTATGTACAAGTTCAGGTTCAGAATTTGGCCCAGCGTCGCGTGTCGGCATCGTAACAAGTTAGAAAACACTATAATAGAAACAACAATTCACAAAGAGGTATTTTTGGTATCAGAGTCCCCCGGACCGACAGTTGACTCGTCTACGTTGGGCAAATTGTAGTCATCGATAAGTATCACCGGGAGTCAATAGTACAACAAGAGCTAACTGCATTACACACGTCGCGAGCAAGGTCAGTGATGGTCCCACGGCTTCGATGTAATGCCAAAGTAATACCGAGCCTGGGGGGGTGGGAAGGAATCCGGGTTTAGTGGGTTTGCGAGTCTCACACTAGTCACGCAGGCTGCTAGTGGCAGCATGTGCATCATGCATTCCCGAAACCTCCCAGAACAAAAAAAAAAGGTCAGTGAGAGCAGCAGAGCTTCCTGATTTTTACATAATATCAAACGAAACTAGTTTTGTTTGTGTTGTCAAGACATCAATTGCAGTATGTTCTCCGGCGACAAATTGAACTTCAAGCATTTGCTTTTTGGCACTAAAACACACAGACGTCGCCACCTCTGTGGATGTGTCCAGCCTAAAAACAATAAAATCGTTTTGCAGTATATATGAGAAGATCAACGTGATTAAACAAGCTATGAGTCCGTATGACATCTAGAACACGCGGTGTGCTGTATATTGTGTGTTAAAATAAAGACAGTTCAAGTTTTCAATGGCAAATTTCTCTTCTGCAAAACCCCCGTGCTTAAGACACTCGGAGCTAAGGCCGGTGAAGGCAAGACGACTGAAAACAAGTCATGGCAACTGCCAGATCATCAAACTTATAGTGCACTCGCAGAGGTGTTAGGCAGGCGGAACAAGGAGGGCCTTGATACTCGTGTGTCAGCGACCGACCAGAAATTCGGGTCGAGTAGGACCATTTGATGCTCTCTAGTCTCAAGCTGATCGAGCGACTGTTGACGACTATGAGTCGTTGATGTTGGGCGCGTCAACGTCAGGCAGCCAGACAGTGAGCCTTTAACATGACTTTCTCTGCACTGTAGAGATCAGATGAAGCACTTGGGTTGGGCGTTATTCGAGAGATGAAAACGCGTTCATTGATCCTAATAAGAGGATCCTAATCATAAAGTATGAAAATCGACAGGTGTATACTTGCACAGCAGCTCCTGGATAGCGGATAGCGACCGAAGGCGTGCTGTTTGAGCGTGCGTTTGCATTAATGCGTTCGACGTGATCTGGAGTTACAGTTGCAAAAGGGACAGACCGAGAGACTATATATATACGGACAAAAAGAGAAAGGGCAAGGGAGAGAGGAGAGAGAGAGAAAGACCAAATAACGAGGTTGGTACTTCGAAACTGTTAATTTTATTCTGCTTGCAAAGATCATATAGGTGATTCGTTTAAACGAGGGTGAAGATACGTGAGACAAGGCGCAAACATTGTGTGAGCAAACATATCCAACCATCTTGTTGAAGATCTATCGATTCGTAGAGAAGACACAGCTGCCCCACTCATCGTTAGGTTCCGATGAGTGGCTGAACAAAAGATGAGGCCCGAGATGGGGTATGATCTGATCATTCGCATTCAGGTGACACGTGCACAATAGGTCGAACAAAATGCCAATCGATCATTACCCTTGACTGGATCATCATGGGAGAAATGCCATCTAGTTGCAAAGGAAAGGCTGTTTCTCTACCTCTACTGTGACAGAAACTGCCTCGTCGGAAATATGCGCAGGCAATAATAGGGACCGAACTCTGCTTAAAAATCGAGGCAATCTCTGACGAGGACGAAACGGAGGAGGATACGCCGCGCTAAACCGACTGTCGGACACACTTTTGAACAGATACACCAAACTTATCGCACCAGCAGCCAGTTGTAGAATTTGTCAAGTGGCCACGTTTGTAACCTTTTAATGAAGATGGTGGTTAGCATGGCGAAGCAGCAAAAGCAATTGTCCAGTGCGGCGTGTGTCCAGTGTGAACTCTAATTTCACGGTTTCGTTCGACTAGCAAGCGTCTCTTGGGCTGATATTAGACGTGCGGCGCAAAGCTTATAACACGCTAATATCTCAATCATGCTGCATTCTCTCTATTTAAGTTCATACGGCTGTACATGCAGTTGTGGTTGTCATCTGAACGAGAGACAGTTGATTTGTTCATTCTATTGCTCTCTTCTTCGGGAGGTCTCGAGAATGCTTGCTTCTATACTTACTGTTACTCTATTATTATGTGGCTTATTGCACATACTTTAAATATACGCCCAATAGATTTGCCTGGACCGGTTGAGTTCGATGCCGAACTCATTCTTTCCGTTTTCTGCAAAGATTGCTTGGATTCTGCATTAATTTTACTACCCTACGAAGTATGCCATCATACGTATCTCCTTAAATGAGAATACAGTAGCGAAACACTGACGAGCACAAAATCAAGTAAATAAGGAGAAAGCCCTCTTTGACGATTCCGATCGTTTTCATATATCGTAGCGCCAACATAACAGTGCAGTATCGGTCGCCTGTGAGAAGCACCTTTCATGGTAAACAAAACAATATAAAGTTAGTCTCATCAGCATTAACCACTAAGCCAAACCTGTTAAAAAAATGTATAGCGCTTTTACTTACGAGAGCACTGACGATAGATCAGTGCCAACGCATCGGGCCTATCTACGCCAAAAATAATCGTAGTTGCCTTGGCAAACGCACGAACCTTATCGAGGTTTTCTGCATGTACTTTTAGCAGAAAAAAATCAGAAGGCATCGGAAACATGAACGATCCGGGAACGGCCCCCTACGGTCCTCTGATGTCGCTATTTAGCCATGAGAACTGAATGCTACCAAGCTCAAACGTCTCCTACTCCTGCCTAGAAGGCAGGACCGAACCCAATCATCCACAGTACGAACAGTATTATTAAATAGTCAAGATGATCCAGCCTCCGAAAAAAATAGTTAACAGCAGCAGCAACATGACGGAAAGCGCTTAGGCACATTTTACCACTCTCAAGTGAGCCGGCCACACGTGGCCACAAATGAATCAGTGTCCGCTTCGTCGATCGCTTCTTACAAAGCCAAGTAGGTTACGCAATAGAAATCTTATCGAATCAAGGTTTCGATTGATCCAGTCGCGATCCAGTAATATTACCATACCACGTTTCACTATCATACCGCGTTCCCAAATGCGGCTCTTTTTGTGCAAATTGCACAATTCGAGTAAATATACATATTACAAATTTGGCAGACATTACTTGCCTTGACCGAGCAACTTGAACAATCTCAGACAATAAATCCTCATGATCTACGTCAAGGGTAGGCCAAACATCCTACGGCCTGTATCGCCTTCTTTAGCAGAACACGCATTGGTCTCACCGTATGTGCAAAACTCTGTCCTTTAGGCGAACATGTCTCAAATACGACGTTCAGCGCAGCCGATAGAAGAATCCGACAAGTGCTTTTGCCATAGCACAACATTGCCTGCCTGCTCCCTTTCTCCCTCATATCGCTTGCCTTCGCAATTTCGGGCCGAACTAACAAAAAAAAGGCATCTTCGGCATGGATTCTTTACGAAGGAATGTCGTTTGAAGTGACCTGTCGGCCTCGCTTGGGCAAGTGGAGTAGCTAGCTCACGTCGTCTGAAGTTTTTAAGGCCAAAGCCATGTCTGCGTTTGTCCAATCGATGAGCAAACTTGATGCCTGGCTCCGTGCTCTTCTTTCTTTCTTCTGCGCCCAGTCTCGACCATGGCGCTATACGTCAGCATTTTGCTGTATAGCGGAAGCCAGTGGCCGTTTTTTTCCTTGTGTTTGTTGCCTCTAGCTCACCAAAGGTGGCTGCTAATGTAGCTCTACAAGTCACTGGTGCTGACGCTGTGAGTACGAGGCTGGGTTTTTCCGCCGAAACGGCGCAGAAGCAAGCATACACAACTGTTTAAGGGGCAAGGGGAATTTCTAGGTGGCCACGGTAGGGCAAAAATAGCACGTTATTGCGATATATATATATATATATATATATATATATATATATATATATATATTGCATACTAGGAATGAGTACAGCCATCCGCTTTTTGCTTGACTAACAACTTTGTAGACAGATGGTCTTTGCAAGCATTTACGTAAGAAGTCTCACGGCTGCACGTGGTGTTAGAATTTCTCTCGTAAGCTCGACGTTGAACCGTACTCTCTATTTGGGTCTAGTGAGACATGCTTTTTCTATTTGATTAATGCTTCAATTGCATGCTTTCACAAACTGTCGACGCTCGTTGTAAGTTCGTTTGTTTTTATATTGCCAGTCTTGATGGTTAACATCTCTGCAATCTACTGGTAGTGTACTATGTGCTCTAACAAAGTTGTGGTTAGTCTGCATTCTTACAGCTTGAAGCTGTGTATACACTACATTCGTATTGCTCTTTTTGTAAATGTCGGGCATGAATGATGTGCCAGGCTACGCTGAACAAGTTGTTTAGAGCTGCCATATTTAGAGCCAGTTTTTGGAGTACGTAAACTGTACGCAAGCAATCATCACCGTGCCTCCATAACATAACTGATTCTACTAACGCATAGATGCTCAGTCCGGATGCTTTTTTTGCCAGCTGTCTGAACTTTGCTAATTATAGAATTGCTTGTCGCAGCCTGACTTGGACGTCGCATTTAGGCACAGAGGGCTAGGATGCGATGCCCAGTTAAGTTGGCTATCAAAATTGACGCCCGCGTAGGCGAAGTGTTCTACTTTCTCCATCCTACTGGCAAGCTACAACTTGTTCTTTAACTAGCGGTTAAGCCTTGCCCATTCGCTAGCTGGGCTCGGCAGGAGTACCTTCCACGCTTGAATCAGACGGTGGGGCTTACTGGTAGTGGGGAAGTGCAACCTCAATAATAATAATAATAATCCTTGTCGTGATCATCATAATAGTACTCATCGCCGTAGTACAGTTAATAACCTATGATGGCGGTAACGACACGATGTAGTGACGACAGCAGTCAAGACAACAGAGGAGTAGCGGCGAGGACCTTATTGTTGGCCGTAGCGGCCGGCGACCTTGATGCCGATCAAAGATGATTTGCTCGCTCGCTCGCTCGACGGACAAACGAGCAGAGCGCTGCTGGTTCGTTATGGATACGTAGACGAAGATGGCCCAGACCCAGGGGTGCACCCCTCATTCCCCCCAGGTCGGTAGCCAACAGGAAAAGGGGGCAGACATCTTGTATCTCTTCTCGCTGCTGTGGGCATGATCGGCGACGGATGGCCGACTGACTGGCCTTGTCCCGTATGGATTCAGCCAGCCATTAGCCGGCTGACGCGTTTTATACGTACGTGTGTGCTTTTGATGACAGTGTGCTTCCCCGCGACCGTGTCGTCTATATGGACAGGCCCGCTAGCCATGACACAAAGCGCGAACGAGACGGGAAATAACGAAAAACCTATAATCCTGCTCCACCGCCCCCGCCTTCCCCGCCTATGCGTGCCCCTTCGCCTTTCACGCCACAAAACGAAGAAAATGAAGAACCAGCATGGAAAAGGAAACTCGCAGACGACAGAAGGAGAATAGCGTTGCAGCGGGCTGTTGCGCCGCCGTTATAGGCGTCGTAGCCTTGTTCTTTCGCCTTGTTGTTATGTCCGGTCGGCCGGGCCGGCGACAAAGATAAGAGCGTTAAGTCCGCCGGCGGTCGAGGATGAACGAGAGCTTGGCCAGCAGAATGCTGTCGTCTTTAACGGGCAGCAGCAGTAGCAGAAGCAACAGCCGCGACGGCTGCAGCAACAACAACAATAACAACACGAATAACATCAGGAGCAGGGGGCAACTAAGAGGAGGAATAGAGAGGGGGTTGGAAACGGGTTGTAGCCCCTTCCCTTTAGTACCCATCACGAGCGCCCCCGCCGCCGCCACTGCTGGTGCTGCTGTGGCTGCTAATGCTGGTGCGACGCTATCGGTCCTAAAGGCCGTTACAGAGGAGGTAAGACATTAAGAAGGAGAGAAAGAAGATAGTTATCTAGTTACAGAACGAGAGAGAGGAAAGAGAAGAGGGAGACATACATATATATATATATATATATATATATAGAGAGAGAGAGAGAGAGATAGAGAGAGCAGAGAGAGAGACGTGCCATAGCGTAGAACAGCATGATGATGTTTCCTCCAGATAGGGGTACGCAGGTCTGTGAGTAAGCATTGCAACCAGTTCGTTTACAAACCAGCTGGCTGGCTCACTGGCCGACACCAAGAGTCTCGGGGTCGTCGTCGTCGTCTCTCGGGGTCGTCGTCGTCGTCTCTCGGGGGTGTTCTTGTCGTTGTCGTCTGGGCTGTCGACGGGCGGGGCGGAGGTGGCGGCAGTGGGCGTTACTATAACGACTCGAGCGACAATCGGGACTCGACGACAGTGTCCCCTTCTGAGTGTATGTTCCTCTCGTTTGCCCTCTTGCACTCGCCTCCCCCCCGTGTCCCGTGGTTTATGCGGCCGCAATCGTGAACAACAGCGATGGTGGTATGATACCAAAAGCGGCAGCAGCAGCAACGACGGCCACAGCCGTCGTCAGCGCCAGTACGAGCGAGCGCGTACGTGACGCCGCACCCAGACTTTACCGTCTGCTGGTCCGTCGGACCGTCGTCGAAAGCTATATTTGGAGAGCGTATAATTTTCAAGAACTCAGCACAAGCAGCAGCAGCAACAACTACTGCATCTAGCAGCTAATAATCTTGAAACCAGCTTGCTAACAATTGTTCTCCCCCTTTTGTATCGCTCGATCTCCGTTTCTTGCTGTGACTCTATTGTGCTCTGTTCACCTGGAAAACCTGGAGAGATTATAGAGGTGGTTGCTGACGCTAATTGCGCGTGCTGGCGGCGACCACGACGTCGGCGAACAACCAGTTGGCCCGTCCTCTGTGGTGGCACCTTTGAGTGTCTATGTTGAGTGCCAGCTTGGCACCACAGCTTCCCAGCCCCCTGGTATAATAATGCAATGCAAATTTTAAGCAAGCTCCAATTTACGCGAGGGGTTTTGCGCAAAGCCGTTCTCTACGAAAACCTCAAGAGGTGTATTGGTAGCCAACGATAGACCTGGTAGACGGTAGAGAATGCCAAATTTAACTGAAACAAAACGGCCACAAGAGTTATACGATAAAGTTGCAATTGACGTTTGTGGATCGAATGCATGCATTCGCAGCAGAAACTTACAATCGTTGAGTCGAGGTAGTATGCAATCAAGGGAGAGTCACTGACGAATCTCCTGCGTGACAAAAAGTCTCGAATTTGAGTCAAGGCGTGGTCAGATACGAGCGTTAGGGGAATGCTAGGCCTGAGCACAAGCCCACATCGGACAGACTTAAAAGCAATAGAGTGGCTTTGCGGACAAGCAATCAGCATCAACCTTCCTGCAGCGCTATATTGGTTTGTGAGTATAGCCGAGGCGGGGATATTGCAGAAAATTGAGGAAGAGCAAACATGGCACTCGAAAAGAGGTCACCCAACCGTTAGGTAATGACGCAATTGAGCGATGGAAAACTGGGGAAAGATTAAGGGGACACATTTGGACGAAATCACCTATCAAAGCATATAGACATTGAAACTGTGATTTGAAGCGAGTGAATAAAGCTGAATTGCTTACTCCGATACCGACGACGTGGGCGTTAGTCGTACTGTGGCTTATTTTTAAACGCAGATCAGCGGCAATATGATACCAGGATAGGTAGAAACATTAAATTAGGCCTCATCAGAATTCTCACTCGATTATGCTACAGAGCTCAATCCAGTAGTCTAACATTTGAAGGCACCTGTTCCAGTGCTTATGTATATCAACGCCTTCGTCTTCTCGCTGGCTAAATTGCAGAAACAATTTTTGATTCTCATGACAAAATATTTGTATAGAAACTAACTAAATTTTACAGAAATTTGTGGAGCAGGTGTCTGGTTGGTGTTCAACGGTAACTGTGTTATTTTTTGGCTTTATATTTTCTGTCTTGCACAGTGATCTGTAATCAGTACATTTGATTTGCAGAGCTACTTTTTCGGTTTTGTTGCCGGTTAAAGCTTTAGCCCACACAAAAAATCACACAGTTCTGGCGTTAAAAAATCCACAGAAAGTACAATAAAATGTATATAAAATAATTTGTTTAAGAGTATTTTATATACATTTTACGTGTAAAAGTATGTGTGGCCTTTCTTATGAATAGCTCTTTTTGAATAGTTTTAACTAAAAAAATCAGGGTTTGGTAACTGAAGTGCCCAAATTGTAGATAATAACCATATTTCATTTATAATTATATACCGTCTTGAAGTTCATATTTATTTCAATAAACATTGATCAATTGTGCAGACAAACGGGTTTCCAAAGGGTGGATAGTTATCCCAATAAGGGCTCAATCTAAATGGATTTCATTCGTTTATCGTTCGTTGCATGAATAAACGTCCAGTCTAATTGCGTGCATAGGAAGACGCAAAACACTACGACCACACGACAAAAGAAAGACCGCTTGTAAGACCTGACTTTACTCTGTTTTCACTTCTGCACTTAATACGGACTGAGAGAGCGCCCTTTCAGGCCGCGTGTAAGAGTATCATATATATGTTTCTTATCATGTGCATACTGCAACATGCGCCTTAAAACGCGGTTTCTTTGCATCTAACGTAAAGATTTCGGGCTAACCTTCAGCCAAGATTTACGTCCACGGAACTGCTTTTTCATTGCTTCATAGACAGACCCCCATACATACAAATGTGCAACGGCGGGGTTCGAACCCGCGCACCTATGTGTGTTCTCCGATTGCGAGGCGCAGACGAATCCACCAGGCTACCGGGCTCGATGGATTCTTTGCATCTATAAGAAACGATCGCTCGTGAAACTTCCGCGTTGGACTGCACACCTACAACTGGAGATTTTCTTCAGTAGCGTAATGACCCACTCAAGACTTCTTCTTAAAGCTTCTACGCAATGCTTGCTAGCCGTTAGACCAGGACGCTGTGAAAGTAGTGGCCACAGATCCCGCTAAGGAAGTTTTATTGCGGGCGTCCAAAGGTTAGCTCTGGTAAGCACGACAACGACATCGACCCCCATACATTCTATGGGACAAAGCTCGATAATAGCCCTATTATGTATTGTGTATTAAAGGACCTTGAGTCATCCGGGGTTATTTAAATCCGAGTTATTTAAAATTTAAATTAATTAAAAACTAATTATGCATTCTTCATACTTACGACGGCGCTTAAGTCTCACCTAGTCAGCTGAAAAGTTACATTTGCGAAGGTAGATAAATCAGTCAAAAATGCCACGGCAAAGGCGCTTGAAAGCGTGCTACTACGCAAACAGGCACCTTGTAGTTAAGTTTACCATTACTGTTTTCACATGGTGATTTAGTCACAGAAAACCGCTTACGAAGTAACCACAACGCGCAGGTGTAAACCGTGTAATCATGGACATCTATCATCTTGTTGTTGATAGATTGGAACTTACATCGGAACACAAAGGTGTTCCAATGTACTCGCTTTGAACAACTTGCAAAACAAAGTTAAAAATTTGCATCTTTAATCTGTGCGTACAAACCAAATAGTAGTTAAAGTGCAATTTGCTTTCCAATCATTCCCGTACCTTTATTAGGCAAACGTTAGTACAGATGATGTATGCTTTCAAGCGTACTTGCAAGTAGTAGGTAACGCTGTGCTCAATAAACTATGTAATCCATTAATTCACGCAGAGCGCGGGACCTTGCGCCAGTTTTTTTTAGCAAAAGTTCAACATTGACAGCATAGTACGAGTCACCAATGTTACGTTAGTCATATCCGATGGTTTATAATGCTGGTACGTGTTAATGGTCATTAGGTTCGTTTATATCTACGTTTTTCCTTTCGGCGGGTCCCTTAACAACAATGCATTTTTGGTGTAGGGCACACACAAGCACAGTGTAGCACTCAGCAACCCAAAGAGTATATATGCATATATTTATTTAGCTCATACTGTGGTGTAAACAGTTGTCCCCAGTGAAATCACCAGCGGTGGGTCTTCTGTGGCTAATCTGAGACTCTTGCATACCTTAGCAGTCACTCCGTCAGTAATTTTACCTGGGCCCCCAAAGGTCTCAAAGGCAAAGGATCGAAAATCCATAGAGCCTCCAATAAGTGCGCCAGGGGTTAAACATTTACTGTGCTATCTTAAGGCACGCCACGGTTGCCTATGCGTAACTGAAGTATGCGGAGAAAACGCTATGCCCGCTGGAGTGGTGAGAAAAACAAGAGTCAAAGCATTTAGATATGAACGCACAAATGCGCACAATGAGAAGCAAAGTGCACGAACTCTCCACAACACAAAGCATGGCTGGTGCAGGACAAACTCCGAGGTCTTGGAATCAAAATTGACCCCATTTTGCCCGGCCTGCACATAATTGCGAGTCCTGTAAATATGTTCTGAGGTCTATGACAGACGCATACCTGTATAACATAAGTTAAAATAGGAATAATAGTTAAAATCACCGTTATAATTATAATGTAGAGGGGTATACGCATAGGGTGGAGGAGGAAGGGCGTTTCGAATTTTGGAACCCGTGAAGCGGTAGTGACAAAAACGATGTAAACTCACCAACAGAAATGTTGTTTACTGTAACGGCATTATTGTAGGACAAAGTCATACCAAAATCTGATATTTTGTTTTATTAAGAGATTTTTGTGCGCATTTACAATTTGACTATCTTCTCTAGCTACTTTTTGTGCCTAGCGATTCATTGCGTGCGAGATCACACTTCAGGTTCGAACTCAGGAATACCGTCGCAAATACGGCAGGTTTGTATTGCATTTGTGCCTTCAGCCGTAATGATTTCTAATGTGGAGGTTCGTTTCAAAATTTCGTTTAGAGATTTTGATCTCAAGCATACTTGACGCTCAAAAAGATCTTTTGTGCTTGGCCACAACCGGGTGCAATTAGTGGTTGAAGAAAATCCGTCGATAAGTAGTGTTATGTTTGCTCAAAGCTTGTGTGTCAGATCGCACTGAACAAACCTATTTACACTCAATGGGAGGTGCTTTCTTAAATCTTCAAATCAAAACATCTGTAATGCGCAGGTCTTTGCCACGAAAAATAGCGTAAAACGAAGCTTTTCTTCCTTCTCTAAGCACAAAGAGGATTCGTGCCTTCAAATCGATATATATATATATATATATCTGCCGAGAGAGAGACAAAACTTTAATAAAAATGGCTAGAATTCAGGTTGCAGGCAATGAGTGTCTAAAAAAAAAAAATCTGCAATTCTTGCTTGGGAATCTATACGTCAAAACCTAACTAGATAATATTAGGAAAAAAAAGTAACGTATATAATCGAGTAAATATATGTTGTTTTTCTGAACGTACAATTATTATTTAGGTTTCGGCATACTTTTCAAAGGAGCGCTCACTAGACTACTAACCGGGCAAACTAGTAGGGATGATATCGCACATTATTTTTGAAAAGATAGTTTCATAAGGTTCATGTGCGTATATAGTAATTTGCTATTAGGTTGCCTAAGCTGATCAAAATCGTGCTGTTTCAATTGATAAGAAGAGTAGTAAAAGAATTGCCGGCAGATGGAATGACGGATTAAAGCGCCATTGCCACACTTTTTGTGGATGAAAGTAAAAAACAAGATTATGCAACTACTTGGTTGACTAAAAACGATTGTGCACAATTTTCATAATACTACTCTAGGACATATACCAACAGAGTTGTAAGGGGAGTCTTCATCCTCCGCTCTGCACTTACAATATATGTATACCTATTCTACACGTGCCATAACTAGACAACAGACGAATAATAGTAATAACGTCATAAGTGGAGCGCAGTAGAGGAGCGGCATACATAACAAGCAGTAACTATTCGTTATTGCGAGTGCTTTGAATGTTAACAGGCGTTGTTGCTCAAAGAAGACAAATGACTGGAATCCTTTAGCAGTCTAAACCCAGTACGAGATCCAAGAGAGTCGCACATTGCACACAGCAAAATTGTCGGCAGCATTATAATGATTATAGACAATGCAAACCTTGAGTTTGGTGAAAAAGCCGGCCTTATACTAGTATAATTTGTTTTAATTAGTACAGATCTAGCAGGGCCCCCAATGCACGTATGCAGGAAACACACGTGTTTATACCGACTTTAACTAATGAAAACTGTATGCGGGTCGGATTTAGCCGTCTGTTTGTTGTTGCTGGAGAGTCGGGTATATATATATATATATATATATATATATTCTAGAGTATATATTATTATTTATGTTATTTATATATATATATATATATATATATATATATATATATATATATATATATATACGTTATTTATGTTATTATTTCGGTGCGAAGTTTGTTAAAAAAGCGCCTTCGTTAAGCCTTGAACGATGAGCTCACGTGTGTCAACGAGAAAAATATCATTTTCAGCCTTGTGGAGCCACTTGCTGTGTTCGTAGGTGTTCTACTGGCTGTCGGCCAGCGTTTGTACACGACATTTCTATTAAACGTCACTGCCTGCACTTAAGGACAATGTGCAATATGCACGTGCTCTTTTACGGGTGAAGGTAGATGAATAATCACATATATTTACAATTCGATGCACTTGCCATTAGTTTCATAGAAAATGCACAAGCTTATTTGCTAGTTTGCATATTCAATGCAGTACCTATCAGTACCCAATTTGTTTTGCTTGCCAAGTTGCCAGTCATTATATTATCGCCGTCAGTCACTGTCTTTGGAAAATATTCGAATGACGTAATTTAAACAAATACCATTTAAGGCATAGTCACGAGCACTAAGTCGATAAAACGTATAGAGTGCTCAAAATGAGCAATAGTTAGGATCTCACGTTGAAACCTGTACAACTTCGACACGCCGCAAGGGTTGTGTTGTACCACACGATAAATAACTATCGTGTAGTTATTTATGCACAAAAAACTTGCTATTAGCGTTGACTTCTCAATTGCCGGAATCGCAAATTTAGTGATTACTTTTTTTAACGTTAATGGGCTATATTGCCAATTGTTTACCAGTACAGTGCATACTTGGATCGTGACACTGCAATGGCCACTACAGGTTAACAGTTCAATTGAGCAAGCATTTAGTGGTAGTATTGGTCAAGCACTATCTACACTAATCTTGCAAAAAAGCGATAGTTTTAGCGACACTCATACAGCCTCCCGCATACTCTGCCAGCGACTGTCTGCGACCACATCGTAACTCTGTAACCTGTACGTACATGGCACTTTTGAAATAACCTTGCCACAATATAGACCTTGCAGTAAAATCGCGGTTACGGGAGAGTTAGAGAGCAAGAGAGAGAGAGAGAGTCTGCCGTCAACCTGCAGTCTGCTTGCCGCGGGAGGCGGTGAGGGGGTGAACCCAAGCGAAGGTCCCCCCTCGCTTCGTCGGAACCACACCCCCCACACATGCTGTGTAGGGAGGCGGTTGAGACTTCTACCAGCGACCGCGCAATTCGTGGCTAGCACCCCTCGAGCTCCGATCTGGTTAACTCATTAACTACGTACGTACGTCCATGCCGTTAGATCGTGCAGTCGGAATTTCTGGCCTCTGTGGACGACAACGGCGGCAGCCGGTAGCGTATACTAGCTGGTCCGCCTGTCGGTGACGTCTCGTGCTCGCGCGAACCCCGCTACAGGCAAATAAGTGCTTCGCACAGAAGAGGCAGGCTTTGTTGGCGGCACCCAGAGTAATCCGCTACACCCGCCACCTGCCAAGCGTTGTCCAACGGCTGCCTTTTCCCGAGAGATGTCTTCATATTTCTCTCTCTTTCACCTTCCCCCTTCTTTCATATATATATATATATATATATATATATACATATATATATATATATATATATATATATATATATATGCCTTCTCTATTTTCCTAGTCTTCTCCTTCTCATCTCTCTCTTGGTCTTCCTCTTTATCTCTCATTAGGCGCCGTCTGCCGATGGCCATGGCGTCACTCTTCTCTTGAGATCTCGCCCTCGTCTTTCTTCCATTTACTGATCCCTCCACTTGTAAGCCCTGTCTACGCTGCCGCCGCCTGGAAGTAGCGCTATAGGCAGCAGCAGCAGCGACAGTATCAGTGGCAAAGACAGAGAGAGAGAGAAAGGGAGTGGATACGCATTTAGCCTCTGTACAGGCGGCACCGTTCTGTTGGCAACGGGGCTGTCGGATCTAAAACAGCTCACGGCCGCTAACGGCCGAACGGCTGAACCTGAGTACTGGGCCAGCCATCCTCCTCACGATTGGCCCGGCATTAGGAGTAGGGGTATAGAGTCTGGCTCACAAATGGCGGTGAGGTGGAGGTAGTCGCAGCGGAGCCCCTCATAGCGGGGCGGCAACAATGCTTACAACAATACCAATAACAACAACATAAATACCAATAACAACAAATACAGTACCAACAACAGCACGACAACAACAACCACAACAACAACATCAACAACAACAACGAGGGCAATGACGGCAACAACGTCCCTGCTAGCAGCAAACGAGTGTTCCACAAATGTTCCTAGCCGAATTGTGCAGCTTTTCCTCAGCACCCACCACGCCGACGACAGGCTCGCACACTCGCACGTACACAGCGACTTCAGTGACATTAAACGACCACACCCTCACTAAAGCTCACCCAACCACCACATAAATGCTCTTGCAGGTGCCGTCGTCGTCGTCGCCGCCGCCGCCGCCGCCGCCTGTCGCAAGCATAAGGTCGCTAGAAAGCCATCCGCTCCAAGGCACACAGGTGTGCGTGTATGTGCTCACATATGCTCACAAAGGTAGCCACATTCGCACACAACATACATATGCATAGACGCATGGACAGCAAGGATCCAGCTAGCTTACACCTTGGTCGCGTACAGCCAGCCATTGCAGGTAGGCAGGCATTGATGCCAAGCGTCTCCGACTTGTGGCCCGCTGGCTGCCCGCTCTCAAACACACCCAGACACACATAGACTCGATCTCTTTGAGCCTGTTAAGAAAGATGCTCCACCTTCTGCGCCTGCCGGCCACCACCGCCGGTGCGGTTCCGGCCCCACTGGCGCCCCACTAGCCCACGCGCGCCCCAGCGCCCCCGATGCTATCGCTACTCTGTCTACTGTCCTCCGAAAAATAACTAAACGGTCGTTCGGTCTAAATATATCGAGCGCCCTGACGACGACGACGACCACCACCACGATGAAAACGACCATAGTCGCCACCCTTGCCTCTGCCCTAGCTTTCCCGCTACGACCCGCACTACCGCTACCAGAACCACCATCAGGTCGTTGGCGTCTCGAAGATTCCAGATGAGTTAGTCCACGCTCGGGCCCGCTCTGGCGAAGAGTAGGATCTTGTGCTGGTTGCACTAAACCGTGTCTCTCTCTTTCTTCCTCTCAAATTCTTATTCTTTCGTTCTCTCCTACTATTCCTCTCTCTCTCTCTCTCTCTTGCACGAAATCGAGGATAATTCCTCACCTCTAGCCAGCAGCCCCGCAGTCCCCTAATGCCGAGACAAACGACGCAACGGCGGCCGACGACAGGCTCGACAACGATAACGCTTCGATATGGTTTGCAGTGTTCGCGCGAGCAGTGAGACACTGTGCGCGAGCGAGAGAGAAGTCTAGGGCGGTATTGCTAACATTGCTACGGCGGCGACAACGCATGGTGGTTCTTTATTCTCGTCCACGTGGAACAACGGGTGAATTTGCGGCCAATGCTGCGGTCGTTACTATTGTTGTTTGTGCGAGTGGCACCTTCTTTGTCGTGCCGAAGAAGAAAGGCACGGTTAGTTAGGTGCGGTTTTCTTCCATTTCTCTCCTAGTAGGCGAATCCACATACCCCCCCCCCCCCCACTCGTCTGCCTCCCCGGACTCTCCAGCCCATTTTCGCTTTGCCCAAACGACTGCCGCGTGTCTATCGGTCTGCATTTATTTTCGTCCTTGGCATATGGGCGGCTGCAATGCTAAGACGCGTTTACCACAACAACAACAACAATACCAGCTATAAACGATGCAACGTCTGAGTTACTTGACCGCCATTGTACGAGCATAGGGCATCGAAACGTATATAAGCATAAGCTAGTGGAGGTATGATGGTAGTGTGATATCTTTGTTAAGATGTGTTATGTTTGTTATAATTTAGCACTTGTCTAGCTACGAGGTACAAGTTAGATAAATCAGATAACTATAGCTAGTAAACTGTATTTATTTATCCAAAAATAAACTGTATTTATTAAAATATTTTTTTGAACTGTATTTAATTAAATATTTTTTTGAACTGTATTTAATTAAACATTTAGTAAACTGTATTAATTTAATCATTTTACTATGAACTGACTAAGCTTTTTTTTAATGCTGAAGCCTCTCAGCATTAATATGGGGGATTACGGGAATCGTGATGTACATGCGTCACCACAGCCAGTGACTAGTGTGGGACTCACAAACCCACTAACACCCGCCTCCCCCCACCCCCAGGGAACGGTAACTGCTGGGCATCGCTTCGTATATAGGCATCGCTTCGAACTGACTAAGCTGTGGCTCGGTAACTGTCTGATGACTGTGATGATTATTTACTTCGTGGCTAATAGTTGGTCTTCTACCTGCACATATTCCCATGGAGAAACCATGTAGGCATTTGCACTAATCGGGCTTATATGTTGGCAGGGAGACTGTGGAGTTCTCAAAAAGATTTCGAAAGCGAGATAAAAATGACTCTGGTATTATTGCCCGATCTGGGAGCATATAATATAAAATTGCCCTGCTTGCTTTCACAACCAACATCTCAAAATCATAACCGACGGCCATTCGCCAAAACTAACACATTCAGGCAAATGCGCATGACGATCATTTTGGTATCAAATATATGGCAGTGCGAGCCTTGATTGCGGAGTAATTAAGATTTTTTGGTAGGCATGTCGATATTGAGTACATGCAGAAATGACCTAGAGTGATTTATGTTATGAAAAAAGTAATTTATGCATGCATATAATTGACATGGCCGTCGGAAAACCTTAATTACTCCACAAGCACATCTAAGATAGATTTGGTACTAAGAAATCGCCATGGAATGCGAAATGTATGTTTATTCGCGGTGTGAATGGTCCTAGAGCTATGATTTTGAGGTGTTGGGCGTGAAAGTTAATAAAAGAGCTGTATTATTTGCGAATTCTCCTCTAAACAACCGTGCCGCACCTTATATATATACGAGTATATACATCTGTTGTTTTCTTGATATGTTCTTTTACAGACAATCTGTCACAATGTATGTCAAGGTTATAGCTAATTTTAAAATACCTGTCGTCGTACCACCTGCATTTGTAATGTGTAACCACAATATTATAAACATACACACATATTTATATTACATAAATGCTTTTTTTTTGTTATACCTCGTTTCATACCTTTGGCAGCATGCAGGCTATAAAGTGCTAGGTTAAGGTCAAACTAAATCTGAGAACCTTCAGTTGACCGCTGCGACCTAAAGGAGGACCTATGCGGATTAATTGGAATTCGGATTTGCAATCTGAAGGTAGCTCACGTTTAACCACCTTATGGACAAGCACGACTAATTTTAAACGTACCAGTTGATCGCGTTTGAGTAGTCTGAGTCTACTGTCGTCCCAAAAAGCCAGACCAGTAATGGCTCGCACCGGATTGTTCTGGATCACTCGTAACGAGTGCAGGGCTCCCGAGTAGATTGCGCCCCATAGAGTGATTTCGTAAGTGAGAATCAATTCCAGGAGCGCGGGGGGATAGGCGGCTGCACCGCCCACTTGAAGGGATATATTGCCCCTGTCTAGTTTCAGCCTTCATGTCCGCTGAGGGGTGTGAAACAAAACGAATTTCGTCCTCGTCGAATCTACGATAAGACAAAACTGTTTGAAATATAGTCTCATACCGTCTCGATACCGGTCTCCACATGCCTAAGATTAACCTGACCGTTTGAGAGCTGAGCAGGTGAGATGAGGAACAGCTGAGTTATATCATCCGCCTATACAACTGGGCGGCACTATTTTGCCATGCCATCTACGATGCCACGCAGGACGAAATTTATACAAACTATGAAGAGGCCGGAAACCGACCCCTGGGGAGTTCCGATCGAGACAGTCAATAACAATCCCAGGGGTAGAGCTCGAGCCCCCCACCGACAAAAACTGCTATATATATATATATATATATGTATATATATATATATATATATATATATATATATATATATATATATATATATATATATATTATATATATATACATACAAACACGTTGGCAACAAATAAGCCGTAACACACATATTTACAGCGGTAAGTTACCAGAAGCATTCGCCAATCGTGATAGGTAGATGAATTATATACAGTGAATGGCGTGATACTTTGAACATGGATTGCTACAATTTTTACAAACACACAAGATTCATTCGGCTCATGGAATCCCACTGTGCGACACGCGACGTGGTGATCACTGCAAATCGCGTAACAATGTGGCGGTTAGTCCAACCTACATATTTCCATGAATCTGATGTCATTGCCCCAATTGTGTGTATATATATATATATAGCAGTTTGTGTCAGTGGGGGGCTCGAGCTCCACCCCTGGGATATATATATATATATATATATATATATATATATATATATTTATCGTTATTTTTGTAATTTGTTGAAACCGTTGTTTGAAAAAATAAAGTATTTCAGCCTATTTCTCGGAGTGTCGATCCTCACTATTTATCGTGTAGAATAAGACGGCACACTCGTCTGTTGTTGGGTGTAAGCACTAACGCCGCCTTAAGAACGTGGGCAAAGTGGGCTGGCAGCGCCGATGGTATGTGGATACGCTCTTTCTGTTCGTCGACCGAACAGAACGCTTTTTGAGGCCGAACAGGTTCGCGAGTCAGTCACTCACATATAGGGAACATCACGCAGGTTCTTCCTTCTCATGTATGCATCATATCTATAGCAGCTAAAATCTGCTAGAATGATATATTACTCGAATAATTCACACATACATTTAATGTATAGTGTCGATTTATGTGCATTTACCGCCGGTACGCGCACTAGTTTAGCCCTGTGACGCGAGCGGGTGGCTGCTTGACACGTCTTGACTGCGTATCTTAAGACGACTAGAAGAACAGTTGTCGGCTAAAACGTTCAAATCCGGTCTGTCCGAATTCTGAGACAAATATGGAATAAATTACGATGCTGTCACAGGCCGATCTACTCGGGGCGCCCGGTGTGCGCCCGGGCCAAAGTGTGCGTCTGAGAGTACAGGTTGCCGACGGCGTACAACATTCATCGCGACACGACAATCAAAACGTTCTCCACGAAAGCAGTAAGATAAAGCATGAGCAGCGAACCAGGTAGCCGGATAGCCGTCCCGTGGGTTTCTGACTGTCAGGCGTTGGACGCTCATCACCAAAAGAGAAACTTCAACCAGAGAACATTGCGGCGACACAGCGTTACGTAACAACGTCAACGCCACGCGCCAGGCAAATTGTCAACAGTTGTTCTTGTTGTTGTTGTCGTTGTTGTTGTTGTTGTTGTTGCTGTTGTTGTGTTTGTTGTTGTTGTTGTTGTTGTCGTCGTTGACGTTGCTATTGTTGCAGCCACTGCTGTGGTTGTGGCTGTTACAGCAATGGCATCGGGATAAAAGCCGCACACATGAGCTCGTTTTGAGTCTAAGGACGGCGTTGTTCCAGATAAAAGACGAAATGAATAAAACCGAGAAAAGACACGGTTTGCGTTATACTCCGTATCGTATATTAGCACACAAATTCTCACGAGTCGCGGATCAATTGCGTCCGCCGTTATTATTATTATTATTATTATTATTATTATTATTATTATTATTATTATTATTATTATTATTATTATTATTATTATTATTATTATTATTATCATTATTATTATTAATATTATTATTCGAAATAGCCCTCAAAGCTGTGGTGATAATGAGATTTGCTTTCAAATGGACGCGCGCTAACTAATGACCTAGCACGCGAACTGGCCTAATCTAACTGATTCATTAACTAATCGAAAAAGGCGCGAGATGAATAGATTCGTTTAGCAGGCGAGGCGACGCGATCGCACTGGATCGTTTGCACAGAGCGATAGAGAGATATTTGGAGTGGGTTGCCTCGAATCTCGTTTAGTTGTGCATTGCAGCCACCCTGGTAAGCATGATATTTAAAAGCACATTATATATATATGTATATATATATATATATATATATATATATATATATATATATATATATATATATATATATATATATATAGGATGTTCGCAAAAATAGTTATTTGCTTTAAAGCAACATAAAAGTATGAGAGCTTATGACATTTTTCTTAAATTTCAGTACAGATATGATGGCATTCTAAAGAAAAACAGTGTCGGTGAGGTGGTGACCGTTTTTGGCTTTTTGCAAGCTATATACAAGGCACTAAATTTTCGTGTACGCTTTTACATAGCGATGGCAAGATCTTGAAGGCTTTTGAAGGCCCCTGTTATCGCGAGGGTTTCTATCGTTTAGATGCGATATATCTGTTTATTGACACTTCCATGGGCTTCATAAACGTCTTCACAAGATCGGCATCATGTCATCTCGGAAGCTCAAATGACAAGGCTTAGCCAATCCTGATACTCCGTAAGATAAAGCTCTTGCCTAAATTGAGTCTTATATGAACACATTGCTAGATCCAAGCTCAAATACACCACGCTGAGGTGCGCAAAAGGCAGAGGTCGATGTTGGACACGTCGTAGAACCGATGTTTTCGGACATTACTCCACACTGTGGGCCGTAACGGCGATCTTGTCTTCCTTGTCTCCCACGGCTTGGCACATCACGTACGGAATCTTTGCTGCTAAACTTTTGCACAAGTTTACGAATGGCGTTTGTTCACACAAGGCCGGCTTTGTCGACCGCAAATTGCACGAAGAGCTCGCCAGAGTATCTCTGTCCAAAGTTGCCATTTTCATGATACATTTTCACAATATTTACGCGTTCTTCCGTTGACTATCGTTCTATCCTGGCAGCCCTACCCTGTTCTGTTTACGAAGAGAGCAAGCAGCACGTTGCGGAGAGTGATATGCAAGAGCTAAGCACGGGGAGATGCGGGCTGATTATTCGAGTTATATATGTATATACAGGGTCATTCATATTGTTGTGCACGCATTTCGAGGTTTGATAGAACTCGGCAAGAAAATAAGTTTTTCCTATGGAGGGAAGACGTGGAAACGTCTTGTTTAGGAGAGAGAGTGAAGTTTATAAAAGTAGCTTTTCTGCCATTTTTTCCTACATAGTTGTGCGAAATCTCTGTTTGCGGGAGAACCAGTCAACGCATGAAGGAACCGATTACACCGGCGTGTTCGGAGGAAAATTCTGCACAACGGAAGACACGTTTGCTACGCAAGCTAGTGAAGTATCTTCCGTTGTGCAGAATTTTCCTCCGAACACGCCGGTGTAATCGGTTCCTTCATGCGTTGACCCGCTTGATGGTTCTCCCGCAAACAGAGATTTCGCACAACTATGTAGAAAAAAAAAGGCAGAAAAACTACTTTTATAAACTTCACTCTCTCTCCTAAACAAGACGTTTCCACGTCTTCCCTCCATAGGAAAAACTTATGTTCTTGCCGAGTTCTATCAAACCTCGAAATGCGTGCGCAACAATATGAATGACCCTGTATATATATATATATATATATATATATATATATATATATATATATATATATATATATCTATATATATATATATATATATATATATATATATATATATATATATATATATATATATATATATATAAACGCGACCTGGCGTTGCTTGTGTGTGAGCTGGTTCGCGCGCCATTTACGCGTGCAAACAATACGTTCTGCATTGAAGAGCCCAACCACATTTGATCTCTCGAGGCTTGCTCGAGAAGCCCACAGATCTGGTTAGACGAATACGACCCTGATTGTCTTTTTTTTGTATATATGAATTGTAGTATTCTCAAAATTACGCTAGAGAAAGTAAGGCTGTAATCTGGAACTATCAAACGAAGAATAAGGATCAGAAAAAGTTTGTAATCTGCAACGAGCTGCATTCTCCGCACCCAGTCCGGCGACCGGTGTGTCATCTATCTGTGGGGTCGGTTCCTTATGATATTGAAAGCCCTGATTGATTAATCGTCATGTCAGTGCGCACAAGTCTCTCTGTATGGAGAGGTCGGCGACATCCGGCGACTGTACGCCCCGACGGCAGTGGCTCTCTTCCACTACAAGATTTTCCCAAGGCTGATGCACGGTCGTGACAGAGTATGGGGACACCCCACACACTCGGCCAACTTTGGTTTGCTTGAAAGGTGCTTCACAAAGTGCCTAAAGCGAGTACTTTGCCTGCCAATGCAGCCAAGGAGCCGCCTTGTGTACCTGTTATCAGGCTGTACACCGGTTGTTGAAATAATTCGATTGAGGTTGAAGGCACCGCGTACCGTACCATTCGAGAGCTTCATTTCGGAATGAGCAAATAAAGATGAACAAGTCTGACGACGTAATTTTCAGTGCCTCTCACCTCTGGCCTGGTCTCGCATGTCTCAATTGCTATGTCTATACCAGATACATAGAGCATGGCTATCATCACCTGGTCGGTTCGGATACACACTTCTACATGAAGAAGTACACGGAGTGCGCCTGTCTACTATGCTCTCAGGCGTGTACGAATTGTCATGCCTCCCTGGCCCTAGCGAAGCGAACACTGCACTCCTTCTCGCAAATAACACGTCGATAACAGCTTTATATATATATATTAATGCAAAATGCTTGAGGTTTTAGTAGCTATTCGTTTTCAAGGCTTGCAGCGCTCTATATTCAACACCAGCTTGGGGTAAAGATATGCTTATCATAGACTAGCCATTACTGCATTAGCGGTACTCCCAGGTGCTTTCTGGGACGGAAGATTAGTAGTTAATGGTATAGTGCAACTGCCAAATGTATTGTGCTCTGTAAGTGTGAACTTCTTACAAACGATATAGCGTGAAGAAATAGGAGTGCATGTGCGTTTGCCCTTCTCCCTTCATTTACTCCTGCCAAGTTTCGGTCTTGGATCGTCTGGTAACCTGCTATGGCAAATGGTTCATCTGCGAGAATTTAACTAGGTACAAACAAGGTTTGAGAGGACAGGCCGTCCCCAAAGTCAGCTCGAGCAAAACCTCCACTCAAGTATAGCTATAGTGCATTGTTGGTGGATATTAACGGTACCATTCACTTAACAAAATATACGATTTAGACTAGGAACTAGTTGAGCACCAACTATGTCTCTCAGGC
Source organism: Dermanyssus gallinae (assembly GCA_003439945.1). Lineage (NCBI taxonomy): Eukaryota > Metazoa > Arthropoda > Arachnida > Mesostigmata > Dermanyssidae > Dermanyssus > Dermanyssus gallinae. The sequence goes on along the minus strand of QVRM01003206.1, from coordinate 60,942 downwards.
AATAATTAATAAAATAAACATGCACGTGACCGCTCGTTGAATTTTGTAATTTGGTCGAACTTGGCAGCAGCAAATAAGCAAAAGCGAGAAACAGGGACAAGCAGGGAACACCATAGCGGCGGGAAATGGGTTGATAAAACCACAAAGTGGCCACGATTGGTTAGACGGTGACAAGTCCGCGGGCCAGTGTTGAGATCCGCCGAGGGGGAGATTCTGCGGCTGGCCGGCTTCCGCCGAGGCGGAGCGCCTGAATATGGTACGAGGAACGCCAGAGACGACGCGGAGCTTCGAAGCAATAAAGCAGCGGCACTGGCGGCAGTAACAGCACACCGCAGATTGCGCACACATTGCCGAGAAGTTCGTCTTCCCTATTCGACCAACACGACGCGGAAGACGATGGTGAAACGCTGAGAGAGAAAGAGAGACACCTTGGCAGGCAGCAGAGCGGTGTGGGTAAAGTCAAGAATTGAAATTGGCTGTGGCTGCTGAAACGAACTCGGCTCAACTGTAGCGTTGGCGAGCAGACTTTCATTTATCACTCTTCGCCGCTCATAGTGACGGCCGGTCTCCATGCTTGCTGGGCTCGTTGGTTTTCTATGATTGCTCTGCGTATCTCTGTTTCATTGTCGTGGTGGGTTGTGGGTTTGTGTATATGCGCTTCTCGAACACAGACGGCCAGTTTCTTTCTCGATTGCCCGTTGTATTACGTCAGGTACCGAGCCAGGGAGTGTCTTTTCATAATAGGAGGGGCTGCATTTGTATGTTGCTCACACGGCATCGACACGCGTTGGTTTGAACTCGACACACTACATTGACCCCGCAACGGGGATCAGGGGCACAGGGCAAATGGGAGGTGTTGCTCGTGGAAATCTGTCCGCAGGTCAGTAAGCCTGTGGCAGCACTGTAGCAGCAGCAGCAGTATGAGATATCGCTTCTCGTTTCTTGTCGACGTCGTCGTCATCGTCGTCCACAATAGGACTTAACGACGGGACTACGTGGTGTATCATCGCCTCACGGCACGACCACCTCGGATTCAGGCCGCCAACAGCGTCAAAGGTCATCGCCACCAACGTCATCCCTTAGGGTACCTAGGGATACGCGCGGGCCCCGTCTGCCTAGAAGTGGTCATGTCCTCTGCACTTCTTTACCACTACCTGGCTCCTATCGGCCGCTGGCCGGTGGTCGCATGCACCGTGTCAGCGAGTGGGTCGAATAAACGACAACAACAGCAACAATAAGCAACAACAATAACGACAACAACAACGGCAACAACGATAACAACAACAACACCGACGCCGATACGTTAGGCAGTGACGACAGTAACGACGACGAAAGGGACGTCACCGACAAATCGACATGATTTGAAGCTTCTCCGCTCAGCAGCCACGAACACTGATTTACCCGCCGCCGTCGCCGCAAGTCAGTCGGAGTTAGTCCGCCATCGGTGGTAGTTCGCTGCTGCCTAGTAAGCCAGCCAGTCTACATACAGGAGACAAGACGGAGAGAAGACGACAACGCGAGAGAGTGTGGGTATGGGCAGAAAGAGAGAGTTCGGCGAGAGAAAAAGACATCGGACATTGAAAAATGGCTTTTCCATTAATGATCATCCATCCATCTAGCTATCTATCTGCCTGCCTGCCTGGCGGAAGGACAGTCGCCTGCCCACGAACACCCCACACACTACCCCCGTTTCTGACTGTTCCAGCCTGCCGTCTCGGCGCGGTACCCGCGCAACGTAGGGGTAAAAAGTGCGATCCAAACAGAGACAGCGAGGGATCAAGAGACAGGGAGCGCGGGTGGGGAAAAGGGGAAAGAACCCGCCAACGGGCAGAGGGGAAAATGCTGCAACCCAACGTACGCAACGAGCATCGGCAACGAGTTACACCAACACTGGTTTGAGCTTTCAGCTATTCGGCTATAGAAGGCCGTAGAAGGCGTTTGCTTGCAAAGAGCCGGGGGGTAGCCACCCCGCTGATGGGACGGAAATCTGGGCACCGCGCTAACGTCAGCACGCCATAATGTAGCACCAGCCGAGCTAGTGAAAGGACAGGGACGGCTTGGCGTGCTTCGCATCGTAGACTTGACGTAGGTGTAGACGACAACATCGCGTCTGGTGGTGTTGATTCATTTGAAAAGCAGACGACAAATAGCAGCGTCGACGCTGGCTTCGGTAAGGCTTCGGAAAGGAGAAGCGTGAGATGAAGTGCGATAATGCGAGAGAAATATATAAGGATAGAAGGGAAAGAAAGTGGTATGACCATGAAATACAAAGCATATGAGATATCCTCCCTTCACCAGGGAAGGATGTGCAGCAACGCATAGAGAGAGGCACAACTTGCCGCTTAAATGCGGCAATCAACACAGGAGTAGTGTAGGAAGCAAAAAAGCGGGGGCGAACGGGCACGTGGAGAAAAGTAAAGAGAACACGCATTAGCATGCAGAACGCCCTAGCTCTAACAAGGGTATGTGTGTGTGTGTGTGAGAATTAATAAATATGCCTGCTGTCTTATGACAACTGTGATATCTCTGACCGTTCGATGAACGCTTGCCACGTTCAGCTGTCATACGCTACATGACGTACAGACGAACGTACGCATCAAAGCAGCAACTAACAAAAATGGTGCCCAGCTGAGATGCGCTAAAGAATTAACGATTTGTCATAAGCCGTCAGTTTTACGAAATGACATGTGTCATCGCCCGTGAACGATCTACGCAGAGGAACATTTAACGCAGCCTTGACGGAGATCCAACAATAGCTCTTCACGATAGGCCTTGATTCTGCTCTACAAAAACAGAAGCAATTTTTTAAATGGCATAAGGCGCCCTCCCCAGAGTTGAATCTTAACTTACGTCTGAAAAATTACTTAAGAACATTCACATCCATAGTTAAATACCTAGACGTGATCCTGGATGAGACCATCACAGGAATACCCCATGTGCGCTATGCAGCATGGGGTATTCCTGTGATGGTCTCATCCAGGATATATAGCATTATTCTATACGCTGTATCCCCATGGAAGTGCACGGCTACAACAGGGCTACAACACGCCACCTTCTTAACGAGACATAAAGATCTATGGAGGTTAAGATCGCGCGGGGAGTCACGTTAAGATGCCCCCTAAGTCAATCCGGGGCGAAGAGTCTGCTGGTCAGCAGAATAGATATATTAAACAAGTGAAGTCAGCAATAGAAAGAATCTAGTCATGCTAGCCCGGATACAGAAAAAATACTAGTATACAATCGGTGTTGGCTGCCGATGGCACTCAGTTTGTCTCTTACCCGCTTAAACCATCAATATTCACTCCTCCAGGCTTGAAATCCCCGGAGCCTGGGGAGGTGCATCGAGACCCACCGGAGGGGTACCAAGGCCAGTAAAGGCCTCCACGCAAGGTAGCCGGCCCTGGCATAAGTCGAGTTAAGACGTAACCATGCTAGAATAAACAGAACGAGAGACTCGTGTGGTGAACACCAGATCTTTAATTGCGGGCGGTTCTTACGGCTAAATTTCCGCCGCCGCTTCGAGATCTCCGTCTCTAACTTTGATTATCGCCGTGTTGTGACAAGAGGGGCGAGTTCATCGGCGTACGCTATAATCTCTGCACCGTCTAGCATCTTTGCTAGCCGCAAGACTCTAACCACCGCCACGCCCTGTTCTGTCTGTTGTGGCATCAGCGGAAAGCATCTTCGTTACACGTCTCGGGGTGGTCATTTTCTTCGACATCGGAGATGGCTGGTGGGTTGCAGTAGTTGCATTTTAAAAGCTGCAAGCGCTTATACCCCATTGACAACCTTATTCGTACTTATCTGAATAAGGTCTACAAAAACACGAATGTCGCACCAGTGTACTAAATGCAGCTACGAGAGCCGACACGCACACAGTAGCACTTTGGACAGTCCCCTAAATCGGGCGCAGTTTTCGTAGCATTACCGCCTGACTCGCTAGATTTTCATTGTTTCACGTGCATAATTGTTAAGACTATCGCTCGAGGTGAGCCAATGCACAAAAACAAACAGGCTGATTCTGCAGAAAAGTCAATAATGCGCGGACTGAGGGTAACATGAACCTTACTTCACGAAGCGCAGTAGACGGCATACTTCTCATTTCGTATGAATAGTCACCTTTAGCTAAGCAGCTAGACTGAGAGAAACGCATGTTTTTCTTGTTTGGTCTCGAGGAAGCATAGCCTCACAATTAAGTGTTCGTACAAATCGGCCTTTAAGACCGAGAATGGCCAACGCAACCAAATTCATTTTATGTGCATGCATCCTGTCCATCGGCGTCGAGTCAAATGTGCGTCATGTTACATTCACAAAATAAAGTAAAAATTATTGTATTAGCAATGAAAGGCTGACGTGTATTTTTGTAGACTTTGCAAAGCTCCGAACCTACTTGGAGTATCTATAATCCCTAAAAATATTTAAAGTCACTGAGTTACTGGTCCTCGCTTTCCAAAGAAGTATTTCCTTTGAAAAACTATTGGGCCTGTGAGGCAAACGAAACTGAAATTAGAGCTTCTACGGCAATACAGCCTTGAGCATTAAAGATGAAATGTTTGTGTAGATTTCTCACAGAAGACAATTAGAGGTCATGTGCTGTCGAGCATCACCCAACTAACGCGTCTTAATTTGCAAGACATTACTAGATCCCATATAATGAATAAAGCCAGAAAGTGGATTTCAGAAAGCTCAGAAACACACGACGTCTTCTTCCAGTCTGGGCTTAACGATCGTTTGTAATTCAGTAGGAGATACTATCTGAAATTGCTGAGTTTGCCTCGTGACAATAGAGATTTTGCAGTTTGAAGCGAACGGCCTATTTATACGTACGCTAAGCGCTAGTCCAAGCTCCGGGTCCTTCTGGATGTTAAAACTGCCTTAAATACGATTAATTGAAAAGCAGTTGTGGAGACGATGTAGAAAAAGGGCATGTAACAATATTGGCCTGCTAGGAAGAACGGGCGCAGGTAAGACTCGGTATGAGCACAGAGAGCTGGACCAAGAGTTATATTGTATTTTAGGGTGTGGTACAACACCCGGTACAGCGACACCTGCGCACTATATGTGATTGTGTCGGTACTCACTGAAGTCACTGCAGTGCCACGCATGGCCTTCTCAAGACGAATTGGTCCACCCTGCGCCCAGCTCCTGGTTTATATTACTCTGCTAGTATGCATAGTGTGACAGCGTTTGAGGCTGGTTCCATCGGCAACTGGCTAATCTAATCACCGTACAGCCTAGCAGAGTTTAGCTCTGAGCGGATAGAGTTGGGCAAATTTTAATTCCCAGCGGCAGTCTGTTTCCCACATAACGAGAATTGCGGTTGAGCTCTCACCTTGGCGATCCAGGGTGAGAGTCCAACCGCATTCCTTAATGATCAAATCGCCTTGATGATCAAAATCACCTTAATGATCCGCGAGAACCGTAACTACTTGGTGGGCCTTTCAACCTACCCGAACCCCCGGCGAGGGGAGTTCCAATGGACGACCTTCTTAGGACCGTTCGCACCCATATTCCCCAATTGTATCTATTAATATAATGTAGTTCAGCTATTTTAGCAAACTTGTCTGGTGAGGGGAGTTGCTCCAGTCCTGCACCGGCGTACCGGGAGGCATTCCCTGCAGTTTGGCTTTATTTTGCATGGTTACCCACGACACTTAGTCAACGTGCACTTTTTAGATACACCCTGTCGCATGTGCTCTATAAGGCGACTTCGTCGGCGCAAGGAATTATACTAACTAACAGCTAACCCTTCTGGATTTTTGAACTCGAAATTGAAACAACCTGAAATTGCCGTCCTGTAGATATCTAGTCGTTCGCTAAAAATGCTCATGCTTGTATATTCCATCTCTGTTAATTTTATTTTAGGCTTACATTTGAGCTTAAAACGATGTTAATACTAAAAGACACAATGGCACAGAGTGCCTTTTGGAACGTTTCCAATGGTGCGCTTGGCGGCGTCCATCGCATACCGTATACAACAAGCAAGCAATACATGAAAGCTACAGAAACTACGGAATAGAGGGCTCCGGGGTTTATGCTGCGAGCGGTGTGCGTTAGCAAGTTGTCATGCTCTCCGCTATAATTTATGTGGCGCTAAAACTGCTCGCTCAAAGCAGAGGCCCGGAAGCAGTTGAAGAGTCAGCGCGAACGGGAACGCAAAGCGGAACCCTAGCCCCTACCGAAACGCATTCGCTTCAAACAACGTTGGCATATGCAAACTAAATAATTAATGCAAGCCCGCAACTGTTCATCTCTCAGTCAGCTCAGTTGCAGCGTAACGCAAGGTGCCGGGTACCGAGTCACCAACAACATTATCCGTGACAGAAATTTAGAGCCTGACCTCATAGACATACTGATGTCCCGCGTCGGAGAGAGATGGCTTACGATTCTCAGATAGCATTCACATCCCCATGAAAAGAGGCGGTGCGAAATTACGTGACGCTAACCGGCGTAAAATGAGGCGTACATGTAGCTACGCCGTCTTCCTGATTAAGGGATTGGCTGATGGCTAGGTGTGTATCGGGTTGTTAGTTAGCTCGCCGCTCACTTTAGCAGTTACCCTAAAACAAAGTTATCTAGCTACTCATATGTGTTTATAAACCTCCGTGTATATTCCGCTCGTATGTATATCATATGTGTGTATGCGTTGGCGTATCTAGACATTAATCTGATCGTGTACTCTTTGTAAAGCAGTCGACCGGGCAACAACAAGTTTGCGCTTAGTATCCTGACCGTATTAACTAAGTCGCCACAACAACAACAGCAGCAGGAGCAACAACAACAACGAACGACAACAATAGGAAGGACAACAACTTCTACTTCTGCTGCTACTGTGACCGCTTTTACTATGGCTATAAGTAGCCACGTTGTTGCTAGATTTATTACCGACCGGAGAAGCGTGGAACAGCTATGGCGAGGCGCCGCTGTTCTTAGTTCATACAAACCCTATAGCGGCAGTGAGAGGACGTATCGGAGATCCAAGTTAGCCGAGAAGGGGGACGGGAAGCAGCAAGCCTATAGCATGTTGTCCAGTGTCAAGCTCTCCGTGTAAAAAGGTGATTATAGCCTTTATGCGCCTATAACGGCGCTCATCTAGGCGCGTTCGCGCGGGCACTGCGCCGACACAGGAGCCACGGTTGCAGACGTAAAGGCGTACGCTGTTTGTCTATCGTCAACGACGACATTGAAGAAACGCCTTGTAGACGATCGCCTTTTTTGGCAGACACGGAAAAACCCGTAGCGGACGAGGCGACGATGATGACAACAACAACAACAACAACAACAACAACAACAACAACAACAACAACAACAACAACAACAACAACAACAACAACAACAACAACAACAACAACAACAACAACAGCAGCAGCAACAACAACAACAACAGCAACAACAAGGTCTAGAGGGTGGTGCATCGTAACCCGGTCGGGCTAAGAATGCTGCAAGGCCTCACTGTCGCCGAAAGACTGCTGTAATTGGCTAATACGTCTTCGTAAAGTGTTTTTTGATAGCTGTGTTTATCAGGACGCTGTCTGACGCAGTCGCCGTAATTGTTTTCACATGCCTCACACACTAGCCTAGACTACAAGAGCGCATCGCCTGCTAGCCTACAATGACTGCCACGCGTCATACGCAAACGATTAGTTAGCTCGTATAACCTTCCTAAATAAATGGAGCTGAGCAAAAAGTGACAAACCCCTAAGAATGTTAATGCGCCACCTCGTAGGGTCATTTTGAGCAAGCCGCCTTGCCACTTCATCGTCGAAATAGTATTTTCGTAACATATATATAAAAAAAAAAAAACACGTAATGTCTACAATGAAAAATAATGAAATGAGACACGTTTTCTGGATTAAAGGCCGCCTTGGAAATGCTGTTTACAGTAGTAGTAGTAGTAGTAGTAATAGTAGTAGTAGTTTGTAATAGTGGACATAAAACGCAGCAACCTGTCGGGTGGTTTACGTACAGACGAGTACACTAAAAATGCATGTTTCTGTAGATTTAACTTAAGCCAGCTTCTGTGAGGTGATCTTTCAGGTAACAAAAACGAACTCCACTTGGACAGGGCCTTTTCTTGGTTGTCAATTATGTTATAAAGCAGTTGGTAACCTTTGAATAAATATATACTACAAATTATTTTCAACTGGCGACTTTTAAATCGGCTTTACATATTGACCTGTTAAGAATCTGTATTTGTGTACCATGGACAGACTACTGTTGTGCAATTTAAGATGTACTAGCTAGATACAACCCGACTATAAGTAAATATGTATATATATATATATATATATACTTGCGACTACCATAATTCGTACTCGACTTTGAAAAAGAAAATATATATATATATATATATATATATATATATATATAAGGCAAAGCACGCGTCTTTCAAGCTAGTCATTGGGTTATCACGAAACGTGATAGACCGCCTACTTTACCTCATGACTTCTACTCAGCCGCTTATAGAAAATCTAGTAACTAGATTTTGTCTCCTGGAAATATTAGCTTTTTCCAAGCCTTTTGCAAGGAGACGCGTGTCCATGAACCGTAGCTCCAAGCCAAATTCCACGATCCTGGCGTCGGTTGTGTGTGGCGTCTATGCGACCAGCCGTGTCCTGTCTACCATCTCGATACCTGTCGAATTTATGTATGGTGCAAAAAATACATGATGATGATAAAAAAAAGATATATATATATTTATATAAATACATTTTGTAAAAAGGAAGAGGATTTGACTTGACCAACATAACAACTTATTTCAGCACCAACGTAGAACGTAGTAAAATATACAATGTTGGCACTTTAGTGGATTAGTAGAATATGCAGCAGCTGCCATTTCTCCAGTTGGTGGTAAGTCAACAAAGCGACCCAAGGCGACGCTTCTCGATCCGGTAGCTGGCAAGTTTTTCATCGTTCGCACTCGTTTTCTCTGTGTAGGCAGCTCGTGTAGGGAGGTATCTACTGTTCAGATAATCCGCAATAACAAGGAACGGAGTGCGGATGAGAGTGTACCGAACAAAGGGTGGACATCCTGCATTTAAAATATCATGACTTCAGAGTATGCTTATATTACCAGCTAACTTTCTAGGGAGTCAGTTTTCATGCAAACGCTAAATGCATTCTTTTGCCTTCTTCATACATGTGCACTATTACTCAATGTGACATTAACCATAAAAGACAAATACAAATAATCATAATAATAATAAGAGAATGTCGTCTGCACGTTATCTACCATTTGACACGATGCGCGTCAATCAACGCACAATCACTGCAAAAACGTGTGAATTGCCTGCTTAGTTTGAACACTGAATTATAAAACATGCCGATTACTTATATCTACCAAAATAAAAACATCATACGCAGTATACTAAAACGAAGCGACCTAGTACTTACTAAATCAGTTCGTAGTAGTGTGAGCACCGTGAATAGGCTTTACTACGGTTAGCGCATAATACTTTCACGTACTAAGATAGCAAAAGTTTGTCGTCTACGTAAATACAGATGTTGCATAATTACAGCTTGAACTCTAAGACTCCAGCTGTGCAATCTCATACCAAAAACATTTTTTAGACAGAGCAACAGTTTTTGTGCCATTCGACCGTTGTCGCGCAACTCTGCTATAGCAAACGAATATGACTACTAAATGGGCTTGCTTCTCTTAAAGAATACTTAGACTAGGCGTTGACGTTTCTGGAGTGCCCTCGCATAAATTACTGCTAAATTTTCCGAGCAGATAGTTTTTTTCCTGAACGTCTTGGCTAGAAATAACTAGCAGGCTCTGCACAGATCACGCGACACAAGAAGCAGACATTTGTGGAAAAGGGCAACCAAACAGGGCATCCAACAGACTGTCCTTGTCTCTTCCTTTTAGGTCAATAACTTCTGCGAAAGTAAACGAATTAGTTTATTCTGTTGAGAAAAAGACCGCTAGTCCACGGAGGTCCGACATGCGCGCACGTAAACTAGCCTTTACTAGAAAATATGAGATATAAACGCAACCTGGTAGTGCAAGAAAACTCAATCACGCCTTTCAGCAATAACCTCCGGGGCAACCTTGATTTGAAGCTTCTGCTAAGATGCATGATGGCCTTAAAACACGCCGCGGTTGTATATGCGGTTGATATACGCACATGTATATGAGGCTGATGACAAACCTATCATAGCGACAGGCACACAAGGGCTAGAGACCGGGGTTACCGTTGGTTGGTTGGCCGCCGTGAGATACGCTGGCCACTAGAGGAATGGAGGCAAAAGCTACCCAACGTGCGTTATATATGACAGACTAAGTCATAGCTTGCAGGGATAACCTTGCAAGATGTTGTTCCGCCGAGGTGCCTATCTCGTCGAGGTCGCGGCTTCTTTCTTTCGTAGGCCACACTACAGATGCTCATGCCGGCCTGCGGTGTCTAGAAGACGACAAGAACTCTGAACGAGCTCGCATCTAGCGGCTCTCTGTAGTCTGGGGGCAGATCCTTACCACCATGTTCGCCCCAGTCGCACTACTGCTCGCGGAACAGGCCTCCTAGGCCTCTAACTCAGGCACAGGAGCCTCCTTTGCCGCAACTTCCGCCGAGCCCCGTTTCCCTTAGGGTAGAAGTAGGCGCCGTTTGTCTATGACAAGGGACAACAGAAAACGTAACACGTACTCACACTGTGTGTGCGTGTGGTTTGCCACGATTAATAAGAAACGAAAAACGCGCCACGCCCTACGCATTAGCTCGGAGCACGTTCCACTGCTCTGGATAAACCGATAAGCTTAGGGAAACTGCCGAGTAGCAGCACGGGAGAGACCGGCCTGAAGAACGTCGGAGTAGAAGACAAAATTTAATTATGGCCAAGTTTCTGCGCATTAAGTAGACATAGGGATAAGCAGGCCATTATGTAGGAAGTGGCCGCACAATGCTACGATACAGCCTGTATTCAGTGCTCTCGTTAGACTGAAAGCTAGTAGTGTCCGCTCAGCCGTTTCTACTGCCCACACTTGCCATTTGTTAAGTGCTGCTTGAATAGGTGTCGTGTCGAGACGAAATTCACGGAAATGTACACACTTTGATAAGAATTTTATTAAATATATATATATATATATATATATATACAGGGTGTGACTGAAAGATTTTTAGAGCGATGCATGGAATTGTAGAGCTCGTTAAAGCAAATATTTTTTCCAATGGAACATGATCTCTAAGAAGTCTTGTTTCGGAGTGAGAGTGAAATTACTACAATTTATGACACTGCCGTTTTTGCCCGACATAGGAGCACAAAATGTGCTTTTGCGAGACATTATCTTTTTTCTTTATTCTTTATTTTATCGTGTTTGCGATAAAATTCTGCTTCATCTGAATATACAAGGCCGGCCAGAAGATGCTACATGGTCGCTTAGAAGAGAATTCGCCAAAATGAAGTTATTTTATTAACCTTCACGTCCAATACCTCAAAATCATTACCTTACGACCACTTACAGCGCTCTAAACTAAGCATATTCAGGCAAATGCGCATTTCATGACGATCACGTTGGTACCAAATATCTGTCAAGGCGAGCTGTGGTTGCATTGACACATATTTGGTACCAACGTGATCGTCATGCGCATTTGCCTGAATATGTAGGTAATGATTTTGAGGTAATGGGCGTGAAGGTTAATAAAATAACTTCATTTTGGCGAATTCTCTTCTAAGCGACCATGTCGCGTCTTCTGACCGGCCTTGTATATTCTTTAGATGGAGCAGAATTTTATCGCAAACACGAGGGTGTGCTTAGTTTGTGTCTAGGAAGACTGGTTGTCTCGCAAAAGCACATTTTGTGCTCCTATGTCGGGCAAAAACGGCAGTGTCATAAATTGTAGTAATTTCACTCTCACTCCGAAACAAGACTTCTCAGAGACCATGTTCCATTGGAAAAAATATTTGCTTTAACGAGCTCTACAATTCCATGCATCGCTCTAAAAATCTTTCAGTCACACCCTGTATATATATGTATATATATACAATGAGCTTGTTTAAAACATCTACAGTCATCTACGGCTAAATTTATATTTTGTTCTTATGACCACGTACTACATGTATCGTTAGAAATTGTACTAGGAGTAACAGTTATTAGGCATGCCCGTCCCTTTATGCGTATCTCTGTAAATTTGAAGTACTATTATTAAATGTGCAGTCACACATCAAGTGTAACATATTCTACATTCAATTCAATTACGTACATTTTACTTAAATTAAGTATATTTGTAACATATTTTATATAACGCTATAACGAGCTAAAAGTTGGAGCCCTACAGTGGTAAATAAGAGAATCTCTAGCAATGTGTGCTCTGTGTTGTTTTCATAGATTACAGGTAAGAGAAGCGTCTACTATTATTATTATTATTTAATCCATACAATTGTGACGAACTAGCGTTTTCAGTATTATCAGCGAATTTCGTGTAGACGCGGTTTCGAATTTGGCAGCCGCGCATCCAAAAGAAGAATCTTTTTGTAGACATTATGAAACGTCAGAAACACGAGCGGCTGCAAGTCCTGCAGAAAATAGCCAGAAAATAAATTTGATGAACGCAAACAGCATCTTCTTCATGCTTATCTTCCGCGTGCTCCGCGTCCTCAGAAAACACAATTGTACATCATTTTTATGCCGCACAACTGCTTGGGTTATTTTCTCCTCTCAGTCTGTGTTTATCCCTTCTGCTCTCGCTTTTTCTCTACCTTTCGCGTATCTTTCTCAAGAGATTGCAAAGTGAAGTTTGCGGCGAGTGGCCGCACCAGCGCCGTGTGTGATGACCACGATAACGTTTGATGAACAACCGTCAAACTGGCTAACTGAAGGCGTAAACTTCAGCTCGGCTCCTGGCCCAGCAAATACTCATGTCTGGACGCCATGATGACATTCGCTAACGACTTCGGTTAGACGGCGGGCGGGCGAGCAGAGAGAAACTCGGCCCTGCATAAAAAGGATTAGAGGTCGCTTAGCGCCGGGCCGCAACTACAGTCACTGCTCTCGATAGCACTACTCGTGCTTGGAGGCTTGAAGGCACTTGAAGCTTGACTTCGTCGCCGCCACTGCGGGAGGCCCTGATATAGCAGCGTCCCGCAAACATGCTTGAACATCCTGCTGCTTACGGTGCTACTATCTAAGCCTGTACGTAAAATATAGTGTGGGTTTGGGTTTGCTTTAAACAAACAATTATTATTATTATTATTATTATTATTTTTATTATTATACTAAAACATGACATTAAGAAAAATGGCACAGCTAATTGCACTCTATGTATCAATACATGTATCGGTTACTGGCGAAAAAGTAAACATCTATACGTAAGTCGTTCACTATTTAACCAACCAATGGATGGCAGGATCACCCAATTTCCGGCTTTTAAAAATTTGTTTCTCAAAGCTGTCTCGTTGGAGCTTTGCACACTTGGTCCAGCCGTATTCCAACTTTTCATCGTTCCGAAAAAGTTTTAAAATAGGCATCAAACAATCTGTTGCCTTTGTTATTGTCTGATGTCAAGTTGACATTGACATCAGGCAATGTCCACGACTTTAACTCGGAAGTGTAGTGGTGAATCCAGGTCTCGTCGAAGGCCATGAATCGACGTTGAAAGTCTTATTAAATGCTCTTAAGCAGCGACCAGTGCTGTGAAAAGTATTTTCGTGTGTGTTTTTGACCCGTTGTCAGCAATCGTGGCACCCACCTTGCACACTGCGTTTTCTTTTTTTAATTTTTTGTGCAGTATTTTATGCAGTCAAACAACTAAGATGCCCACAATCTCAGTTATCTCACGTGAACAGGCGTGCATGATTCTCTAAAAATATATTTCTTTAAATTAATAATAACATTTTAATTACACAAAAGTAACTCTTCAGAAAAAGTTCATGTGAAATATTTTTGGATTGGTCTATAGGGCAACTAGTGAGAACACATGGAATGATGGAAATATACTTATATGGAATATACATACATAGCGCCTTGACACATCATAGCAAGAACTGTATCAGAAGTGCTGTATTGAAGTGAAGAACATTATTGTAACGCACCCACATACAAGGCTCGTGACAAATTATTTAATGCTTAATTATTTCCTGGTAAAAAATAAAATAAAATGACAGATCTCCTTATCTGTTGAGATGTAGGTGTCTTGTAGCGGCGGTGGCTTAGGCGGCTAACGCGCCGTTCGAAACAGAGCGTTGCCATGACAACCATGATTAGCAAAACAATCTCGAGTTCGATCCCCGGCCTTGCTGGTTGTATTTGTTGGACGTGATTGTCATTGTCGTGCTGCTACATACCTCTACTAGAGAAAGCCTATATAAAATCCAGGAACGAGAACGCGATAACGATAGATGCACTTAGACAATATCGTGACACAGGCAACTTAGCCCATTACGAACGTCTATAATGTGGTTGTCAGAGCGAAAAAAAAAGGTGTGCATTAAATTAGCCAGTAAGGAATGCAAAACCAACCTTAAATAACGGGGTTGTTTAATGTCTCTGGATATATTAAAAACATGTGTATTTGGGTGAGCCTTCCAGCACAATTGAAACACTAACAAAATATACTAAACACTAGACGGACACGGGCGATAGCCTTTTCTGCAGAATACCCTTATTTGTTACGACTGTTGAAAACGTGTTAATCATGAAAATTCTAAGCTCAATGAGGACTTATTAAATTTAAATAAACTTGCGAAGAGAATACGGATTTCCATTAAAAAACAACATATACATATATATTCTCCAAAAATCTATCGGTGAGCCATGCTCTTTTAATAAACAAACAACTGTGACAAATGTCTATTGATACGAAATTATATATGAGCAAAATCGACGGTGCCCTATAAGTACTGTTGAACTATACATATATTTTCTCCAAAAAATTATCGGTGAGCCATGCCCTTTTAATAAACAAACAACTGTGACAAATGTCTATTGATCCGAAATTATCTATGAGCAAAATCGACAAATATCACAAACCGTAAACTAATACTGTTTATTATAAGGTACCAATTTTGACACTACAAGCTCTCAAAACGGGAAAACGAGATAATAAGAGTCGGCCTACATTACCACGTAAGCTAATTAATTTGTTTAAAAAATGAAGCTACGTTGCCTTTCCATATTCGGCAAATCCACGGTACCGCATGTATAGGTGTAACCTGCCGATGCTGGTCCGCAATTCGTTCCTGTCTTCTGGTTGGCTCCTCGATTGCAAGTTCCGCTCCGGGGGGGAAGACTTATGCCTTCTATTTGAAGATGTTAGGAGTATTTAAGCAAATGTATTCGACAAAAAGATGCCACACTTCGGTAGCGCACTTGCGCTCTGTGCTCGTCCCTACATGGCAAACTGTGGCAAGAATTTGCTGGTTAAAAAGAGCCTACATAAAAGTGCAACATTTCTGAACAAAGCCGAACAAATGCTTATATATATATATACATTTCCGAACAAAGCCGAACAAATATTTATATATATATATATATATATATATATATATATATATATATGTATATATATATATATATATATATATATATAGCCAACAAATCTATTTTCTGGCCCTCTGAAGTAATAACCTAACACATAATGCCTGGGGGGAGGGGGTCACACGCACAGCGGGGGCGCCGTGGTTGGTTGAAAACGATACTTCATAAGTTGCCCAAATGAACAGTGGACATGATGACAATGTCATAATTGAAGCAGCAATTGTAGCGCCATCGTTCAAAGTTGTGTGACAGAGCGTTTGAACAAATGTGCATCGCGGTTCGGAGTATAGTCCATTCAGCTGTTCATGTTCGAAACCATTTAAAGTAAACTTAACGCGCAGAAAAGATTGATGCGTTTAGAACAGAACAACGTAGTCTTACAATTTTTTCTAGTAGTAGATACAGTAGGCACAGCAGATACAGCAGTAGATACAGCTATGTCAGAAGGTGATCGATCGTAATTCCGACAATTATCGTCAAATGGTGGCGCTTTGTGGTCAGCACCGTTCCGAATGCACAGGTGTAAAGTAAGGGCAAATGATGAAGGAGTTTTCGTTAAGAGCGGAAATCAATATCGGATCTGCCCAGACCAGGTCAGGCGAACACCGTGATCAGTGCTGATTCTATTGCTGCTGATGAAATAATTAGAGATGATGATTTCCAGACGTCACGAAAACCCCCATTTGTCCACAGCTCTTCGTTTAATATTAATCATAACATAAATAATGCAAACACTGCTTACGGCTAGCGTAGCAGTATGCTCTGATGTGAGTCGTAATATTTTACAGTAGTTTACAAGGCTATTTATAAGGCGTATTATTCAATTAGGGTTGTAAATTAAGTATTGTAGACAAACTGTTAGCTACGTAAGGCTTAAAATAAAATGTGGGCTTCTCAAATAAGGTTGCAAATATCGTATACCGTATCGGCGGCGCAGTGGCAAAAATGCATCAACACACTACACATTACACAAAGGATGCAATAAAACTATATTCAACTCTAGACGCGATCAAAGTGTCTAGAGATAACTAGGTAACAACAAAGTTTCTAAACATCAAATGCACATACAAAATATATTAATATTTATTCATTCACCTTTTGGCGTGACGTATAATTATCCATTATGTTACACTTTAATAAATCCAAGAGGTATTTTGCTCCTGCTCTGTAAGTTATATAAATAAACACATAGATATACTAAGGTTCACTAATTGCTGATTATAAAACAAATTGTTCATTGACGTCTCCACACAGATGAATTGTTACTTTGAATGCATACAGGGGCAGCTGCGAGGAGAAGACCGCACAGCTCAACGACAATATCGACCGCACGACGAGAGATCTGCATCAATAACTTGTACTTAGCAGCCAATGCTGGCGCAGCCATATGAACAATCGGAAGTACTCTTATTATGATTCAAATCAAAGAAATATATTCATATATATTGCACATTTTAAGCCGTAAACACATTCGAATTATCCGGACAGTTACTTAAATTAGATTCGTTTTCCTGGATAGCCTAAATTTTCTGCTACAATGGCAGCCCCGTCAACTAGAGCCCCCGGTGTTGTTCAGATACCTGCCCTGGAGGCAAGTTTTCAGCCCGAAGTTTTTCTTTTTACCGCGGCTCTTCGCCGAGGAAGAACGCGCTCCAGGGAGCGCAGTGAAGGGTGATTACGACTGTGACGCAAATTACTGCTGAAGGCCCCGTGTTACAAACATGTCGCCAAAACTATTAATTCGCCTTACTATACTATATATTTAGTCATCTAGACCCCCATTTATTTCAGATATAGCTGGTAGCTTTTAGGATCAATAATAATTTGACTCCATATATAAAGTGCGTTGCAAAAAATGAGCAACTCTTTTTTTTGGTGATAATTTCGGCTTGATTTATAGTATTTGAATTGCTTGAAATTAAGGGCATGATGTACACGACGAACCACAAGTATGGTGTTAATTTCGTTGCAATCTCACAATCGGTTCATACAAAAAATAAAAACGTGTGAAAAAACAGTGTTGCAAAATATTAGCAACAATTACATGCACAGTTCTTGTTTGTAAAGGATAGTCGATACTACAGCTGATATACGATCCCGGGGATCAAATGCCAGGAATATTGTCTAGCTAAATAAATTGTTCTATAGCTGCAAAATATTCTACAGCTCAGTCGTTGTTCCGAACTAACGACGAAGCTTATGTTTAAACCATGGATCGTACAACGGATCTCTCGGATAACGAAAATACAAGCTTTGAGGCATATGCTGAACTCGGTCATTCAGTAACTGCTATAGCAACCAAATTAGGACGGCATAAGAGCATCATCCGCAGGTTCTTACACCCTGGAGTGAACCAAAGGTGCAGACCTAACAGTGGGCGTAAGCCAGTTTTGACTATCGATTCGGCGTAGGATCATACAGTTTGCTACTCATGACCAAATGTCTTCTTTCAGGATCAGGACTACTTTGGGGAGTGTCGATCCACAGTACACCGAGTGTTAAGTTCTGACAAAAACGTGCGATACGCGAAAAGGACGGTATGCCGCGACTGCAACCGAAGCATATTGTCCCACGGCCTGAATTTTCGCATAGATACCGAACTTGGGATAACGAGTGGAAAAAATCGTCTTCTCGGATGAAAAGAAGTTTAATCTCGATGGTCCAGACGGCTGTCAGTACTATTGGCATGACTTACGGAAGGAACCTAAATGGTTTTCGAAACGTGTGGCCGGTGGTGGTTCTGTGAAGTATTGAGGCGCGTTTGGATATAATGGGAAGTCTGATCTAGTTGCGATTGTGGGCCGAAACAATTCCGACAAGTATCAGTATCGTCGGTTCCCAGTTCGAAGCCCATTTCAGAAGAATTGGGGGACCTAACGCAGACAAGACAACGCCACGTTTCATACCTCGGCTAGCATTATAGCCTTTTTTCAGGAACAAATAGTGTTACTTTTTGACTGGCCGGCATTGAGTCCAGACCTGAATCCCATCGAAAATCTTTAGGGACATTTGATGAAGCAGATTTACGCAAATGGTCTACAATATAATAATTTGTCGGACCTCAAAGAAGCTGTCCAGCAAGCATGGACTGATATAACACTTTCGTACTTACAACAGCTCATTAACTTCATGAAAGACCGAGTTTACGATTTAATTCAGAAGAAGGGGCGAAAAATCTGTTTCTTGAATAGAATATGTATCAAGTAAGTCATACGGCCCTGCTAAGAATCGAATACTCCGTAAGACGTTACTGTTGCTAATATTTTGCAACACTGTTTTTCACTTTTTTTATTTTTTTGTATGAACCGATTGTGAGATTGCAACGAAATTAACACCATACTTGTGATACGTCGTGTACACAATGCCCTTAAAATTTCAATCCATTCAAATACATCAAGCCGAAATTATCACCAAAAAACAGGAGTTGCTAATTTTTGGAAACGCACTTTATATATATCTATTTTTTCTCCCTCTCTTTTTATCCCCAAGCTTTTGTATCACTCTTCATAACGAAACGTAAGCATCTGAATGTATGCAGCTCCGTAAATAAAGCACGTCTAAATTGAAAAAAAATTAGACCAAAAGTCTAAGACAGGGCGCTGACTGGCTTGTCTCATAATGATATCTCGTACATTGCAGAGTGAAGATTTTTCATATACAGTCATTACATGTATCACGAAATGTAAGACCTATGATACTTGTAATGACTATATGGACCCAGTACGACGACACAGCTTAGAATTCCTTATCTAGGCCGCAATAGCAGGTTATTAGGTACAGCTACAGAATTAAATCACCAGACTAGCCCATATCAAACAAATGCAAGCAATTATACCGTTACCAAGCAGGTACATGTGAAAACCATTTATTCGTCAAAGACACTCTCATTTCATGTAGACGCCGTATTAAAATTTTGATTTTTAGTCTACAGAAGTCGTATAATGATTGTTAGCTACGATTAATATGATATGCCAATAAAGTACGTAAGGCTCATTATATATAAAAATACTAACACACGTAATACCCAATACAAGGACACAAACATCTAAGCTAAATATGTACATTATTGTCCGTATAGATGCTTGCTAGAAAAAAGACGTACTTTAGGCTGGTATCGGTTCTATGCATCGCACAATCAAGTCTACAGCAATTTGCCGTTCTGCCGTGTCACTCTTGGATTTTGCCTCGGCGCATAATTTAAAAACGTTTCTTTCGCCTGAAGGGTGAGAACAGATAAATGCTTAAGAGTACAATTTTATATATGAAGTGTGTAATAAATTCAGTTTAAGTGACGTAAACAAAAAAAGGAGAGACAATTTTAAACAATTAGACTACTATATGCTTGTTGTTTGCACGTATAGATATTGCAAGAACATTCCTCTACTTCAGCAAATCCAGAATATATTTTCTAGAAAAATTTCAGGCGCCGAAATATTGCTAGAAATCTGATAGCCATGCTCTTTTAATAAACAAACAACTGTGACAAATGTCTATTGATACGAAATTATATATGAGCAAAATCGACGGTGCCCTATAAGTACTGTTGAACTATACATATATTTTCTCCAAAAAATTATCGGTGAGCCATGCCCTTTTAATAAACAAACAACTGTGACAAATGTCTATTGATCCGAAATTATCTATGAGCAAAATCGACAAATATCACAAACCGTAAACTAATACTGTTTATTATAAGGTACCAATTTTGACACTACAAGCTCTCAAAACGGGAAAACGAGATAATAAGAGTCGGCCTACATTACCACGTAAGCTAATTAATTTGTTTAAAAAATGAAGCTACGTTGCCTTTCCATATTCGGCAAATCCACGGTACCGCATGTATAGGTGTAACCTGCCGATGCTGGTCCGCAATTCGTTCCTGTCTTCTGGTTGGCTCCTCGATTGCAAGTTCCGCTCCGGGGGGGAAGACTTATGCCTTCTATTTGAAGATGTTAGGAGTATTTAAGCAAATGTATTCGACAAAAGATGCCACACTTCGGTAGCGCACTTGCGCTCTGTGCTCGTCCCTACATGGCAAACTGTGGCAAGAATTTGCTGGTTAAAAAGAGCCTACATAAAAGTGCAACATTTCTGAACAAAGCCGAACAAATGCTTATATATATATATACATTTCCGAACAAAGCCGAACAAATATTTATATATATATATATATATATATATATATATATATATATATATATATATATATATATATATATATATATATATATATATATATATATATATATATATATATAGCCAACAAATCTATTTTCTGGCCCTCTGAAGTAATAACCTAACACATAATGCCTGGGGGGAGGGGGTCACACGCACAGCGGGGGCGCCGTGGTTGGTTGAAAACGATACTTCATAAGTTGCCCAAATGAACAGTGGACATGATGACAATGTCATAATTGAAGCAGCAATTGTAGCGCCATCGTTCAAAGTTGTGTGACAGAGCGTTTGAACAAATGTGCATCGCGGTTCGGAGTATAGTCCATTCAGCTGTTCATGTTCGAAACCATTTAAAGTAAACTTAACGCGCAGAAAAGATTGATGCGTTTAGAACAGAACAACGTAGTCTTACAATTTTTTCTAGTAGTAGATACAGTAGGCACAGCAGATACAGCAGTAGATACAGCTATGTCAGAAGGTGATCGATCGTAATTCCGACAATTATCGTCAAATGGTGGCGCTTTGTGGTCAGCACCGTTCCGAATGCACAGGTGTAAAGTAAGGGCAAATGATGAAGGAGTTTTCGTTAAGAGCGGAAATCAATATCGGATCTGCCCAGACCAGGTCAGGCGAACACCGTGATCAGTGCTGATTCTATTGCTGCTGATGAAATAATTAGAGATGATGATTTCCAGACGTCACGAAAACCCCCATTTGTCCACAGCTCTTCGTTTAATATTAATCATAACATAAATAATGCAAACACTGCTTACGGCTAGCGTAGCAGTATGCTCTGATGTGAGTCGTAATATTTTACAGTAGTTTACAAGGCTATTTATAAGGCGTATTATTCAATTAGGGTTGTAAATTAAGTATTGTAGACAAACTGTTAGCTACGTAAGGCTTAAAATAAAATGTGGGCTTCTCAAATAAGGTTGCAAATATCGTATACCGTATCGGCGGCGCAGTGGCAAAAATGCATCAACACACTACACATTACACAAAGGATGCAATAAAAACTATATTCAACTCTAGACGCGATCAAAGTGTCTAGAGATAACTAGGTAACAACAAAGTTTCTAAACATCAAATGCACATACAAAATATATTAATATTTATTCATTCACCTTTTGGCGTGACGTATAATTATCCATTATGTTACACTTTAATAAATCCAAGAGGTATTTTGCTCCTGCTCTGTAAGTTATATAAATAAACACATAGATATACTAAGGTTCACTAATTGCTGATTATAAAACAAATTGTTCATTGACGTCTCCACACAGATGAATTGTTACTTTGAATGCATACAGGGGCAGCTGCGAGGAGAAGACCGCACAGCTCAACGACAATATCGACCGCACGACGAGAGATCTGCATCAATAACTTGTACTTAGCAGCCAATGCTGGCGCAGCCATATGAACAATCGGAAGTACTCTTATTATGATTCAAATCAAAGAAATATATTCATATATATTGCACATTTTAAGCCGTAAACACATTCGAATTATCCGGACAGTTACTTAAATTAGATTCGTTTTCCTGGATAGCCTAAATTTTCTGCTACAATGGCAGCCCCGTCAACTAGAGCCCCCGGTGTTGTTCAGATACCTGCCCTGGAGGCAAGTTTTCAGCCCGAAGTTTTTCTTTTTACCGCGGCTCTTCGCCGAGGAAGAACGCGCTCCAGGGAGCGCAGTGAAGGGTGATTACGACTGTGACGCAAATTACTGCTGAAGGCCCCGTGTTACAAACATGTCGCCAAAACTATTAATTTGCCTTACTATACTATATATTTAGTCATCTAGACCCCCATTTATTTCAGATATAGCTGGTAGCTTTTAGGATCAATAATAATTTGACTCCATATATAAAGTGCGTTGCAAAAAATGAGCAACTCTTTTTTTTGGTGATAATTTCGGCTTGATTTATAGTATTTGAATTGCTTGAAATTAAGGGCATGATGTACACGACGAACCACAAGTATGGTGTTAATTTCGTTGCAATCTCACAATCGGTTCATACAAAAAATAAAAACGTGTGAAAAAACAGTGTTGCAAAATATTAGCAACAATTACATGCACAGTTCTTGTTTGTAAAGGATAGTCGATACTACAGCTGATATACGATCCCGGGGATCAAATGCCAGGAATATTGTCTAGCTAAATAAATTGTTCTATAGCTGCAAAATATTCTACAGCTCAGTCGTTGTTCCGAACTAACGACGAAGCTTATGTTTAAACCATGGATCGTACAACGGATCTCTCGGATAACGAAAATACAAGCTTTGAGGCATATGCTGAACTCGGTCATTCAGTAACTGCTATAGCAACCAAATTAGGACGGCATAAGAGCATCATCCGCAGGTTCTTACACCCTGGAGTGAACCAAAGGTGCAGACCTAACAGTGGGCGTAAGCCAGTTTTGACTATCGATTCGGCGTAGGATCATACAGTTTGCTACTCATGACCAAATGTCTTCTTTCAGGATCAGGACTACTTTGGGGAGTGTCGATCCACAGTACACCGAGTGTTAAGTTCTGACAAAAACGTGCGATACGCGAAAAGGACGGTATGCCGCGACTGCAACCGAAGCATATTGTCCCACGGCCTGAATTTTCGCATAGATACCGAACTTGGGATAACGAGTGGAAAAAATCGTCTTCTCGGATGAAAAGAAGTTTAATCTCGATGGTCCAGACGGCTGTCAGTACTATTGGCATGACTTACGGAAGGAACCTAAATGGTTTTCGAAACGTGTGGCCGGTGGTGGTTCTGTGAAGTATTGAGGCGCGTTTGGATATAATGGGAAGTCTGATCTAGTTGCGATTGTGGGCCGAAACAATTCCGACAAGTATCAGTATCGTCGGTTCCCAGTTCGAAGCCCATTTCAGAAGAATTGGGGGACCTAACGCAGACAAGACAACGCCACGTTTCATACCTCGGCTAGCATTATAGCCTTTTTTCAGGAACAAATAGTGTTACTTTTTGACTGGCCGGCATTGAGTCCAGACCTGAATCCCATCGAAAATCTTTAGGGACATTTGATGAAGCAGATTTACGCAAATGGTCTACAATATAATAATTTGTCGGACCTCAAAGAAGCTGTCCAGCAAGCATGGACTGATATAACACTTTCGTACTTACAACAGCTCATTAACTTCATGAAAGACCGAGTTTACGATTTAATTCAGAAGAAGGGGCGAAAAATCTGTTTCTTGAATAGAATATGTATCAAGTAAGTCATACGGCCCTGCTAAGAATCGAATACTCCGTAAGACGTTACTGTTGCTAATATTTTGCAACACTGTTTTTCACTTTTTTTATTTTTTTGTATGAACCGATTGTGAGATTGCAACGAAATTAACACCATACTTGTGATACGTCGTGTACACAATGCCCTTAAAATTTCAATCCATTCAAATACATCAAGCCGAAATTATCACCAAAAAACAGGAGTTGCTAATTTTTGGAAACGCACTTTATATATATCTATTTTTTCTCCCTCTCTTTTTATCCCCAAGCTTTTGTATCACTCTTCATAACGAAACGTAAGCATCTGAATGTATGCAGCTCCGTAAATAAAGCACGTCTAAATTGAAAAAAAATTAGACCAAAAGTCTAAGACAGGGCGCTGACTGGCTTGTCTCATAATGATATCTCGTACATTGCAGAGTGAAGATTTTTCATATACAGTCATTACATGTATCACGAAATGTAAGACCTATGATACTTGTAATGACTATATGGACCCAGTACGACGACACAGCTTAGAATTCCTTATCTAGGCCGCAATAGCAGGTTATTAGGTACAGCTACAGAATTAAATCACCAGACTAGCCCATATCAAACAAATGCAAGCAATTATACCGTTACCAAGCAGGTACATGTGAAAACCATTTATTCGTCAAAGACACTCTCATTTCATGTAGACGCCGTATTAAAATTTTGATTTTTAGTCTACAGAAGTCGTATAATGATTGTTAGCTACGATTAATATGATATGCCAATAAAGTACGTAAGGCTCATTATATATAAAAATACTAACACACGTAATACCCAATACAAGGACACAAACATCTAAGCTAAATATGTACATTATTGTCCGTATAGATGCTTGCTAGAAAAAAGACGTACTTTAGGCTGGTATCGGTTCTATGCATCGCACAATCAAGTCTACAGCAATTTGCCGTTCTGCCGTGTCACTCTTGGATTTTGCCTCGGCGCATAATTTAAAAACGTTTCTTTCGCCTGAAGGGTGAGAACAGATAAATGCTTAAGAGTACAATTTTATATATGAAGTGTGTAATAAATTCAGTTTAAGTGACGTAAACAAAAAAAGGAGAGACAATTTTAAACAATTAGACTACTATATGCTTGTTGTTTGCACGTATAGATATTGCAAGAACATTCCTCTACTTCAGCAAATCCAGAATATATTTTCTAGAAAAATTTCAGGCGCCGAAATATTGCTAGAAATCTGATAGGATTTTCAATCTTCGCTCATTTTCAGCGACAGGTAGAATTCTGAAGATGACAGCACCTGTGCGGTAAAACAAGATGACTACCTTTTTTGTTTTGAGAAATACTACCTAACGAAACGGTGGCTCTATTTGTAACAACTACCAAAATAAAATGATTCTCTAAGTGCGAAATTATTTACACTCTCAATTGTGAGTAACTGATAATGCCCAACACGAGCGGATTTTTACGCCTAGTAGAGCTTGACACGGACGACAAACACAGATCACCACACTACAACTGTACTACACTTCAAAAAGACCTGTCAAAAGGGCCTATAAAGACTCCAAAAAGGCGTCTTTATAGGCCCTTGTTTATTTATATTACAACACAGCACGCAAATACTACAATCCGGTATATACTACACTTGCAAATTGCTGAAGTGCTAATAATATAAGATGAATGCAGTTCTATTTATTAACTTTTATTTATTGTAACTTCAACTTTAATTTCCAAATCTCAAAAAATACCGCATTGAATTAAGGGTGCACGAGTCACGCCGAGATCTTAGCATGCTACTCCTATTCATTTTGACCTCCGACTCTACCTCAATCAGAAATAGTAAATTGGCTATAACCTTGGCTAAGACTGATTTGAGATTCTGTCCATAAAAAATGTAAGGCTTGGAGCAAATAAGCTTGTGCACACTTTAACTAGGCGGAGAGTTTTTTTAAAGTGCTGGAAATGTGCTGCAAGCGGGCATCTTGATAAGGACAAAAACAATGCAAGACTACAATACTTGAAGAGCGTGCGAAACTTGGCCTCTTCTCTCTTTCAGTCTTTACGGCCGCGAGGCGGGCCTAGGTGCACCGGGAACTACGCGAGTGCAGAATTGCCTCATGGCTAAGACGAACAATCTCACCAGGAGCAGGTCCCGTTTTTAAAACGTTTGCAACGTTTATATATATATATATATATATATATATATATATATATATATATATATATATATATATATAATTATGATTTGTTCTATTGACTAAAATTCACTATTACTAAACAGTTTGTATGTCTCCAGATTTAATCTTTTAATATTGTTTTGCATTACACATGCTTTTTTTTAAATAATTTCTACAAATGTTAGATTTCCACGCGAAGGTAACTTCGTAAACGTTTTTCACAGAGCAGATCACCAGGTGAAAAGCGTACATGGCAAGCCTTGTAGCTAAAAGTTCCTGCTTTCGAAGTTTGCCCGCAGTTCCAAGCGTCTGTTGTGACCCTTTGCGCTTCATAAAATGATGCATCTTCCTTGTAAGTTTAACTTCTCAGCTGTAATGTGAGTGAGACGCCGCCGTTCCTGTCATTCCGCGGCAAATTATGCCCTTGTCTTGTTTGGTCTTCGACGAATATTAGCAAGGAATGTGCGGCATAAACGCTGAACAAGGCAATACAGAGCGCTAACGCAAGCAGAACTTTGAATTCTGAAGAAGCGCCTCCTGGCTGAAGCGAACCCTAGCAAAAGCGCAAATTGGAGCCTGCTAGGATTAGCATGCCCGACTGCACAAAGTCTAGATTTGCGTATTGCTTAATGGCGAGAGCGAATGCCGTTGGATATTGCGACACAGTTTTGAGAACCAGCGAGCGTAAGAACGTAAGAAATCGTTCGCGGCCTGATTTTATTGCAGGGTGTTACGGAACGAGTTCCAACGTTCGTTTCCAATTTGGTGACTTTCGTTGACTCGGTGCGAATACTCAAACTAGTTGAGCAACATATTGACAGGCTTTTCTTGAAATAGCACTGTCGTTAAGACGTAATCAAATTATTATCATTATTAATATTTAAACAAATTATTCTGAATAATTAAATCAATTATTATGAATGGTTAAATCAATTAGTATGAATAATTAAATTAATTGTTATGAGTAATTAAATTAAGCATTGGATACGTCGTTTCTAATCACAGTCGCTTGCTCAGCATTGGCCGAGTTTCTGAATGAGGTCGACAAGGTATCCTCACGGCTGAGACATATAGCACCTGGCATAATCTCTTGTTGCACAAAAGTGCCTCTCTGGTGTTGTATAAGCCTAATTATTTTTCTAGCCATTTTGCATTTTTGCTGGCAAGTATTGTTCTCAGAAAAATGCGATTTTGGACTTAGCCTTATTATTGTCTATCACAAGCGACTCCTGCAAGTATGTGATGATTCATAACTTATGTAAACAAACTTGTAAAAGATAAGTAAAACTTGGTTTTGTTGGATCAGCATATAAAACGCCAGAAACTAACAGTTGTATGAAGTTGCAGTTGCATCATTGCTTATTGTGACCGCTTTTTTTACTTGAAGATTTGTTGACTGTTTAGCGTGACTCTTGTATTTCTTTCAAGAATCCTCTCTTGGCTGGATGCAATGTTTGCTTGAAACGCTTACATTTGTGCGCCAAGGTCCATTTGTATATTTTTGAATGCGAAAAGGGTATGTGTCACGCCGCTGAAGTGCTTGAAGGCGCCGCGGTCGAACCCGCCACGCCTTCAAGCGTTTGGCTCACATCCGCCCCTCGTTTTATTTTCTGATGTTACTGCGACGATTGCCAACAACGCTGCCACCATTTTCTTCCTGATATCGTTTGCTACGCTTCCTCTTATCCAAAACGGTGGTTTGCTACTATTTCTCTTATCCAAAACGAATAGCGCACTATTGGGCTGCAATCGAATAAACGGCGACGCTTAATCTGCAGTTTATGGGAGTTTCGGTGAACGGGAGTGCAGCTACTCAACAGAGATTTTGCAAAACATCGCAAGCTACTACGTCAACGACTAGTGTGTGAGACAGTCATGATGATGCCTGTGACCATAGGGCAGCAGTCGCTAAAATTGCCCTGTCGTGAGCCTGGCTGTGGGGGGTTTTCACGGGGCTGTCGGCCTCAAAGTAGTCAAAGTTCGAAGATCTCGGAACGTCGAATTGACGTGTAGGTGCAAGCTTGCTGCAGACGTTGCCGCTGCAGCGTCGTAGTTCCGTGATCACCTCTCCGCGTCGTTTTTGTGTCAACCTGACTCCAGCCTGTTCCAGCCATAAACATATGGCAAATATTCAACATTCGCGTGTGCCGTAACCACTGTTCGCACCCGCTCTTTAGGCAGGTCTACACAGGATTCCTTCTGTCATGCTCTGTCCACATAGATATGAAGATGAAACGGGGCGGCGTACATATGTACCGAAACTCGGCAAGCGTGATAACAACTTCGGTGGGACGCCAAAGCGAGGGAAATTATTAACCACCACTCGCAGGACGTTAGAAGCAGTCGCCGACGACGACAAAGGTCAACGAGTGAAGGCGAGAAGGCCAACTTTCTTTCTCAAGTGGAAGGGGCATCTGATAGGTCGCGGTCCGCGCCGCGAAGCAGAAGAACTCGCGCCGGCCTAGAACTGGCTCCCTAAAAGAACGCCTCTTAACCTCATTGAAGGTCATAGAAGGAAAATCCAGACCGTTGTCCTGGATCGCTGAATGTCACAACACCCGGCCAAAGAAGGGTTAAATTATCATCTATTCGAATGCGTGATCGGTATCCCGCCAGCCCCCCCCCCCTCCTGATATAGGCTTTACAGGCTCTCCTACGCTAGAGCTCGGTGCAGAGTTGTTTCGCGTTTAGACAACTCACAGTCGAGCTAGTTTTAGCAGATGGTGGCGCTAGTCTCTCTGCACCGGGTACGCGTCGAATACTCTCTGATTTATTTATGCAATATAGGACACGCTACACGATACGTTTCATTCGAAAGTTAGCAAAGAACTAGCTTAAAATTATAGTAAGACAGATTTTGCCACTGCATCCGTTGATATTTGCGTCTTTTTAAGTCGAGTTTTTTTTTATTGATTGGGTTGATACAGACGTTATTGCCGTCCGTACGACGTCTTCGAGCTTTTCGAGCACTTTTAAGCCCTTTTTCTTCCATCGTACTAGTTTTGCCCAGCGTTTCAGAATCCTTGTTGTCGTTAGGGGCCGCTGTCCATGCTGTCGCCCTCATCATTACTGTTGCCAACTCTTGTTGTTGTTGCTGCTGTTGCTGTTGTTGTTGTTGCTGTTGTTGCTGCTGCTGTATTTGCTGTTGTTGTTGATGCCGAATATTGTTCGTCTCATCTATTTGCAATACGTGCGTAAGGCGTCGCTGACGGCAGCGGTGTCGTCCACAGCAGCGACCCCTGCAAATATTGTTATTGTTTCGTGTCGAATTATCGTTACTGTGGCTTTTTCGTCTTTATATTACTGTAATCCTTGACATATTCATCCGCAGCCAACTACCAATTGTGAGTGCCAGTAAACGAAGAAGTAATTTTAATTACATGCTGGAGCCACTAGCCTGGCTGCTTTGTGTTTTTTTTTTAAATTCGAAATATGTGTTACAACCATTTTCTGAAGGCAACCGCTTGCGCTTTACTTCGATGAAAAATTGATTTTCTTCTTTCCTCTAGGTGTTTTTTTGTTCCTAACTTTTGACGCCCAAGGTCCCAGCGGACGTTGTCGCTCGTTCATTCTTCTCTCAGGACGCTCTTCACCAGGCCCACTCCATGGTCCCATTTGCGCTCGTCGCCAAGCATGCCGACGACCATCTCCGTCACTGCCGTCTCCAAGGGCGTTAAAAGTTGTGTGAGTGACATAATCCATCTCGCCGGTTCCGCTTTGCCTATCCTGTGCAGGTAGGTACTGCTGCCTGAACCATCCGTGCCACGTCATCACCTACGTCAGCCGATAGGTAAAACTGCCGTGCTCTTAGTTACACAATTGTTTAAGGTTAGGAATGACCTGGCGGGTCCAGGCCTTCGATGCCTTCAATGACGTTCGATTCCATTTCTGTTGCCACTTCTCAAGTGTTTGCTTTCGGGCTGCCGCTTTCTTCTGCCGTTCCGCACATCTGCCGGATCCACTTCTCAATCAGCCTGAGCCATGGAACGAGCCTGGATATCGCAATGACCGCCATCGTCACAGCCGTGCGGTATACACTGTAAATTCTTATTGCCAGCTTCCGCTGCGAGTTCTGTTCTTGGAAAACTTTATCACGGCTTAGTCCGACATAACAGCCGCGTAAAGCACGGTCAACTTTGGCACGGAGGCAAGATCTTGGCTAAGCTGCCTTGGCGGTTACCATTCGATGAGGACCTTGTCAATGGTCACGCCCAGATATCAGGCAGAGCGTTTAATTTTATTGGCAACTCTATCGAGTGCCAACTGGACGTGTCCTTTCCATCCCGTGAGGCGCATAGCCTCTCTTTTTACACTCGGGTGTCAGTCGTAGCCCGTGACCCACCATCTAGTTATTTATTATTTCATTAGCATGCTGGGCCCTCCCCTGGAGAAAGTCTGCATTGCGTGCCATGAGCGGGTTAACTGGGTCGACGGTGTACCCATTTGTCTGAGCGCCTTTCATGCTGCAGAGCCTCAGCATGTCATCGTACGCATGTTCTACAACAGGGCCCCAAGACGGATCCGTGGAACGTCTGCTGTCACGTCAATCGCGACTCATAAACAGCCGCCCGGCTGCTGAGATAAGAGACCATCAATCTCTGCGGGTATGAGAAGACGCCCCTCTCGGCCATGATACTCAGGATTACTTGCCAGCACGGTGAGTCGAAGGCGTTGCGGTTGTCCAGATTGATTGCCCGCGCAAATAAATGGATTTCGAATAAAGGTACTCAACAACGGCGGCAGTTACGGCTCTCACAGAGGAATGCAATAATAAGAATAATATTGTCTAGTGTTTGCCCACTGTTACCACCGGACACACCCTCAACGACTGCAAGCAAAGTAAATACAAGCAATACTAAATACAACACATCGAACACAGGTGCGTTACATATTTAACTTGTAAGCCCTTTTCCGTTGTATAAACAGAATATAATAATAATAATAATAATAATAATAATAATAATAATAATAATAATAATAATAATAATAATAATAATAATAATAATAATAATAATCAATTTATTACCTGCCGGTTAGTGTACAGATTGAATTCCTGGCATACACTTCAGTTCCCCCAGGCCTCACCCCTCGGGAGCGTGTCAAGAACCATTTTTGCGTTACCGAGCTAGAGTTCTAAGGCGATGCGCTGCCTCAGGAACACTGTGGATCGTTGGTATCCGTCCGATTTCTCAATGATCTTGCCGATTGTCCGCGTTATGGCCCATCCCCATGGCATAATGTCTTAATAATGAATGAGCAGATAATGTGCCCGTTCCCAAAGTGCCGTAATAAGGAGCCCCGTCCCTTTCCTTTTTAAGCGCAACGCCGCCTACGGTGCGGATAATTGCCGTACAACTCGCCGCAAAAGTTTTCCGTATCGATATGTCCTAGATCAGCTGTTCCCTATGGCCAAGGGGACTGGGGTCATGCCGCCTAGTTTGCTGATTTCATTTTCACACAGATGTGTCGCCTTGACCCGCGCGGCAAAGCGCACCTATCTGAAGACTCTACACATAATTTACGGCGTTGTAGTATGCCTGCTTCATCACCTCCTTGCCGCTAAGTTTGTAGTGACCCTTCGCATCGGCGAAAGCGGCGAAAAAACACGACCTTAACGTAGGCGCATATGCTCCTGAACTCCAGGTATAGCGGTGCAAAGTCAAGATTTTCATAGGCTCGAACGTTCAACTAAGGATCGCTCTTCGGCCTTGATATGTGGCTTGCGGCTAGGGAGTCTTTGAAACAGGACTTAGCTTGCGTTTAGGAACTGTTGTACTTTTCTGATTACTTGCCCCTATCCCCCTCTTTTAAGCCCAGTCGCCGAAGGTGAGCTGCTGAACAATTTTATTTTGGTGAGCTACTGGAAAGTCCTGTTGGCAGACCTATCGTGGGAGTTCTGTTTTAAGAGTGCACGTACGTATTAAGGGAAATGTTCAAACACCTCCGCGCATCGCAGCAGAACCGAGTCAAAATTTTAGTGGTCTGCCGGAATCTTGAAGGCTGGAGTAGCCTTCAGGAAGTACGTGACCCCTTGCACATCAAGCGATCGGCGCAACAAGAAGAAAACCGCCGGGGCAAATGAGCATTCATCTGCGAGAAACAAGACGCCATACGGCGGAATAGGCTAGGTGCTTCCTGAAGGAAGACAGCGGCGGTAATCCAAACTGCCTTCGCCACAAGTCTGGGTGTCTGGGAGCGTATCGGCGAAGGCCATGGTGGTGCATTATAACATCCGTGCATTATAACGTCCGTCCTGTAAAACAATTTGTGCGTACTGGCGTTCATCTTCAGTCTTGTTAAAGCAGCTTATTGCCGTATGGTTAGGAGATCCGTAGCGACCACATCCGGGTTTTTTAGGCATGATACGATAAGGTTACTCATCAAACGGTAACGGATTAGCTGGAACAGCAAGCTGAAAAACGACGGTGCACCTGAATTTTCCTGTTGACAACTGGACGCCGGCATGATGCGTCTACTTCCAAAGCAGAGCGGCATGAGTCTTGCATGCAATAAGTGGGTAACGTTGTTAAGCTCAGGCGCATGCTTGCAAATTTAAACACGTAACGGGCCTCGGATGTGGGAGTTAAATGCGTTCTGGACGTCAACTTGGACAGCCGTGCACGTAAAAAGCATCTGAAGAAAGATGTGCGTAGCAAAGACGGCAGCCTCGACCTTTGACCTCGTGTCATGTTCCAACTCTATAGCAATGGTTGCCAACTATGGTAGCGTATGACCTTGGTCCGCTGTATGACTCGCCGCATAGGCCTCGCTGGCTGCTTTGAAACGCCCAGATACTACGACGGACCCATGGCGGTACCGCCATGGGTCCGTATCGACACGACATACCTTGTTAGAAAATTTTCGAACGGTTTGGACAGAAATAGCAGATGTAACGTACCACCAGTCCTGTTTAGACAGAAATAGCAGCTGTAGAGTACTGCTTTTATAGCATGGCTAGTCCACCAAATTACGGCATCGGCTATATTGCCCACGATCACGTTATGTGTCGTTGGCGAGAGAAGCAACGCATACCGCACCCCGCTACGTAGTCTTTAGTCTTGCTACCCTGAAAAACGTATAAAAGTCTTCCTTCTGGAGCTAAGAGGCCTACTTTATAAGAAGACTCTATACATACCTTTGTTGCTTTTGCCACGTAGGCGTTTTACCATAGTAGCAAATCTAATGGAACCCGCTTGGCACGTAGTAACCGTTTGCAACCACCGTCGAACAGACCGTCGGAAAGACTGACGGTCTTCTTGTGTCCCGGTGGGCAGACAGGGAATACCTGCAGCGCCCCTGGCGGCCGGAAAGCGCATCATGATGTGTCAATCTGATAGTGAACGGCATGAAGAGCTAACGCGTCTCTGCGGACCAGCGGTCCGCAGGATACTAAACACATAGTGCCGACACACGATTGGGTTCAAGTCGATCGCCGAGAAATGTCTCCAAAACATGAATAAGTCACAAAACCGACACCGTCGAGTGCACACGTCCGTCTTCGACGACGTCTAGCACGAGACCATCATCAAAGCCTGTGTAAGTGTATTGAGCGATGATATCATCCGTTGTTCATCGTTGTTAGACCGTTACTGTACTCACAGACATTCCTGCTCTTACGAACTTTGTCCCGCCGTCAAGTCCTTCCTCTATTGATCCTTCCCGCATGGCCCTTTGCTCTCTGTCGTGCTCTTTTCTCATCTATTCGTCCGTATCACGTGCCCCGCCGCTGGGCCCCCCAGTCACCTTAGACGTACGTGCATGCAACAATCGTGTCGCTTCGCTCCTTCTATACGTTCTATACGTCTAATATGTGCCCGTCTGCCCGTCAGTCAGCCTTTCCATGAGGGTTCGGCTGACGATGCCGTCGTTGTCGCGTGTCCAGTTCTCTACGGGGGTAGGACCAAGGGGCCAACGCTACGACGGCAGTAGGGTATGGTAGGGCAGCACAACAGTAGAAGTAGTCGACGTAGTTTACTACTATCTTAGTAGTAGTAGTAGTAGTAGTAGTAGTAGTAGCAGTGGTCGTAATAGCAAACGTTCACTTTCCCTAAGGACGTGATCTATCAGCGATCACACGAACATCCCGTATCTGCCTAAGCTGGCAGGCAGACAAGCAGGCTGCCCGAACGATGAAGAGAAGGAGGCAGAAAAGGAGAACGAGAAAGAGGAAAATGCAGAAAGCGAAGTAGACAGCCGAGTAGCAGCAGCAGCCGCAGCTGAGCTCCGACCGACAGCTAAGGTTCCGCAGCTGCGCAGCTGCCTAAGCTCAATGGCCGCCGCTTAGGGTGGTGTCCACGGGGACCCGGCGCTGCGTCTGACGAAGCTTCTCTCCGTAGCATCATTTGCATCATCACTCTCGCCGAGTTCATCATCATTGCCGCTGCCGCCGCCGCCGTCACCGCGACCATCTCACCACTATCCGTATCCTCGTGTGTCACCGGTCCGTCCGTTCCCACCTTTTTCCAAGGTTCCAGTGACGGGAGGCCCACTCGTCTCCCACTGACTATAGAGGACGATTGGCTTCTTCCCCCGTTCTGCTGCTCCCCGGCGCTGTGCTTATTTCTGCTGTTTGTTGTTATTTTGGCCGTATAGCGTCCGAGAGCGTAGGCGCCGTGGCGGGGGCAGGAGGACTGGGGCAGGTGGCGGTGTTTTCCACGCTTGACCTTGTTCCGGCTTCGTCCGTGCGTCAAAAGCTTCTGAGATGGTCTCTTGGCACGTACCGCGTTTACGCGCGCATCCACTTGCCAAATGCAGAAGAACATGGAGGGCACTTCCTTTCGTTGGTCTCCTGCCGTCTCTTCTTGCTTATTGCTGGCTGGTCAGCATGCACAAAGAGCAATGGGTACACGAGCCGAAAGCAGCAGTAGCAACAACAGCAAAAACAACAACAACAACAACAGCGACGTCATGGATCTCAGCAAGACAGAAAATGCACTGGCAACTTATTTCCCGAGTTTGCACTGTTGAATCCCTTGAGTCTCAAGTTAGTTTCCTATCCTACTTATATTGCTGCGCATCTCCGAGTAAAATTTTAGTTCAGCAGGCGTGTTACACAATTACAGGGTACGGCAGCCAAAATGTCACGTCCGTAAAAATGTTCGCAAAAATGCTAAACGTGCGCAATTTGCGCTAACTACAGGCTCTCCTATCTGCTAGGGCTAAGTCGGGTGTTGTGTTTAAAAATCTGTTTGAAATTATGTGCGTCGTCGTGTATAAAGATGCCCCTTTTTTTAATGGTCTTAAGTGCGCCATTCAGAGAGACAGATTGGAAGGAAATTCCGAAGGGTGTCGTTTCAGCCGCAAGAAAAGAACATTCGTTTACATGTTGTACAAGATTGTACAGGCAAAGTGCGGCCATATTAAGGCTTAATTCGAGAGGACATATCAGGAGTTGGTTTGAAGACGTCCAGGAAATGTAATGTAAATATTTCAACGCAATAAGTTTGTAATTAACGGAAGTATTGGGTTTTATGTTTCAGGTTTATTCACCATGAATTGGTAGCATAATTGGGTCTTCTATGAGTTGCCACTTTGCCTGCAGTATATGTTCTAACGCGACAGGTTTTCTGTTACCCATTACTATTTCTCAACTTCCTCTTGGCTTTGTACTAAAGTAGACTTACAAAAGCGTTCAACACAAGCTAAATAAGTGGAAATAGCTAAATTGTTCTCTTGTGGTAACGCGTTGCACTAATATTGTGTACGGCGTGTGATTGTCTAGCCGGTCAACCTCGACAGCCAATCCGACCTAGGGAGCCACCGGGTTAAAGGTCCTGATAGCTTAACGAGTGAAATTTATCCAAACGTCGGCATTCTAGCATAAACTCAATTGTGTATGAAAAGCGCAACCCTTTTACTGCTCAATGGACTGACCCTCGGCCATTGTCTCCGAGCAGGCAAAACAGACAACAACAGCAGCAGCAGCGGAGGTAATAACGACACGCATCTTAACAGCTGGAGCAGTATGTACGACGATATAAAACAACAACAATAAAGGCGGCAGCAATAAAACAGAACTGTCCACAACAACAATGACAGATCGCCGCTCTTGCAGTGGCACTATCAACAACAACCTCCGTCTCGCGCGTTTTGTAACGAATGAATAAGCTAACACGAGATTATGCGTCTGGCTACACTCTGACTCACACGGCCACTTTTACAGGTAGTTCCATAAGTTCTTAGAATGAGCTTTTTAAAATTCGAATGCTTCCACCGACTGCTAGCACTCAAAATATTATGGTGATTGGCCGTTGCAATTTCGTTTGATCGCTTTTCCCGTGCAACGTACCGGCGTGATTTTGAAAAATTGAGAAAAAAGAGTTTCGAGGTGTTATCAAGCGTTTTTATTTCAAAAGTTGGAATGCGACCTAAGTGAAAACTGAGTTAGACGAGGTGTACGGTGACTCTGCGCCATATTTTGCCACTGTTTCCAACTGGATTAATGAGTTAAAAAGAGGTCGCAGGAGCATCGAGAATGAACTACGTTCAGGACGCCCAAAAACGGCAACTAATGAGGAAAACGTGGAAAAAGTGCGGAAAATCGTTGCCGCAGATAAGCGAGTGAATATTAGGGAGATAGCGGAGGCCTTGGGGATCTGTTTGGGTAGAGTGCATTTCATCCTGCTCGAAAACTTGAAGATGAAAATGCTCAGAGCAAAATGGCTGCCGCATTTGCTCAACCAAGGCCAGAACGACGCGCGTGTTTCCGCTTCACAGCGAAATTTGGCCAAGATGTCGAAAAATCCGTCGGATTTTTGGCGCAGATTCGTGACCGTCGATGAAAGCTGGGTCCATCACTACACTCCCGAGACCCAAGAAGCATCTCGTCAATGGTGTGCACCTGGTGAAGGACCTCCGAAGAGGGTGCGGACAACGGCATCGGCCGGAAAGATGATGGCTACGGTTTTTTAAGACCAACGTAGAATAATGCTGCTCGACTACCTTGAGAGCGGTAAAACGATCACAGGAGAATATTATGCAAGAATGTTGGACTGCCTTTAGCAAGAACTCATCGTGAAACGGCCCGCTTTGCAGAAGAAGGTTGTCCTGTTTCACCAGGACAATGCTCCTGCACACAAGTCCCGGCAAGCATCGGCAAAACTGGCCCAACTGAGGTTCGAACTTAGTGAACAACCTTCCTATTCTCCAGACCTGGCCCACTCTGATTATTTCCTCTTCGAACATTTGAAGAATAGTCTCGGTGGAAAGCGTTTTTCCAGCAATGAAGAGGTTAAGGCTGCTGTCAATGCCTATTTTCAGTCTAAAGACGCGGAATTCTACTTAAGAGGTATAAAAGCTCTGAAATCTTGGTGGGAAAAGTGTATTGAGCATCTCAGGGAGTATATCGAATAAGATAAATTTAAAAACATGATTCGGAAAATTCTTGGTTTTCATTCTAAGAACTTATGGAACTACCTGTATTTGTCTGTTTGTTCAATAGTAATATTCATATCAACAAACTGCTGCTGCTACCACCAGTACGAACCCTCCCATCCCTGTAAGGGTATTGGCCATACCTCTGCTCGAGCTTTTTGGACCGCTTTTTCTTTGGTGACGTTAACTGCTTGCTTGACTGCGTGGTCTAGTGAATTTGACCATTCAACCTTGACTCGACTTGTTTAGCGGTACAGCGAATGAGTGCGCTGAGCCCAGAATAAAGCGTAACATAAAATCGTGTCTACAAACATCGTTGCTTGAAAAGAGCAGCGATACAGTAGCACACGATCAACTCAGGTATTTTGCTGGCTAAGTTGCGGGGGAGACAGAGGAGGCTAAGAAACGATAACGGAACGATTATGTCTCTTCCCGCCTCCAATGATTGGCAAAACATTTCACAACACGTAGCAATTAAAGAGCTAAAGAGTAGTTTGAAATACAAAGAACAAACATGAAGACTCCTCTCATTTAGACAGAAGATTTATCAAGAGCTCAGAGGAGAGACCAATACCCATGCTTGCTGCCCAGATGGCAGTCTGTGATTGTCGAGGTTCCGGACCACCACAAAAGATTAGAAATGTTTGCAAACTTGGACAAATAGTACTAGAAGCTAGCCGATATTAGCTATAAACAACTTGTAAGTGAGGAAAAGAATCAGTGCAGTATTCTGCGTATTATATTAAAGCATAGGGTTGTGACGCTTGGGATTGCGTGGGCTTATTTTAAAATAACGCATACAAATGCTTTAATACCAAGCCTAATGCGCACTTGCACTTAGCAGCTCTTCCGCGGTTTGCGGAGCTCGTCGTTGGCGCTATGAGTCCGCAAAGGTGTTATGATGCTGTCATTATAGCAGCACTTACACAGCCAAAGCCATTTAGAGCAGTTAAACTGAGCGGTCCAAGTAAGTCATGATGGCCGTTCGCGCCGTTTAGAGTAGAGTTCGTATACTCAACTAACTCAGTGATGGGCCTAAACATTTCAAGCAATCTATCAGGTAGGTAATGTCTGCCATGAAGACTGCATATTATTATTATTATTATTATTATTATTATTATTATTATTATTATTATTATTATTATTATTATTATTATTATTATTATTATTATTATTATTATTATTATTATTATTATTATTATTATTATTATTATTATTATTATTATTATTATTATTTAATTTTTTTTGGTTTTACAATTGTGAGGTATGAACGTTTAAGCCAGGTTCATGATGCTCTGCTGATTTCCTCAATTCATGGCGCCTATGATAGAAGCCACGTTCCCCCTACACACGGCCAAAGACATCATCTGTCTCAAAAACATGGCCTCGCGTCGATCACCCGTAATATCTTCTGTACGCTTTTCAATATTCTTCAGGATTTTCGCCGTACCTGTGCTAATGGGCCCAAGTGTCTCCAATGCAATGGGTACAAAGTGGTTATTATTATTATTATTATTATTATTATTATTATTATTATTATTATTATTATTATTATTATTATTATTATTATTATATTGACGTGAAGATTCTGTCATTAAGGCGGTTAAGACCAACCGTCTTTTCGGCCATTTGTATGTCACAACTCTATATACAGACGAACTGTTTAGTATAAGCGGGTTCTTGACTCCACCGTGTAACGTTCCTGAGAATAACTCGAAGTAGTTGTAGTTGCTAGAAAGCTCCGATAACTGGCCCAGTTGTCCACACATCTGACTTAATGTCTAATTGGTCTCATGGAAATGTAGCATGATACATGTCGCATTAAACGGGCTGAATATTTGTTTAACAATGCCTAACAGGCTTTTACATACTTATAATAGCGTCCCCAATTAATTGCCTTTGTACATAAGTATGAATTTCTGTTCATGCAAATTACATTGGCAGAAGAAAAGTTTAATGGACTTTCGCTAATATTCACCTTGTGCTACCGTAGAGGCCAGCTAGAATTACATTGTTGTAAATTGCAGTTCAACGTAATTGTTGAATGGATTTCCACTGAAACCGGCGTGATAAGCTATTGCTTGTGTGACAACTAAATCGCCGTTTTATGTAGCGGGTTTGATCAGAGTTGCATAGAATTGTGCACATAACATATATTTATATGACAAAACTATTCCGAATAATTTTCCCAGATGATATGCACGGCAAAGAAATAAAAAAAATTGTATTCGTCTTGGTTTACTAAAGATTAGTTGATAGCGGCACTACATTATTGTCGTTGACCAGGTCCTGCTAGCTTTATTGCTACAGCCTGGCCAACGACCGTTGCATTCGCGCTTCTCCGCAGGCAATTTAAGGCTCAATTTTCCTCGCCGTCCTGCAACAGCTACATGCGTTGGTGCCAATAATTGGGTCAAATGGTTGCGAAACTAGGACGAATTCCAAGTCTAATTTGAGGAACACTGGCCTTGATTTCATCAAAAGCCTTTAAGCTCGTGTTGTCTAGATGAAGGCATATGAAAGACCGGACATCTCAAATCAGGCCGTCAATGCAATTCTCAAGCTAAGATTGCTAATAGAAGTCTAGCAGTCCGGTTCGCAGGGCTCTGGGCCCTGAAGCACCCGGGACAGATTTGTTAAAATTGTTTTGTGTGTTTTTTTTTTCGTATTAGTAGCAGCTAGTAAAATCAGTTCGTTCAGTAGAGAACACGCTAGTGCCTATGCGTGGTTGTCTGCCTACTTTAAGTACAGCGAGGCATCACATCTGTTTGATCACACCGAATCAAAGCGACGGAAAATAAACGCGATATTTGTATAAATTAAAAAAAAGTATATATATATATATATATTAGGCATTTATGAGCGATGTGTGATTTAGTTGGTTTATTTGTAGTTGTCGGCCTCGTTGGTATCTTTTTATGCTAGATAGATTTACTCAATAAAAATTATATATATATATATATATATATATATATATATATATACATACATACATATATATAGTGGAGTACGAATGATTTCGAGTAGCTAAAAAAAAGAGTAGCTACCCTAGGACGTAACGATAAGGTCGCAGGTGTCACGGCCGACAGAAGTACGCTCTAGCTGTTGTTCGTTATTCACTCGGAAGAAAAGCGCGCCTGAACACGCTACGCGTATTTGCATAGGCTGGCCTTGTTAGTGTTTATGTTGTTACTGCGGCTTTGTTTTTACTATGACGACGA
Organism: Dermanyssus gallinae; assembly: GCA_003439945.1. Lineage (NCBI taxonomy): Eukaryota > Metazoa > Arthropoda > Arachnida > Mesostigmata > Dermanyssidae > Dermanyssus > Dermanyssus gallinae. The sequence continues at coordinate 20,284 of QVRM01003206.1, read as the reverse complement.
CTACTTCTGCTTGTGTTCCGCGCGGTGTGCACCGCTTTCGACAGTGACTGTTACGTATTCTGTGTGCTTAGGTCACAGCAACCACGATCATGAGCTTCACGGGATTCGCTGCTCGGTTTCTGCTTCTCCTCCCTTGCATTTTTATTATTTCCCTCTCTCTCTCTCTCTCTCTCTGCCGGCATCTGGATAGAACCCATGCTATCCGGATCCCGGAATCTGGATCCGGTGAGCTTTTCAGCGCATTAGTCGAACACTAACTACTACTACTACTACTACTACTACTACTAAGTAAAGTTTTCGGGCTGACCCCCAGCCAAGATTTAACGTCCACGGAACTGTTTTTCACATTGCTTCATAGACGGACCCCCATAAATACAAATGTGCAACGGTGGGGCTCGAACCCGCGCACCTACATGTCTCCACCGGTTGCGAGGCGCAGACTTTAGCCACTACGCCACCGGGCTCGACACTACACTACTATCAATACTTTACTCATGCCCAAACACATCGAGAAATCATCGTTCCTATGTTCCAGTTTACGCTCGGTCGTTCTGGCTGGCTGCGGTGGTGGTGGTGGCACACTTGCGTGCAGTGCCCCACTCCATTGACAGAAATAGAAGCAACACAGGAGGACGAGAGGGACACCGAGACGGGTACGGAACGAAAAAGAGACGCGCTAACTCGAAGCCAACCAGTTGTTGCAGCACCACGCCAAATTCTGAACGACAGTACATCAAGAAGCCGTTGTTGGTCGACTGTGTATGAAGTACATTATTAATCAACATGCCGTCTGCCATGCTACCCCGCACCCCCCCACGCGCCATTGCGGCCGCTAGAGCTGATGCTGTTACTGCTACTGCTACTGTTGTTGTTAATGGCGTTCGTGCAGCTGTTGTCGAGGCTCATCTTGTTGATGGCGTTCGCGTAGTAGTACTGTTGTTGTTGTTGATGATGATGTTGTTGTTGTTGTCGTCGTCGTCGTCGTCGTCGTTGTCGTCATTGTTGATAGCATTGTTTTAGCTGTTGTTGTTGTTGTTGTTGTTGTTGTTGTTGTTGCTGTTGTTGTTGTTCGATATAGTGGTGCTGTTGTTGTTCTAGATGGTGTTGTTGTTGCTGTAGGAATTTCGATTGTTGTTTGTAGTTTGGCACTTCGTCGCCCGCTCATTCATTGCCCCGGCCAACTTGTTGGCCGGGTTCGTAGCAGCCGCCTTTGTTGTGCAGTCGACAACGTGTGTCCACTATTGCCAGTCGGAGAGGCCACCATGGCGAGATGGTACAGGAGGCTTCGGAAATACGCTGCGATGCTTTAATAAAACACCACCCTATCCATACATACATACCTACATACATACATGCGAACATGCGTATATATATATATATATATATATATATATATATATATATATATATATATATATATGCGTACGTACATAGATAAATACGCGCACACGTTCAATGCTGTCCGACAGATGCCGATGGTGAGAGAAATTCTACGTATCTATGCATTAACATCTGCGACCTTCCCCAAGCAGCAACGACAGAGCATTTACATGGTTGTTATTGTTCTTGCTGTCGTCCTCGCTGTAGTCCGGCATTCTGTAGTGTGAGGTCTGTTTATGCTGCCTCTCTAAGCGCCTCTGATGTAAAAAGGCTGACATGTGTATTTAGGTGTATACATGTCAAGCGAATAATAAATCCACAATGCTCATATTATCCATATTAAATCCGTGCATTCATATACATATAGAGCACGTTGCCGTTAACGCCACGGCAAAATATTCGTATGGATCTCTACGGTTATCGCTTGTGTATTAAAAATATTCTTATATATGTTACATTCGATAAAATGCCACATTGAGTCTGACGTTATTGCGGTAGATGGCGAGTTTTTCTCCGACTTCTACCTGCTGCATAACCTCACACCCTGAGCCACAGGATCATATCATTGTGGTGTGATCTCGAGTATATTTTTTTATGATCGCTTACTGCTATGTGTTCGACCACGTTAAAGCCTTCGACGCTCCACGGTAGATAGATTCAGGGTTGCACCCTTCTTGACACTTTTTCTTCTGTGTTGAGGATAGCTAACATATATAGCAGCAATGCAAAGTCGTCTAATAGCCTCTTCCCGTACTGCTTAATGCGTAAGTATGTGTAAATGTGGGCGCTCCAGTTTCCTTTATTGGTTACTATTACTCCGCCACGATAACAACTTCCGTAGTCGACCATCAACTTAAATCAAATGAAGTATTCACGTGTATGCCTACAGATTTGTGTTTCACGTATATAGATATATATTTGCAAACATATGCTCTCCTGTCCTGGTTAGTGACAGGTTTAGGCCCCCAGTTTGCGTTCGGGCATCAAAATCCTGACTTCTATTCAGCACTGCTACGGTTGTCATCGAACGTCTTTGATTAAGTCATCGACCGACTTCGTGATGCTTTCTCCTCGCTGCGCCGAACCTGATGTGGTTGCTGACGGTGTTTTTGAACGTTGTTGTCTCTCTCTACCTTGTACGGTGCTCTCTTTGCTGGTACATATCTCTCTCGGCACCGTCTAGACTGGACCGTCATGCATAGAAAAACATAGACCTGAATCTAGTAGCGACGACAGGAATAAGAAACAGAACGGCAACACAAACATGACGGCGGCATGACACGGGGAGACGTACATTCATCATTGTAAAGAGAATTGTAGACGAGCACAAATGTGCAACACGCTGAGCACTGAGAGCAGCACGCTGAGAGCAATAAAAGCACACATTTATATATACATACGTATAGTCATCACGGTTCCAAAATTCAAATCAACGGAACTGCTCTTTCGCATTGTTAGAGGTGGTATACGTCACACTGTCGCTCGCAGGGTTTTCACAAGCATAACGAGAAAATTTCATGGAACTTTTTTCGAATACAGATCTTCACGTGGAAGCCATGTACAGCTAATCGTTCGATTTGATGTCTACTTTTACAAGTGCAGCGCTTCCACGAACTACACGCCATTGCTTGGGTTTCATAGAAGAGCGGGTCTCTGTCCATAGAAGAGCGGGTCAATGTCTGCAATCGTATGCTCCCATTCAGATATGTACTTGTCGAAAACTGCCGTTTTCGGTAAAGCGTGTATACTTTGTAAATCCTCAACAAATAGCGGAGACGACGCCAGTAAATAGACTAATCTGTTAAGGCTAGTGCAATGAACTCTTAGCGGCTTCTTCGCAAAAGTGGCTTTGATTTGGTCAAGCGCCTCAAAATCTAACTTCGATAGATAAGGCAATATTACCTGCATACCGTAAGAAACTGTGGGCGCAATCTTCAGGTTAAAGAGAGCAACGGCAACGTCCATTGATAGTTTATGAGGGTCTCGGATACTATGAAAAAACTATGTAGTCCTTTCCAAAATAGAGGAGTAGAAAAAAACCCATAGGGAGAATCTTATAAAATGACTGAAAATAAAATAAACAAGAACACGCAATATCAAGCAAAGACAACTAATACGAACAACATTTCGCAACTAAAGGTTGTACAACAGCATGACAATTCCCGAATAACAACACGGAATTAACAAAACACTCTTTGTCAACTCATTGTATCACTTACACTCGCGCAGGTGACTTACAACAACATGAAATATGTAACACATGCGCCTATAATGTATAATAGATGCGCGGATGTTAATATTAAGGTAATGCCACTTTATTGTCGAAGCTGAAATGCGCGTACCGTATAACACCATTCATCAATGAAAATAAGCAGACACATTTAACGAACAGGAAGCAATTGAACAATATATATATATATATATATATATATATATATATATATATATACAGGTAGTTCAACAAGTTCTTAGAACGAAAACCAAGAATTTTCCAAATCTTGTTTTTAATTTTTTCTTATTCGATATACTCCCCGAGAAGCTCAATACACTTTTCCCACCGAGATTTCAGAGCATTTATACCTCTTGAGTAGAATTCCGCGTCTTTAGACTGAAAATAGGCATTGACAGCAGCCTTAACCTCTTCATTGCTGGAAAAACGCTTTCCACCGAGACTATTTTTCAAATGTCCGAAGAGGAAATAATCAGAGGGGGCCAGGTCTGGAGAATAGGAAGGTTGTTCAATAAGTTCGAACCTCAGTTGGGCCAGTTTTGCCGTTGCTTGCCGCGACTTGTGTGCGGGAGCATTGTCCTGGTGAAACAGGACAACCTTCTTCTGCAAAGCGGGCCGTTTCACGATGAGTTCTTGCTTCAGGCAGTCCAACAGTCTTGCATAATATTCTCCCGATTTTCCGCACTTTTTCCACGTTTTCCTCATCAGTTGCCGTTTTTGGGCGTCCTGAACGTAGTTCATCCTCGGTGCTCCTGCGACCTCTTTTTAACTCATTAATCCAGTTGGAAACAGTGGCAAAACATGGCGCAGAGTCACCGTACACCTCGTCTAACTCAGTTTTGACTTGGGTCGCATTCCAACCTTTGAAATAAAAATGCTTGATAACCACTCGAAACTCTTTTTTCTCCATTTTTCAAAATCACGCCGATACGTTGCACGGGAAAAGCGATTAAACGAAATCGCAACGGCCAATCACCATAATATTTTGACTGCTAGCATTCGAAAAGTTGCCGTTTCCAATAGCGGTGAAAGCGCGCCAAAATTCGAATTCTGGAAAGCTCATTTTAAGAACTTGTTGAACTACCTGTATATATATAAAGATATATGCATGCCTCAGAACGCCAAGTTGCTGAAATGGTTGTAGATAAACATCAGAAGAGTACAATTTGATACGTGTCAATTTCATGTGTTTACCGGAAACGTTTGCGGCAGACCCAAATAGAGTGAACGTTGCCCTGACAACAAAATATTACATGGATTAGCTACTAAACCAGAGGGTCGAGGGGTTCGACCAAAATTGGGGTAGCGGTAGCGGTAGCAGTACAAACGAGACAGAGTAGACAAAACTGCATCGATGTAAGTCTGGGCAAATAACACTAGAACTCGCTGATTGTTTAATATATATATATATATATATATATATATATATATAGAAAATATTGTGATGATTTATTAATCATTTACAATACGTTTGCACACTCGGCAGTGCTCGCCTTAATAAAAATGGTAATAAAAAGGTGTCACGTGAAGTTAAGAATCAGTTGTCCGTGTCCTTGCTTGATGGTAGCCCCCGCTCTTATGGATCCGGTGCGAGCGATATATCCTCAAGGTTCCTTGCAAAGTTAAAACGGTGAGATCCATAAGATTCCTCTTCGTGACGCCGAGCCCCAAGAGCGTCCTCGCAGATTCGGAGTCCCATACACCACTCATAGAGATAGTGATGGATCCGAATCTGCGAGGTTTTTGCGGGTAGGGGAGCGCCGCTCTTAGGAACTCGACGTCATATTTGGCGATCTTGTCTTGCCGTGCTTTTGCCAGGTCCCGGTTCGGGCCGCAAACCTCGGCATCTAAAACCCAGACCTCGGTAGGTGTTGTTATTACGAGGTCGGGCTTTAGACCCGGTGCGCCCGGTCGACGGAATACTCGCTCACGAACCACCTCATGACCCCTTTCGCGGAGAAGACGCGCCACGCGATCACAGACGTCGTCATGTCTCTTTATGGTTTGTTTGTGTGTTATATCGCACATCTGAGCGACATGAGCCAACGTCTCAGGCGCATGACACCCGTGCCTACAACGTTTGTTGTAGCCCGGGCGTCCCCTGGCCAATCTGGCACGCTTTGGTAGTGCGTTGATCCTGAGCTTTAGTAGGTTTAAATACTCCTTACCAGATAGGTAGGGCATACCCTTAATCCAGTAATGTACAAAGGGCGTTTCGTGTGCTTTTTTAAAATGTGCCCCATCGAACGTGTTGTGTAGTTGTTGAGACCAGTAATCGGTCTCTTGTGTAGCGGTCTCAATGGAGGTTCCCAAGCGCTCGCAAAGAAGTCTTGTTTTCGCAAGATCTTTTTTAAAGTGCTCGGTGGTTAGCATCCATTGGACCCCAAGGTGCGTGGAGTGTTGTAGTGCTGTCAGGCGGGAGAGGCGGATTCTGGGAATGAATGTTTGGAGGCAGGGGATGTCCAGACCGCCGTGTGCTGTGTGCGTGTACAGGTAGGCGTTCGGCACCGAGTTTTCGAGCTTAAGCCATTTCGACTTAACAACCTTTCTGATCTCTTTATCTAGGTCACTAAGGAGTGCGTAAGATGGTCTGGGACCGGAGACCAGTTTATATAGGAGACGGGGAATGAGAAAGTCTTTCAAAAATATGAGTCTTTGGTGGGGTTTAAGGGGAGCTATCGTGAGTCTGTTGAGTAAGTTAAGGAGTATATCCTTGGTGGAGTCAACTCTGCCATTGCTGTCAAAGTCGACTCCAAGATATCTCCATCGATCGCTCATACCTTTAGCTGGCAATTGCCGATCTCCAACGTTAAATTCTGATACGGTATTGATAAAACCTTTACCTTCCTTCCTATTAAATAGGTGGGAGATAGTAAAGCTTTTATTAGTATTAATTTCAAGGCCTCGGGATTTTAAAAGTGGGTCCGCAATATTAAGGAGCCGTTGGAGAGTGGATTTCGTGGAGGCTAGGAGGATGAGATCATCCGCAAAGGCTAAGCCCATAAGGCGGAAGTCATCAGTAAGTTGGTACCCGATATTAGTTTGGTCTAATTTTGAAAGAATGTCGTCGAGAACTAGATTAAATAAGAGGGGGGACAGAGGATCTCCCTGCCTAACACCCCTAGTTGGTCGAAATGTGCGACATTCTTGTCCAAATTCTATGAGAGTTTTAGAAGAGAGGTACAAGCGTTCGATATAGTTAATGAATACCTCCGGGTATCCGCGAGTCCGGAGTGACCACAGGACGGAGTCATGACTCACCATGTCGAACGCCTTACGGAGGTCGATTGAGGCAAGTCTGAGCTCACGTCCTGCAGACTTGGCATCGTTAAGGATACCATCCAGAACCGCAAGATTCTCGAAGGTACCATTATAGGGGAGAAACGCTCGCTGGATTGGGAGAAGCTTAATAGAGTTCTGGAGGCGTCTAGAGAGAATTTTGTTAAGCGTTCGTTGTAAGTATGAACTAATAGATAGGGGTCGCAGATCGCTTGGGGATATATATATATTTATTTATTTATATATATATATATATATATATATATATATATATATATATATATATATATATATATATATATATATATATATATACAGGTAGTTCAACAAGTTTTTAGAACGAAAACCAAGAATTTTCCAAATCTTGTTTTTAATTTTTTCTTATTCGATATACTCCCCGAGAAGCTCAATACACTTTTCCCACCGAGATTTCAGAGCATTTATACCTCTTGAGTAGAATTCCGCGTCTTTAGACTGAAAATAGGCATTGACAGCAGCCTTAACCTCTTCATTGCTGGAAAAACGCTTTCCACCGAGACTATTTTTCAAATGTCCGAAGAGGAAATAATCAGAGGGGGCCAGGTCTGGAGAATAGGAAGGTTGTTCAATAAGTTCGAACCTCAGTTGGGCCAGTTTTGCCGTTGCTTGCCGCGACTTGTGTGCGGGAGCATTGTCCTGGTGAAACAGGACAACCTTCTTCTGCAAAGCGGGCCGTTTCACGATGAGTTCTTGCTTCAGGCAGTCCAACAGTCTTGCATAATATTCTCCCGTGATCGTTTTACCGCTCTCAAGGTAGTCGACCAGAATTATTCCACGTTGGTCCCAAAAAACCGTAGCCATCATCTTTCCGGCCGATGCCGTTGTCCGCACCCTCTTCGGAGGGTCTTCACCAGGTGCACACCATTGACGAGATGCTTCTTGGGTCTCGGGAGTGTAGTGATGAACCCAGCTTTCATCGACGGTCACAAATCTGCGCCAAAAATCCGACGGATTTTTCGACATCTTGGCCAAATTTCGCTGTGAAGCGGAAACACGCGCGTCTTTTTGGCCTTGGTTGAGCAAATGCGGCACCCATTTTGCTCTGAGCTTTTTCATCTTCAAGTTTTCGTGCAGGATGAAATGCACTCTACCCAAACTGATCCCCAAGGCCTCCGCTATCTCCCTAATGTTCACTCGCTTATCTGCGGCAACGATTTTCCGCACTTTTTCCACGTTTTCCTTATCAGTTGCCGTTTTTGGGCGTCCTGAACGTAGTTCATCCTCGGTGCTCCTGCGACCTCTTTTTAACTCATTAATCCAGTTGGAAACAGTGGCAAAACATGGCGCAGAGTCACCGTACACCTCGTCTAACTCAGTTTTGACTTGGGTCGCATTCCAACCTTTGAAATAAAAATGCTTGATAACCACTCGAAACTCTTTTTTCTCCATTTTTCAAAATCACGCCGATACGTTGCACGGGAAAAGCGATTAAACGAAATCGCAACGGCCAATCACCATAATATTTTGACTGCTAGCATTCGAAAAGTTGCCGTTTCCAATAGCGGTGAAAGCGCGCCAAAATTCGAATTCTGGAAAGCTCATTTTAAGAACTTGTTGAACTACCTGTATATATATAAAGATATATGCATGCCTTAGAACGCCAAGTTGCTGAAATGGTTGTAGATAAACATCAGAAGAGTACAATTTGATACGTGTCAATTTCATGTGTTTACCGGAAACGTTTGCGGCAGACCCAAATAGAGTGAACGTTGCCCTGACAACAAAATATTACATGGATTAGCTACTAAACCAGAGGGTCGAGGGGTTCGACCAAAATTGGGGGTAGCGGTAGCGGTAGCAGTACAAACGAGACAGAGTAGACAAAACTGCATCGATGTAAGTCTGGGCAAATAACACTAGAACTCGCTGATTGTTTAATATATATATATATATATATATATATATATATATTTATATTTATTAATATATATATATATATATATATATATATATATATTTATTTATATATATTAATATATATATATATATATATATATATGAGACAAAATGTATTTACAGTATTGCTACATATGAACCCTGAACAAACATATGTAAATGCTTACGTTCCTCTGTAAGACCATAAATAAGCATTTTGCGCATGAGACGCGGCGAATGACGCGGTATTAGCCTCTGTTTGGACGGCTGTCTGTTCCTTGCCCTTTGGTTCTCTGGAAAAGTTCTATTCGATTCAGTCGGCGAGGAAACACTGAATGCGTTTGTGGCAGTCATGGCAGTGGTGGTGGTGGTGGAGTGCGCGGGGCCTATGGGAAGATCGCCACGTCGAATCGAGCCACGTCGACGCTGTAACTACTTGCATCGAACGAGCTAAGTGGCGGAGCTCAGGCAGACATCAATGGCCAAGACTTTCTCGTTCGGGAGCGCACGGTCTCTCCCGCTCTCTCTCTCTCTATATATATATATCCCTCTCTCTCTCTCTCCCCCGCGAGCCCCCTCTGCGGCCACACTCACAATACATGAGATACGCGAGCCCTAACCAAAGTAAATGTTGTGGAGTGTACGTGATCGGGGTGCCTCTGCCAGGGTCGTAGACGAGACTGTGGCCAATACCAACGCGGGCAGGCGTGTGCCTATCTCTACTACCGGTTCGGGGGCTCGGGAGGCTCGCCAGCGTGATGTGATCCAGCCCGGCCCACATATGACCATCAGATCCGCCATCCTCCACCGTGTGCGGCTGATGTCTATCGGGAGGCGGCGTAAAAGTGGTCTAATTGAAGTGTGTTTTTTTTCCTGTTCTGGGGTAATACTACAGACATTTTCGCCAGCTCTGGAAGCAAGTTAGGAAGCGAGCAGAATAGAGTCAGAAAGATAGATAGAGAGAAAGAGAGGGGAAAGATAGAAAAAAAGATGGAAGGAAAATTGAGGTTGAAAATTTAAAACGCCCCAATAAAAGAAGCTCCAGTTCGTAAACCTATGTAACAGCTGATCATAATAATAATAGTAATAGTAATAATAATAATAATAATAATAATAATAATAATAATAAGGAAACACGTCTATTCATGTGTGTGCAGGTTGGTAAACCCAGGAAGTAACATACGAGAGTGATGCCTGTAACTCAGTGATCAGTTTAGTGTACTGTGTGTGGCCATGCGACAGAGGCACGAGCAGCCATGAGGCTGTGAAGATCCACACGACATGGTGAAACAAAACGAAACCACCCGCGTAACGGCCCGTAGGCTTCAAGCGGCATGCCGCTGCCATTCAAATTCGAATTCTAACGGCTGCTCACCTAAAATTTGACGTTGCAACATCTAATCTACAAAGTGGCGCCAACAGTTATATCAACAACTCATCGCGCCGACAATGAAAACGACGTTTTCCTTTGGAAAGGCAAGAATTAAGAAGACGATAGTTACAGCCAAGCCAGCGCCCACTTTGTTTCACTGCAGAAGTAGCATCAGTACGAAATGATAATAATAGTGATAGTGATAATAACATTAGTAATAGTGATAATAATAATAGTAATAATAATAATAATAATAATAATAATAATAATAATAATAATAATAATAATAATAATAATAATAATAATAATAATTATAATAGTAATAATAATAACAATAATTATAATAAACAATGAACAGCAAACCCCCTAAACCGAATCCCGATTATCTTCAAACCCGTCCCCCGCTAACATTCATCTGCGACGTCTGTAGAAAATCCGTAAAATCGCTGCGCGGACTACACATACATAAAACCCGTGTTCACGGAGGACAAACCCACACACATTCCTTTAACCGGCCACCCGATGGCTCCGCTCCACATACTTCGACCCAGGACCAGAGAGACCCAGCCGACATTACCTCTGACAACGATCCAAAAATGTTTACCCGTATCCTAGCTCGTGCTCGCAAAAGCACGAAGCTAGTCAGGATAATCCCGAGAGGAGTCAGGGAAATCTGTTGCGCAGCTTACGCGGAAGCCCTCTCTCACTTCAACTCGAGACTAGACGCTGAATCCTGACACAGATTAATGACTTTGCCGACACTCATGTTGCATATTCCAGAACTAAAAGCAACGACATCACATTGTGCCAAGTAATTAGGAAGAACATAACAGATTCCCAATGGAAGACGCTGGATAATCTTTCTGATAGACCGCACCACAGCCTCACACGGTCGCGCAAGGAGCACCTCACCGACCGCCAGATTGCCGCAAGGGCAGAACTCAAGTTAGCTGAGGGAGACATACGCTCCGCCGCACGCACTCTACTTTCGACAGAGTCTTTCGCATTGCTCGACGACCGCACGACTCAGGAACTTAGAAGCAAGCATCCCTCTCCTCCGGCTTACGTCAGGGACCGCTTGATCAACTTTGAGCAACCTCCCACGGATGAGCCTTTCATCGTTCCGGCACAGCTCGTAGTTATTGCGGTTCGCTCCTTCTCACTAGCATCTGGCCCTGGACTGGATGGATTACGTCCTCGACATCTGAGACATGTTAGACAGCACAATACCTTCTTCCGAAAGACTGCTAGCGGAACTGCGCTGTCTGACTAACTTGACTCTAAGTGGCAGGCTGCCAAGTTTTTGCCACCCAATCTTCTATGGGGCAGATCTGACAGCCCTGAAGAAAAAAGACGGTTCCATTAGACCGATAGCGTGCGGCCTTACTTTACGTAGGCTGGTTGCCAAAGTAGCGATTGCCATCAATAGGACGGCAATCGTGAAGGCGGTGGCACCTCACCAGGTTGGCGTTTCAGTTAAAGGCGGAGCTGAAGCTGCAGCACACGCAACTCGGGCTTTCACGGAGGCAGAGGGACCCCCACGAGTCCTGGTAAAACTAGATTTCTGAAACGCCTTCAACACCATCCGACGCGATGTTATCCTTAATGAAGTTAAAACGAAAGTTCCACAAATGTTTCGCTTAGCGTGGCAGAGCTACGGCACGCCATCACTGCTGTCCTGGGGAGAGAGTGAGCCTCTTCTCTCAGCCAACGGAGTACAACAGGCAGATCCGATTGGGCCCGCCTTAATTAGTTTAGGAATCTCAGGATTAGTGTACCGCATGAAAAGTCCACTAAATGTGTGGTACCTAGACGATGGTATACTAGGCGGCCCGGCGAACATAGTGGCCTCCGACATACGCGAAGTGCTACAGTTTGCTGAGGAGGGAGGCTTAACTCTTAACGCCTCAAAATGCGAGGTCATAGCTGTAGGTGGAACCTCCCACCAGCAGGATGAGGCATGCAAACTCATTGCAGACGCCCTGCCCGGTACAAAGATAATTGAGTTGCCTGACCTAGAAGTCCTGGGAGCGCCCATTGGATCTCGGAAGATCTCGAAAACTATCCTGGATAAGCGGGACGCCCTCCAGTGAATCAAAACTCGGCTATTGGCGATGCACGCACAGGCTACATTATGCTTATGGAGATACAGCCTAGGATCACCTAGGCTAAACTACATTCTACGCACGTCCCCTACAGGCCACCACTGTGATAATTTGCAAGCATTTGACGAGGTGGCAAAGGACATACTGAGTGAAGTTCTAAACATGGCCCTCACCGACAGATCCTGGGAAAGGGCCACACTTCCTCTCAGCGAAGATGGATTGGGACTAAGGTCCGTGTCAGAGCTTGCTTCGTTGTGCTACGCGGCCTCTATCATAGAGTTCTCGGGGCTTGCGGAGACGTTGTTAGAACCGGATGTTCATTCTGTGCTGCGCGGAAGGAGGGACGAAGCTGAGCTGGCAGCTAGACAAGCGATAGGCCCTGGCCCCTGGGAGCAACACCCTACACAGCACATGCTTGACAGCTACAAGTGTCAAACGACTGCTCGCACGATCTTAGATGACATCCAATCCCCGACAGAGAGAGCGGTATTCATAGCTGCCCGTGACACTTTCAGCAGTGGCTCCCTAAGAGCACTTCCTTCATCACAGCTGGGCACCATGCTGGACAACACCTCCTTCCGCATGGTGGCCGCTCTGAGAATAGGCGCTCCCATATGTGAGCCATACGAGTGTAAGGCGTGTGGAAAAACAGTGGATGAGGACGGACTGCACCCTTTGAGCTGCACTAAAAGCCCTGGTAGGGCTCCTAGGCACGCGGAAATCAACGCGATCCTAAAGAAGGCTCTTCGTAGAGCCGGCATACCAAGCACTCTGGAGCCCAGGTTGGGCCTCGAAGACGACAAAAGACCAGACGGCGTCACCATCCCGCCATGGTCCAACGGCAAATGCCTGGTATGGGATGCCACGGTATCATGTACAGTGGCTCCGTCATACCTGATGCACAGCGCCAACAGGTCAGGGTGGGTTGCTGAACATGCCGAGATCGCAAAGAAACGCAAATACTCTGATTTGGGGAGGAGATATCACTTCGTACCCGTCGCCATGGAAACGATGGGCCCGATCAGCAAGAGCACAAGTATCCTCCTCAAAGACCTAGGTGTCAAAATTAGTGCTAACACGGGTGACCAGCGCGAGGGCGAGTTTCTGCGTCAGCAACTCTCGCTCGCAGTGTGTAGGGGAAACGCCGCCGCTATCATCGGTTCTATGGATTGAGAAGGGGAGGGGGTGAGCCTACGCGGGTACACGTTTGGGTCCCACAATTGTAGGGAAATACTGAAAAATTGAATAAATAATAATAATAATAATAATAATAATAATAATAATAATAATAATAATAATAATAATAATAATAATAATAATACAAAGAAGGTAAATATTGGCTACAGAAAAGCCACTGGTAGGCGTTGAAGCCACTACAACACCTATAATATAATAGCAGCTTTTGCTGCTATTGCAGGCAACAAGCATTGTACGCTATGTTTGTAAATTACAAAGCGTCGTTTTTGACACTGTCCCCGGGTACTCATGAAAAAGCTAACCGCTGCGGACATGGCCTATACAATTTTTGAACACTGGTAGCTAACCTGAAAGCAAACCCGGTCATCCTAGATGACGGCATTCAGGAATACCGGCCTCTTTTGCAAACAACTGGCCTTCTCCAGGGTGACATACTTAACCCAACACTAATCTCAGTCTTACTCAGTGATCTACCGGGCCTTATCAATGACCACTACCCTATCTATGTCGATGATAATATATCTTCGGCAAATAAACTATACTCGTTGTATATAGTAAAGTGTTTATGAATCTAAAATGTCTCTATGGATAACGCCCACACAATTTTTGAACACTGGTATCTAACCTGAAAGCAAACCCGGTCATCCTAGATGACGGCATTCAGGAATACCGGCCTCTTTTGCAAACAACTGGCCTTCCCTAGGGCAATAATTTTATCCCGCCCCTTTTCTCAGTCTTACTCAGTGATCTACCGGGCCTTATCAATAACCACTACCATATCTATGCCGATGATAATATATCATCGGCAAAAGAAACTATACTCGTTGTATATAGTAAAGTATTGATGGATCTAAAATGTCTCTAAGGATAACGCCGTCCATCGCGGATCTGGTAAACCGCTTTCAGCTTCCGACTACGGCGCCAGTACGAGAGTTACGCAGGGAGTTTGAGCAGAAGATAAGAGAAGTACCTAAACAGTTCTAAAAGACACCAGCATTGCTGGACAATGCATGGATGAAATTCCTCTTCGAGCAGCGTTACGTTCTCACCCGCTTCTTCGTCTATGGGTTCCACCACAAGCTATGCCATCGGACGGAATCACATAACCCTTCCGATGAGTGTCATTGCACATTTTGCGCTTCACCTGCACGAAATATTATCATGAAATATGCCGGTAAGCGCCCGTTATCACGGTGTTGAGTCGGTGATATTTTCTGGAAATGCATATGCAACGTTTTCTAATTGCGTTTAAGATTAGCGGAAGCGAAGCCGTTTTCGAGACTAAATTGGCACCTGTAATGTATGATGTAATTAACAATACCGAAATGTGCCGTAATAATAATAAGTAGATCAGGCAATCATTAGTTTGTGCTCTAGTAGTCCTGACACTATGCAAGAAACAAAGAGAGTCAGAACGATTTTGTAGAACGAATTCCGAATTCTATGTTGAGATTACTCGCGCCGAGGATATGGTTGTCGATAAGCGCGGAAGTCAGTACAGTCTCTTAGCATACCACAAAAGCACCCACGACGAATGCCAAGCTAAAATCGAAAACATTTTTAACCAAGTTGTGTTTCATTCTAGACTACTCTCCGCACTGGAAGCGGCAGGCTAACAGAACAGTAGGAGAGAGCGACGGTGACCGGCTCCATAGGTAAAGAGACCACCTCGAAGAACTGGCAAACGGTACAGAACCCTGGGGGAAGGTAAACGTGAGGACTAGGGGTTTTTAGTGGGTAATCCCATACCATCGGGGAATCCCACACTACCCACGCCCTCCTCCACGTCAGTGCTGGGTGTAGATAAAGCATTTCTCCCAAACCTCACCAAAAAAAAAAACGCTAAAAGACCAAGAAGGAGCGACTAACTAAACTAGAGCGACTAACTACTAAATTGTGGTTGTACAGCAATAATGTCCCAGGGCACCCTTGGGGTGTTTCAGGAAAGGACGCGGTGCTGTCGCGGGTCCAACCCACAGCAGTTAGAATGGTTAGCTTGTCCGGCCCGGTGGTGGTGTAGTGGGTGCATTCGCGTGCGCCTCGCGACGACCGGAGGAGACACATAGGTGGTGCGCGGGTTCGGGCCCCACCGTTGCTCGCACTACTACTGCAGCGCAGCCGATCTAAACGGCAGAATGAGTCGCAATTCAGAAACCGAATGATTGTAAAACCACTTAAGTTTAAAGAAGGCCAAAGGCAACATTGTAAAAAACAGCTTTGAGCAAAAATCTTGAGATGAAAGTCTTCTGGGGGGTTACCACACCGGCGGGTTTCCGCCACCAGTGCCATTAGCTCTCCTAGGGGACAAGCCGCGAACATGTGCAGTGTAGCTCAACCAGAATAGAAATCAGCGTAGAGTGGTGTACTCTACGTTCAGATGCGCGAGCCGACACTGTTGTCCGCTGATGTAAACGCGCCATATGACTTATGATATGTCAAACGTAATTGAGAAAAGCCTGAAGGAAACCAAGAAATCACTGGCCTTCAAAAGAGTTTTGACGTTTTTTTCTTATTTGCAAGCAAAACACGTTTGGACAGAGAATGGCTAAGGCTCCTACACGCTTGATCAAATAATTTATCTTTTAGAAAATCTGTTTAAAAAACTGAGTATTTGAAAACTAGGTGAATAATAAAATGAAGGAGCTCTGCTTGGGATACCACACACCAGACTCCAGATTGGAGATTACCGAGTGTCGCGCCCAACGAGGTCGCGTTTTATCCTTAGTTTTGTGAGAAAGCCTCCTATGGCTGGGGCACCACTCTATGGAGTAAATGTACCATTTTGCTTTCGCAAAAGATGTTTGGTCTGGGCTGTGGTGGAATCATCTATGACAGCATCCTCATATTGCATTATTGTTTAATTAAGCCAGCCTGGACGGCAAACCACGCCGAAACAGAGAAGCAACATAAATATACCTAGCTCTCAGAACGGTCCCACTTTGTGCCTGCCTATGAAAAACTGATCTCTGTCAGTCGTGGCAGCATGGCGGTGAAGCCTCGTTGCAAGTGTGCAATATTTCTTGTGAAAATCTGATGTGTTTGATTACAGGTTAGATGTCTAGTGTCGGGATCTATTTATTATGCTCAGGTATCCGATGGAATGTACAAATAACGCAGTAGAAAATAATGAAACACTTCAGTGGCGCATTCGGATTATCTGCTCTGTAATTTCACGGGCCAACGGAAAAATGCAACTTTTCTAAACAAAGCTAGAAAGATTTCAAACTCTGAAAACAAATAGCAGAGCAAATAGCGAGAAAAGTAATTCAGTCGCAATATCTGAAATATATAATCTACAAGCCATTAGAAGTAGTTACCTATGACATATTGGGGGGCAACACGGCACAACGGAAGGAATCTGACCGTGGTTGGTTTGTCGCAAGATCTATTTTTGGGATTCTATCAGCAAAGGCACAAAGCCCTTCTCGAAAAGATTCAGCAAGACGTATTCAAAATGTTTAGCTGGGAAACTAACAATTAGCGGGGGGAAGTTTGCTAAGTTTTGTAGAAATGTATTTTAGAACTTGACTCAGTAATTTTAAATTAATTATACAGAATAACAGAGCAGCGTAAAGGGGTGTCCGATTACATTTTAAGCTATAGGTTTAATGTAAACGCCGCATTCTTTCTACGCGCAGTCAAAAACAGCATTTGTTTTTGCAGCAACTGTCCTTCTTATTGACAACTTCTACTTTCTTACGTATGTTTTGCCGTATCTTTAAGAGATGTACCAGTGTTCTTGCATAATGTTTATCCCGTTTACACAAGCAGAAAAACGAGGTTCCTTTTGTAATTGGAGACACTTATTTATATATATATATATATATATATATATATATATATATATATATATATTCTTTTTTTTTTAACGAAACCGTTTTTTGGGATGGCACATTTATTCAAATTTAGTAAACCCCCACTGACCTTAAAATTGCCATAATTGCACATTTCGAATGAATCAGATAATGTTCCTCTAGAAACGGGCTTAAATTTGCAGAGTATCTTCAGAGTGCTCCCTGGGTATGTACAATAGAGTGGTAAAACGACGCGCCGCTCAACTTACTAATCTCCCATAAATGTTGGAATCACACTCGTAACTTAAAGCAAACTATCATTACAGTAATAAACAATTTAATACCAAAACTCTCGACAAGAAATTCGGGTCGCACACGGCTTTTACTTCAACTGACACCTCGCTTGCCCCTTCGTATTGCGTACTCACTAACATTCAGGAAGAGGAAGTACGTCGTAGTTTCCGATCTGTCACAGTTTAAAACGGCGATAAGTATAGTTAGGTAGCGGCGATGGCTTTGGCGGCTAACGCACAGTTCGAAACGGGGCGTTGCCATGGCAACCACGGTTAGCAAAACATCGCTAGTTCGAGCCCCGGCCGTGCTGGTTGAATTTGTTGGACGTGGTTGTCATTGCCCGCTGATACATATCTCTGCTGGAGAAAGCCTATATAATTCCAGTACGAGAACGCAATGACGATAGATGCATTGAGACGATATCGTTCCACAGGCAACTTAGCCCATTACGAGCGTCTAAAATGTGGTTGCCAGAGCGAAAAAAAAAGAAAAGTTAAAATTGCAGAAAGTTGGCCTTATTATTATGCGCCGGCTGGGTATTTCCAGACGAGCAACAGTTCGAAGACGACACATGAAAAGTTAGTTTATGCGTCGGCGCATCATTTAATGGTGGCGGCTTGGTAAATAATGCAATATTAAGAACAATAATAATTTTAATTCAGAAAATCTAGAATTGAAAACAATCTCCTTACAATGTACATCTTATACTAAGCGTGCTCAAAATGATTATGCTTGAGACAGATGAGCGGCCCGTGCAATAATAGAACTCGGTTACTTTTACGTCCTTAACGTTCCTGTAACGAAGACATTGCGCTGAGTTACCGGGGGATGCAGAACTCAGTAGTTCAGTTTCAGTTCAGTTTATTATTATTTTCAAACACACGCTCCTTACAGAACATCCGTGTGTCATGTATCGTTTTACTTGTCATTCTAGTTGGTTACAGTACGACGGACGTTGATGTTTTGTCGTATAATGCCGCGGCCGTTGTAGTGCGGTCGTTTTACGTGGCCGGTGCGACCAGTTTCGCGCCGTACTGTGTAGAAGCTGAAGTACGTAGTTGGGCTGTTGCAATAGGAGGGCACCTAGAAAGTGTGGCGCTTTCTCACAATATAGCTTGCACACTAAAGAGACTAATATTAAACTTACATATAATAATTTGACAACGTTATTTATATTACGGTCGACAGATGACTATATTTAGGTATAACAGCTAGAAACTTTCTTTTCGATTATCTATGTCCTACACCCGGTGCCAGTAGCCTTTCTAGGGAACAAGCCGGGAACGCTGATACGATAGCGCCATATGAGTCGCATGTCGAACGCGTTAAACAGAGAAACCACCTGCGATCTCCTTTGAAGTGCAAACAACGATCAAAACTTTTTATCCCTTAGATTTTGTTTAACAAGCTGAGCATCTTCAAAAAGTTTATAATATGTTAAATACGGTCGTGCCTAGAACACCACACAACAGGCCCCATATTGTAGACAACCTAGTGTTGCGACTAATGAGATCGTTCTGTAATCTTAGCTACGTCGGAAGACTTTCTCTTTATGGTTTCTTTTGTCAAAAATGTTCTAATCGGGGCTGCAATGGAACTATGTATATGAAACTTTGTGCCCTCACGGAAACATTGGGCTCTATCAGCAGTGGCAGCATGCCGGCGAAACCTGGGTAGCTAATTTGCAGTACTTTCTTGGCTTGAGGTGTGATCGACTGCAGGTTCGACTCCATGTAGAGATTTCGTTTTTATATTCAAACATGTCGGAAGTGTATAAATAACGCAATATGGAAAAATATGACACATCTTCGCGGTGGTGCATTTTTTGTTATCTTCTTAGACATATCACACTGCCAGAAGCATTTTCATATAAAAAAAGCCCGCATAAAATGCAACATTTCTGAACAAAGGAACAATTTTAAACTCTGAAACAACAGCACAAAACATAGCGTAAAAAGTCCTCAATAGTAAATATCTCGCAAAATATATTGTACGGACGCTCTTCTTGAAGCCAGCGCGGGGAAGGGGGCGGGGGGTGGAACACTCAAATCGGGGAGAATCCGTCCGTGATTAAACAGGAAGCAGCTGTCTTTCTAGGTGGCCTCCTCTTTCTCGCTTACGCTTTGCCGTATACTTAAGGAACGTATCAGTATGTTTGTATTATTTTTACCCTGTGTCTACAAGTCTAGTTGCCCAGTGTCAACGAGTTTTACATTTTGCTTTTAATTTTAACTGTCGAGTCTTTATTGCATACATGCAGTAACATTTTTCTGTCTTTTTATGAACGTCGACACCAGATTTAATAATTGAAAACGTAACACATCCTTCAGGTTTGTCCATGTCCAGCCTAGCAGAGTTCCATGTACAGAGACGGCGTTACCCCCGCTGAATGTCTAGCGATAGTTCCTGGCGCAGGCATTCGACAGGTCATGTGTCTCCTGTCGAACGGTTGAACGTCTTGCCCGCTTGTTGAAGAAATTTGTACGTGTTCGGGCCAGGCGCCGCCAGTGGCTCAAATGCCAGCGGGCGGAAGTCGTGGAAGTAAGTAATACAGGCATAGGTACATGCATCTATAGTACAGCATAGATGCGTGACGAGCGTGTTTGTCTCCGGTACTGACCATTGAAGGGACAAATGAGTCAGTGACGGCTGCACCCCATACCAGCATACGACCCATCTAGGATGGCTCGATCGGGGATCATTTAATTTACTTTACAAA
>QVRM01003205.1:0-247605 GCA_003439945.1 Dermanyssus gallinae | reverse complement strand
ACTGGCTGACACAAACGTATTTATTTTTTATTTTTATAGATGTTTATTGATTACATATATAATCTGGAGAGTCTCACATCAGAGACCCACTACACAGTGGTACATTTACGCTTTTGATGTTTTTAACATCCGATAAGCTCACAGCTTGTACATGTTTCGCTGATAGTTACATCGCTAGTCCCATGCTAACTTACAGCACTAGATCACAAGAATTGACAAATTTCACCAGACTGGCAAGTCTGCTGTCAGCCATTCGTGCTGATAACATGTTTCCGTCCTCTCCAAGCTTAGTGACGGCCTTAATCCATTGTGCTCTTTCCATTTCATATTTCCTGCATTCCGTAAGAATGTGTATAACGTCATCATATTTGTTACAACTGCTCGCACATGGGTGATGATTTTACCCCAATTTGGTTGAGCGTGCTTCCGCTCAGACCCTTGGCACATCTCAGACGGTGAACCGTCACAGCACATCTACGGGAGGCCCCGCTTAAGTCATGTGGTCCTGCAAAATTTATCCGGATCCCCATATTAATACGCTTTTGTGAAATCCCGTTTGCCAGCTCCTCCCATTTTTGACAACTGTGTTTCCACACTCTAGCTTTGACATGACTTGAGGAAGGCGGCACCAGGCATACGCGATCCAGCTTCTTCTTCTGTAGGGCGTCTCTGGCGACCTCGTCAGCTGCCTCGTTTCCTCGTAATTTACGTGAGCTGGAATCCACTGTAGTCGCAGCCGTGCCTTGTGATGGCCGGCGCAGCGAAGAACGCACTGGATGAGATTTGAGTTGGGACCCGCTGGGTCTGCAGCTGTGATAGCTTCCAGCGCCGCTTTAGAGTCGCAGAAGATAACCGTGTCCTTGGGATTATCTTCTTGAAGAGCGAATACAAGCGCCTCATGCACTGCCACAATTTCAGCCGTAGTTGAACTCTGGCAGTTTCCGACATGTACCGCTATAGTTGTCCCGGTTTCCGGTATAACAATTCCTGCTCCTCCGGTAAAACCTTGCTGTGACCCATCGCTGAACATCACTGACGAGTACTCCTGTGAGAGTTATCTTATGTGGTGCTCGGCGGCAGTCTTCAGGTACCAAGAGTCATGTTCATTCTTTTTGTGGATGTTAGGTATGGATAGTGACACAGACAAATGCTCAAGATTTGACATATCAAATACATGCTTATCAGGAGCCTGCATCCCGTCGCTCAGTTCGGGAATGTCCTCTAGGGCGGCAGCTGCCTTGGTACTTCGGCGTTCGTCCTGGATTAATCTCAGTAGCTTATTGCCACTTCTGGCTAATCTGATTAATATACACTTCATTAGAAATTCTTGTCGTATGTTAGTGGGCATAAGGCCACTTTCTGCCAGAGCGGTTTGTGTACTGGTCATAGGGAGTAAACTCAGCGCTGCTTTAGCACATACTGCAGTCATTGCGTCTAGATTGGTTGTCTCTTTTTTGTCAGGTTGGTCATGAACGGCAGGACGTAGTCCACTTTCGACAAGAAAAGCGCCCTTGACAATTTAAATGGCAGATGGTGGAGATATTCCCCAAGAGAGTCCGCACAGATTCTTGATTATGTTTACAACTTTAAGGGTGGTTTCTTTCAGCTTATTAATTTGCATCTTCCATCGACAGTTGTCTTCCAGATGTACTCAAGGAACCGTATATCCGTGACTTGGTCAATTGTTTTTCCGTCTATCTTAACTACTACATGCTGTCCTCGACGCGTATTGAAGCCATTATTTTGGTTTTAGATGGTTCAATCTTAAGGCCAATTTTCTCCAATGAAGATACAATTGCTTTGATGCCACACTGAAGCTGAAAAACAGCAATGGGGTTGACTGTTTTGCCGTTTAAGCGAATCCACATGGCCCCGTCATCCGAGTACTGGAATAGGTGAAAGCCGTGTGGAACGCAATTCGCAATATTAGATATCGCTATTACAAAAAGAATCGGGGAAAGCACTCCACCCTGAGGGACTCCACGATCTCCTAACACGACACACCTGGAGGAGCTTCCCCCGCACGTAACAGACAGCGTGCGCTCGTGTAGATAGCTTGATATGATTTTGTAGAAACGGCAATTAGCGTAGATCCCCATATTTTGTAGAGATTCATGGACAGCTGTGTGTGTCAGTCCATTGTATGCGCCCTCGATGTCAAAGAATGCGGCCATTACATGGCCATTGTTCCGGCATGCCTGTTCAATATCTGTTGTCAGATCTATGACGTTGTCTTGGGGCGACCGTAGCGGTCTGTATGCTGACATACTATCTGCGAGAGCCGATTTAGCTTCTGTCGCAGACATTAATCTTCGAAGAAGCATGCGCTCCAGAACCTTACCAAGGTGGGAGCATTTGACAATTACACGATATGATTTGATGTCTCCTGTTGGCCTACTCGGTTTCAGAATAGGAACCCCAACTCCAGATTTCCACTCCATCGGGAAAACCCCAGACGCAAGTATATCATTCATTTTGGTTAGCATTAACTTCTTGCCATCTTCTCCTAGAGATTTTAGTTGCTTGTTAGTGATTCCGTCAGGTCCAGCAGCACTTCTTGAATGTGCCATTGCAACAGCCATTTCAAGTTCAAGTACGTTAAATGGTCGTGATAGCTTCGACGAAATTTGTTTATTGATATCGAATTCAGTTGACTTAGCAATTGGACATGGTGGTATGTCCGGCAGGGTAACCGTTTTTAATAGGTCGTGAAAAATAACGTCAATATGCTGAGGGCATATTGACGTTATTTTTCAGGCAATATGTTCCTAGTGGAGTTGTTGGTTTTCCAGATTCGGTAGCCTTAATCCACCGCCACACGTCTGTGAGAGGCGTTGTTTGACTCAATGTTGACACATACTTTTTATTCAGTACGTCCTGCAGTTCTCTTGAGTACGACAGTGCCGCTTTCCTAAGGGATTCGTACCGTACATAATCACTTAGAAACCCGTGCTTCTTAAATCGTTTTCGTGACTTGCTGATTGCGTCCAGAAATCGAGCCAATTTCATGTTCGGTTGGGTAATTTGTGGAGGGACTCGTATGCGTTTAGTTGCTGCTTGATATGCCGTTTTTACCAGTGTATCCATGTTGGTGGTGGTTGCGACGTTTGAGGATATTATTTTCCTATACTTTTCCCAGTCGGTTATTTATGTAGTTCGCCATTTGTCCTTGTTAGTCTTCATATACAGAAAGCATCTACAGTGGTCCGAGATGAGTGCTACTGGTTCAATGTCCAGTCTGCTGATAGGGGTTAAGTTTTCACTAACAGCCACAATATCCAAATGAGATTCCACGAAACCACTGGAGTAATTGCGCATAAATGTTGGATTCCCATCATTCAATACAGTTAATGACAGTTTTTCCATTAGTTCAGCTATTGCTAATCCTCGGCTATCCATCGTCGGACTTCCCCACATCGGATTTTTGGCGTTAACATCTCCGGCGATTATGATGTTTGAAATATCCTTGAGCGCGGCTAATATCATTGATATATCAACTTCTCTGTTTGGCGACAGGTACATTGTTACTATATTAAGAGTCTGTTGTTCTATTTTTATTTTGACACCTGATTTTCTCGCACCTGGTATGTGAGGCAGCTCTAATCTGCATTGATGAATATCATTTCTAACCAGAATCGAGGCTAGAGAAGTTGATGAATTTATTATTGACCTTGTATCTCCATAAAATACATATCCTTCAGCAATGCCGTTGTTTTTAAAATTGCCTTCGTTTAGGCAGATCACAGGCAGTTTATCTTGTATGCACATTTGCCGTAGTAACGGCAGTGCCTTCGTGTGCCCCCATCCACAATTCCAGTGCGCAAGAAAACTAGACATCTAAATGCTTTTGAGAGATGAACTCTAGGAAGCTCTCCAAGGCGCTTCCAGCCTCTAAGAGTTCTACCAACTTGGCCACCTCTGGGTTCTCCTGAAGCCACGGCATAATAAAAAACTTAATGCCTGACCAAAAAGTCTTAAGTTTAGCTGCTCTCTCTGCAAACTCAGATTTTGATTTGTGTGCCTTGTCTTTACTTAATTTCTGCCCTAGCTTTTTTGGCTTTCGCTGTTTGGAGATGCCTTCTTCGATGTCTTTCCGATTTCGGGGACAACTGGAAGCTTGCAAACTACTTGTTCGCCGCCATCTGGCAGAACTTGAACTAGTTGACGTTTGACTACCCCTGCCCAACTGGTTTGTCCTTGCACTGCGCCGAGCGTATTCGACTTTGTGCCAGGTTTGATTTCCGTAACCTTAACCGGAATGCCACATTGTCTGCGATTACTTGAGTGTGTCGGATCTGTTGAGCCTTTGCCCACGTTTGGTACACTGCGCAACTTCTACTTCCAGCCGGATGGCTCATGCGGCAGTTGACACACCATGTTTTACTACTGGTGCATTCCGCCATGATGTGGCCCTCTGTACCACATTTTTTGCAGAGTTTGCTGCCCTTGCGCTGACACGCGGCGGCTTTGTGATCGTAACGCAGGCAGATAACGCACTGCATTGTCGTTGACTTTAGAACTACGGTGTATAGCTCACCGCAGATATCAACTTGTTCTTTAATCTCTCTTTTAAAACGAATGTCCATCTTCGACGTGTTCCTCTTATCTAGCTGTGGGGTGCCGTCACCGCCTTCACTGCTTTTGACATTATATTGTACCCGTCTTACTTCTACGACTCCCTGCGATTGGAGAACTCCTGCTACTTTTTCTTCGGAAAATTGTGGGTGCACTCCATATATTCTTCCCCATAGTGGCAGTGTCGGTTTATTACATACGGCCACCCTTATATCGCCTAGCATTTGAAATTTCTTTGATTTCCCAAACTCTTCCATTGTCTTGACCCATATCTCCAGCCTGTTTCGACTGTTAACACGAACATTTGCTCCAGGAACATGTGCTCTCACCGCCACGTTTATTGGCAAGAACTGTTTTGATTTAAAGCCACCATCTAATTCAAAGCCGCCCTCGTCAATCGCCATGAGCTCGACGCAGTGTTGACCAAATTTTGATGTTGTTAATTTCGACGTTTGTTCTTCCGTGGATTTCTTCAACATGCGCTGACTGTCCCTCTCTGCAAGCCGCTGAGCTTTCATTCGCAACTTCTCTTCCTTCGTCTTACAAACGTAATAGACTGTAACGTTTTGGCTGGACCTAGACGCTGTCTGGATCAAAACAATTTGGCGTTCTTAAATCGAACTTCAGTATTGTTTAGTAGTCTCTTTGTAGTTTTAACCAGCCAACAAGTGACCAGGAGTAGGTTTGAATATAACTAGACAAACTCCCCTGATGATCTTAATGCAATGGCTACCGCTAGGCGAGGCGAGCTACAGAGAGGTACCAGCTAAAACAATATTTTCATCCCTAACCCGTAGGCCATAGAAAGCATCATCTTTATCTTTTAGTTATAGTGTGCCGTTATCGATGATCGATCTTGCTCAATAGCATTATAAATGTGTCACTTTCAGAGAGCAGAATAGCCGCCGGACTCGGTTTATAGCTGCAACGGAGCCTCAGTGGAACCAGACCATGGTCTATCCGGACTTGGGCAGTGAACAATTGGCCTCGCGATGGCTCGTCGTCAGTCTTTGGAATTCTAGACAGTCGATAACTCTCGAACAAACAAATCAAGAACAATACGAGCAACATACTAATGAACCAAACTGGCAAGAGTACGGCCCACATGAAGGCGATGACTTTCTTGGCGAGGTACTGAGATGTATATATATATTTATATATCATAGGGTCTCTTTTTCAAATTTTGGGATCTAGTACAACTCGGCGAAAACAAATATTTTTTTAATAGAACAAAAAGGGAAATGTGTTCTAAAAAGTAATTGGTAATTGGGGTAATTGAGTGTGAAACCTAAAATCTAAGAATTGCAACTAATTTTATTGCTTGAGAATTATCTTTAATACATGTAGAAATTTTTGGTTTCTCGATAGGATGACTGGGGTTCTCACACCTGCAGATCTAGGGAGGATTTGTCAGAATAAATACTTAATACAACCACTTTTGATATTTTCTCTCTCACACTAAGTGGAGACATTTCTGTTTGTAAACACACCAGTAAGTTAAAGTTAATTATTAGAATATTTCATGTCATGTTTGCTTAATTTAATTACATTTATTTTACTCAAATGGAGAATAATATATACCTTATAAACTTGTCTTCACAATCCGTTATCTTCTTTGCGCTTTTGGCGAGAAAAATAATGCAAACATTTCTGCTTCAGTACTGCGCATTGCAGTGCATGGTACTTGGCACGCGTCTGTAGGCAGAATCGGTAGGTGCAAACTGCACATTTTGCCCATATATATATATATATATATATATGGGGCTAAATGTTTACCCTCGTAGACTTCCCTAGCACGTGTTCTCTTCTAATTGGTAGGATGTCCGATTCTTTCTGTTTTTAATTAATTGGCATTCATTAACACGCCTGTATAAGATGTTCACTAGAACTAAAATCTAAAGTTCAATTCAAATTTATCTCAAATTACTCTACAGCCTTCGAGCACGTTCAAAGGCTAAAATCGCATCCTTATAAGAATATATATTTTGCTTTAGTTTTTGTTATTTTTACATAGGCCAATTTGTTGTTGTTGCTGTGTGCTGCTGCTATCGCAGGTGTCAGTGGATGTTTCGCGTGACGCTGACGAACAAGAACGGTGGTACCCACTAGTGGAAAAGGCAGTCCGACCAAAACATGTGGCACAACTCCAAATTGCGGATGACAGTGCAAGGGGGGTGGTGGCGGCACCATCAACAGCACCAGCAGCAAGAGGCAAAGGGTGGCCATCTTCTTCTCTGGCCACCGCACGTGCGTTACACATCAGTCAGCAACAGGAAAAATTTCACCAACAAACACTGACACGACAACGCTATCAGGATTGCGCACCAACCAGTAGTAGGTATCTTCTTATATGAGCGACTTTCAAACTGGTCATAACCATTATTGCTATACAAATTATCGCTTTTGATCAAGGCCGGTTATATAATCGTGTTCTATACAATTTTGAATAAGCTGTAGCATATATATATATATATATATCTATACTGAAGGATAGTCATTTTGAAATCACCAACTTGATTGGTCAACCTAACATTGCTTACTATCTGTTGGTGTGTGCCCATCAGGTGGTCCCGGTGGAAAGAAGTGGCACGTTTACCCAAAAAGCGCTACTGGAACACGCCGTAAGTCACTTTCAGTAGACCTGGGTTTGGGCATAAAGTCATCCCGTCAAGGGTCGCTGCCTTCGACATATGTTGCTGTCAACCCATTGCTACCGCGTGGGCCTGTCGGTATTGGAGGTGCCGCTTTCGGACGGTATGCGTCCGTCTCATGTCCCATATCCTAGGACAAGCCGCTAGGACATTTTCGCCATCCACTATCCGATGAGGTAACAAACATTTTCATGGAAAAATGCGCCATCGTAACATGCAGTAATCGTTAAATCAATTTTTCACAATAACCTACCAATTGGGCTCAAAACAAATTATAGTCACACACACACTTTCTCATACATACCGGGATTTCCGATTTGCAGTCACTTTACCCTTTCTTAACCAAGGAACAGTAGCTTATAGCCATATATTTCGCAATACGTCTTTAAAGATGATGCGAACCTGTTATTGAGCTTGAAATGCTATCAGCAAATAGCTGTCGTCGGGAGCTGTCCAGGTGAGATGATGGACTGTGTAAAACCACCAGTTCGCCCGCTGATCGACGCAGGTGCCCTAATTTTCGAACTAGCCAACTGTACGGTTTCAGTTGTTAAGTGCCTTGAATCGTTTTGTCTTTTGCTTCTGGCTGGGCCCTGAGTGCTGGACATCGGCATGTTATCAAACGTACTTTTATCATGCTGACGTGTTCGGAAAATGAAGCATGTCTAGAGAAATGACACAACGTACACTAAGCACACAAGTGGCAACATTGAATACCAGAATTGGTTGTCAGCGAGAGTAGTCGAAGGTTACAAAGGACCGTACGTTGTAACGTCTCGACTACTATCACGACAGCTAATAATAGCGCATTTGCCGGCCCTCAGAAAAATGGTTGTCTTCGCCGGGAGTGCTCTTTCTATGGCAGTGAGCGGTTCCCGTGGTCGGCTTTTGCCACATTGCTTAATTAGTGTAGTGTCGGTCGTCTTGACTGAGCTCCATTTTTCTCATCGATCTCATTCACTAGGCATTCATAGCGAACGAAAGCAGAGCGCACGCATCCGGATTATTAGAGCGGTAAAATAGACAAAGTCTCATAGCGCATACAGTTGCCATAAGACATGTGTGTTTGTTTAAAGGGCTAGATACCTTAGCGAAGTATCCACACTGACTGGTGTAGCCTTTGATGTCCGCCTAGACCCTTTCGACCGACACCTTTGCTCAGAACCACAGCGGTAAAATATATAGGTATCGATAAGCTCGTGTCGATGCCCGGCACAGCAACGGCCTGATGTATCTACTGATTCCCTGTTTCTCGCCATACTACTGACAACCCTTATGCTTATCATAAGCAGCATACGGGCGGTTGTTATGTTACTCCTATTGTTGTGAACATGTATTATAGCTCACGCGTATTGCGACAGGGAGTCTACCAAACCGATAGCAATCTACACGACAACCTTCAGTGACTGTATGAGAGAAGGATAAACTCTTGTTCTATCGTTTGGTACAGTTGGTTGTTTTACAGCTTCATGCTGAACTGTTATATAAGAAAAAAATCGTTTGTTAAGATATTAGTCTATATTATTACTGTATAATTTGTGCATTGAATACATATTGTTTCGAATGTAATGAAACATATCCGCGTCTATTTAATTTAATACGATAGCAAGAAAGTGCGTAGTAATGAAACATACAGGGAGATGCACGCTTTCCATTACAAATATTTTCAGTATTCTTCCAGTCACTGCTCGAGGACAAGCATTTCTTTCTTGGAGCGCGATTTATTCTTTAGGTATAGCATGACAATGTTTAAGAAGAACACTACGCGTATTAATTAACTTAAGACTAAATCTATCATTCACAACAAATGGCTTAAGAGGAACACACTCCAATACCAAATTGCAGTTCATGGAAGACATGCGCGAATAAAAAGCGTATTTTTATCGGACTGGATAATATAAACAATTAATCCTCGGTAGGAAGACCAAATAAATGTTACCATATAAAATATGTTAAAACGAAAGTGAGCTTATGAGTTTAGTGACACCTATTTCTCTGGCGTTTATATATGGCGGCAATTTTAATTACAGTTTTGGTTTATAATCTTATTAATAATAACATTCTGCTTGGCCTTGGTTATTGATTTATTTAATAAAAACGTTATATTATTCATACACGTAATATTGTTCATACTTCGTCGATCCCAAAGCTAATGATCGTAATAGGGAATCGTCACCTGGTAATGCCTGGAGTACTGCTATATTTTTAGGCAGATACATTGAAAACACACATTCAGTGTATTTTATGTATTATATTTCAAAAGTATAATACTATATAGGATGTTACAGTATTGCAATAATAAGAGCTTACGCTTTATCGACGCACACTAGCCTAAAAAAGTTAATTTTTCCGAAGTGTTACGGTTATTCGTAGAACTCCTATTATAAAAGGGAGGTGTTTCGAGTCAGTGTTGACCTTGCTTCTGGCGTGATTTGTTAGTTTTTTTGTGTTTCTATTCTTAATGTGAGTTTTCCTTACTCGCAGCTTGAGGCTTGATCTTTGCCCAATAGCTTTGTACTACTTGTCGTCGTAAGTATAGACATCTGTCTGTCTATCTCGCTACAAAGAAACATTTCACAGTGAGGAAGGCGTAACATAATCGTCACTTCTTCAGTCCACACTAAAATATAACGTATTTTAAATACGTTGAAAGTTCGTCACATAAATTACAGAAAGATGCCATCACTAATTTTTGGCGCCGAACTAAATTCCAAAACTCGAATAAAAGAAATAGTAGAATTATTTTATTCAAGTTAAACGTGTCGAACAAGGTTAGGAGGTAATAATTTCAACAATGCGCACACACATCTAGGTGTCGTCCGATAAAACCTTTTCCTTGACGTAACTACGACGACGCTATTTGCGACCACATATTCGTGCCGTATTCCATATCTGACCTAATTACCGCTATTATTACTATTAGAAGGTACAACAATAACTCAAATACGCACCTCCCAAATTAGCTAGCGCTAGTGCAAGACTAAGTCACAGATACTCTCGCATATAGAAGACGCTACGAATTATTGTTTGCACTGTAATAGATGAAGATCCACTGTTAACCCTAGACATTTCAGCGTAACATTTCAAAATCAGATTTAATATCGGTGAATGTCGTTAGCCGCACATTTGAACCTGCAAACAATAATACCAAACACCAGCATCTATTTCAACAACAATAATAACAACAACACCTCTGCTAATCATAACCAAAAACAATTATATTTCCTGTGCCTGTATATTGTAAATATTGTTAGTGTTTGTTTGCAAACTACGAACCACCAGTGAAGACTTTACAATAGGTGCCATTTGCGGGGATGTATTTGAAATCATCTAGGCTTAGCGTAAACGATCAACAATCCAGTAAGGCTCGGTGGATAAACACCTAAGACAACACCGCACTCCAAGTGGATAGCGTCATCTTGCTGCTATAAAAAGGATCGCAGGGAAGCTGCAAAAGAAAGGCGTGTTTTGATGTCAGTCGTCACGACCTGCTCTTAGCGCTTGCACTAGTTCGACGCTCTGTTTCTCCAATTTGCTTTGCATATGCTGACACTACTCGGCCAGTCAGCTACCCATTTGGTCTTTAGAATTGCAGGATTATAAATCAACATGGCACGCTACTGCTTTTCTCTCTCTCTCTCTCTTAAATTGCCTAGCGTATAGTAAATGTATTGGTAACGGACTTTTCTAAATAATAACCTGCGTTTAATTACAATGTTTTAAAGTTATGAGATTGTAAGTCCATTATATACAGATACGTCCTTCTACTAAATGGTAATGAGAGTTAGCGGTGCATCTGCTTGCGCCCATGAGCATACTAACTAATGAACTAACCATCTGTAAAGTTTTGCTATTCTACTGCTGTTGTCCAGCCGTGTACATGCCTACTTACAATAGTTATTGCATGCAGGCGTTTGCTTGAACGGTCTTCTCTATGATCTAGGTCTAATCTATGATCTAGGTATCCATAAATGATACCATTTACCAACGTATCGACCGTGTACTATGCTTGATCAATGAGCTATTGTTGTGCGTGTGGCGCACTCTGATTGATGGAACGACCGGCGGTGAACGTCGTCGAGTGGTGTACAAACAACCCCCACAAACTTCCCAGAGACCCTATGGCCGAGCCTCGTTTCTACGACATATTGAATTGTAAAGCTACGCATAATGGCAAAGTTAACCGATCGCTCTATAAATGCATTATTGAAATTGCTTAAATAATTATCACTTTTAAGAAGACCTTAGCAACGGACACATAAACACAGCTACAAACACACACGTGCAGCGAAGCAGAAAACAGATAGAACGAAATGTTCACGCGCTGTTGATTCCAATGAAGTTAAGTAAATGTTGTTTGTCGGGTAAAGATATGTCGATTGTTATGGTTGATAGTTTCGATATTTGAAAATATTGCAATCGATAACGAATCAATATGACGCAACTTCGGCACGTAATGAGATGAACTTAGCCATTGCTGCAACGTCATCATATTAAGTCGGTGTACCTTAAGGTAAACTATACTTTCCAAACGAATTCAAATACAAATTATTCAATTCTAACTCTGTAAAGTGGACACAAAAAGAAGCAAATAAGAATGTGGAAGCGAATGTACAGAAAAATATGGCTAGCAATACCTTTTTGGACAACTCAATAAAAATAGCAATCAATGATATTTATTCCAACCTCAAATTTGCAAGCCGCTTTAACTTTTGTTTGATTATATATATATATATATATATATAATTCAGTTGTATGTGCAATTCATTGATTAGTAAGTTAATATTGATAAAATGAATCATTAATAATCACATCGCTTTAGGTGCATGTCTTGAGAATTGAATACATGCTTATAAGGTCATCTGCTGGTTTGATTATAGCTATATAGTGAGAAAATACCGTTAACGCTAAAACCACTTGGATTTGCGAACGCTACGTTTAAATACAGACAAGGTGACGTGAAAGTTAGTAGAATAAATGAAATATGGAGGCAACAACAATTACACTAAATATGTACATTATACTAATAATAAATACATGAAGTAACGAGTATACTGAACAACTCTTTTTTAACAATATTTTTTTATCTTTTTACGCTCGTTGTGGATTCAACTGTGCTATTCTTTACAGCATAGGTGGTTATTGACGTGATGAACATTTGGTGTGGCCCACTTTTCATACTGGCATTTTTGCCATAAATGCTTTCCGCCTCGTTACGGGGGCTTGCCGCCTCATTACTTCCTCCTTCAATTTACGTCAGCAATTATGCGCAAAAAATTTACAAAATCAAACTGTCTTATCAAACGTAGGTATTCGTTAGGACACATATGCTATAGGAACATTCTGTTGTTAGCTATTTCAGCAAACTTTTTAGCAGTTTTTGATAATTTGCAGTTAAAGTAGGCTTTGCGCACAACACGCTTTAAAACGACTCAAAAAGACAAAAAGGTGAAAAAACTCAAACAATCTCCAGGTTAACACAAACAAAACCGTGGCGATATAGTTATTGACCCAAGGTCAACTAGCCGAAACTGATTAAATTATATTAAACCGTTTTAGAGTCAAGTCTAAAAACCGAATTTAATACAAATGGCTCCTCTCCACGAACGGTCGCTTCTTCAGCTAGCCTGTAGAAGAGAATTCCCAAGCTCTAGCGGGTAGCAGACATCAGACAACTTAAACGCATTATAAAGATCGAAGAAGAAAGAAACTCGCGACTGTGGACAGAGCAAATCTCAAGGAAAAATCGCGTCTCTCACCACCGTCACTAATTGGTACGCCAAACAGGCACGCAGGTGATTTGCAGAATTTCACGCTCACACACGCCTAAGGAGGAAAGATTATCTTGGCTCAGCATTTTAAAACTGACATACAATATACTTAATCTTTGCAATCAAGGCCAAGGGTGGCTTCAGAGAAAATAGTAAGTCGTACATCGTTAGTGGAGCGAAGAGGCAAGTCATGCAGCCATGTGGCACAGGTGACATGAAGCTGTCCTGAGGGAGTAGAATGCAGAGTCGGTTCAGGTGACTTTATATTTTTGTCTATTAATATACCGTTAAACCGGTATATTAAGCCAGTTCCGACACCTTAACATTCGTTTAGCAGTTAAGCAATAGTTGTTTCTGAATACACTAAGGAGTTAAAGATTTTGTCTAGTTTCACGGCGCATTTTAGCGATGTACAGAATTTGTTTATTGTAGAGGACTTCTATGGATAACTGAATATAGCAGAAAAAGGTAATTTCTAGAAGCGACTTCACGCTTTACGTAATTTTGAAAAAAGTGTGAGGTCTGCTCGTCGTGTCATTGCTGTTTGTGAGTCTAGGGCGGCGCGGAATAATATTGTAGGATAGCAGCGTCCGTTAAGCAGCGCGGGCATAGGCAGCGTCTGTTGGCGGTAATGCTGAAGCAAACTAAATACAGGGCGTCAAATAGAGGATGCCGCCACACCAGTAGCGAAGACGCGGGAAGTTACTAAATGCGCGGGCAAATCTGATATTGTAACGATGTTGCTGCTACGCTAAGTTACTGGGGATGGTAGCTCAGCCGGGCGGCTACTACAACACGAGGGACTCAGGTACAATGAATGACGACGCGGAACGTAGGTCTGGCGTCAAGCGGAACCGGGCAACGAATGGTTGTCGGCCATGCTGCCTCGGTCTATTTTATTCACTCAAGGTACGATGTAGCGTTCATATAGTAATAATGTTAAATGATGGAATCGAATCTTCTCGAACATTCGACAACGGAATTTTCCACTCGTTCTCTTCGCTGATTGGTCGGTTTAAACTACGCATTATCACAACGTGCATTGTCCCTGGTGGTGCCGTCGCCGCAGGTCGGTACGTAGGTCTGATGACGATGATGATGTTGCCGATGTGGCGCGACAGGTCGCGGTGATGCACGTACCATGTTGCTGAGCGGTCTCATGTGGAGGCTGTTGCACGTTCGATGATGTGCTCGGTCGACGAGTGGGATGACTGGTCGGCTTACTGACGCCGTCGATCATCGACGGCGCCGTAGTTGGCTGTTCTGTTGTGTAGTTGTTGTGTCTAACTTCGTTACAATATAAAAGGACACACGAGCATAAATAAATCAGTAGTCGTTCGTGCGAGCCAGGCAGATGACGTGTGTTGTTTGAGAGAAAGACTAGCGAACTCGTAACAGTCGCCGTCCGGTCGTTAGGGTGGTGGATACTACAAATATGTTGCATGATTTGGCATGTTACGGCTCTGTGCAGTTGTTGCGGTTGACGCTAAATAGCTGGCGCAGCAGTAGAACTTAAATGTAGGTTGACTGCGCTCAGGTTTGGGTTTTTCGCTGGGAAAAACAACCACGAACGCGCAGGTAAATTGTGTGAGCTGCTACCCCGCGCAATAATTTTAAATGGTTACTAGTTATGGTCGGTTACTAGGTAATTCGCCACTCTTGTACGCATTTGGCAACCGTTGCTTCCGAATCGAGATGGCTAGAAACACTTAATATAAGGGTGATATAAAAAGGTTGTGCAGATTTTTATTGAACTTCTTCCATTGTTGGCATTAAGAGGATTTTTAAATGCTATTCTAGCTTATCTTAAAAATGAAATCAGTGTTAAAAGAGGATTTCCTAAAAGAATTTTGCTGTAACAGTGTCATTGTCCTCGACGTGAAGCCGACTAGAAATATCGTGTTACCGCCATAACCATGTTGCCAACTACCGTATTACATCGCACTATAACAGCTATGCAGCACTAAACTAAAAACCTCAGCATCCTCATACAACCGGTCAATCAGCAAGAAACGATCGGTAGATTATTCAAGTCGTTTGACTCAATACCTGTAGGAACGAACACAGCCTAGTGTAACTTTCGATTAAGTTCTCTACCGCAGTCTGGCATTTTTCGGGTTCCAGGACGCCGCGTTGCCACTAGATCAAAAGAAAGGAGGTCGATCAGCATCGTTCGGTCGTGCTAGATGGCCTTGTAATTTTTACTACGTTGGTGTTCCCGTTGCACTAAGCTTACATCATCCTGTTAGCGTAGCCCACCATTCTTACAATATTCTATAGTAGCTTTAACAGACACTTCGTATTCCCCGGCATATTTCTCTTATAGATGCTTCTGTCCAACACAATATTTTCCTATTCGTTTATCGCGCTCCTCCTTGGAGGCGGCTAGTGCATTGTCCAGATATACTTTCATCATTAAGCATTGTCCCATGGAATGTCGTGGGGGCCGAAAAAAGCCCATGACGTTAAAAAGATCGCTATGTTTCGTTTTTACTCGATTAGATCAAGCTGGTAATAGGCTGACCTCGTATCCAGTTTTGAGAGTAAGCGAGCATGTGCAGCTTCTGTGCGATGTGTGGACTCACTTTATTAAATCAAATTAGTCCACGCAAATACGAACCGCCCGTTTTTTTCCTGGCCGCTACCGCTACCTGTTATAATTATTCAGTTATTCACTTAGTATTTATTTCACCATAAAGTTGGTAGACTGTTGATTCATGTTTCACAGTGAGTCACAACGTGACAGCACGATCTCAGAGTACGTATTTAACTTTGGATAATAGGGACATTCCGCAAATTTCTGCGCACAAGTATATGGTAGCGTCCAATATCATACTCTCTACGAACTTAACTTTCAATATTAAAACAGCTGGGTTTCACGCTTATGTGATGGTGGTATTCGTGCCAAGTTTTTGGCAGATTAGCAAGCGGCTGTGTTATCAACTGCTAGGTCTTTAATGAGTGTTCTCTCTCCACACATATCTCAGGCAAGTGTTGCCGACGCACACTTTGCGAGCCTTAATATTGTAACGAAGTCCACCCACTGTATACGCATCATAGCGCAATTCATATAAGTTCTAACCGACCACGTCCAACGGCTACAGCGCCCGCGCCAGAATCTCAACGTACACAACGTTCACCGAATGATACATGTCTCAACCAAACAAGACATGTCTCAACCAGCCAGCCGAGAACAGCCACAGCCTTTCGCGCCGAAACCCCAACGTTCTCCGCCGTCCAAACGATCATCAGCCGACATCGGGAGAGGGTCAATCTATATCGGCATCATTACTTAACCTGTATTCCTATACGAAACAAACACAAACTGCTGTACATTTTGACCGATTTGAGAGCGAGTTCTGACACCCTTTGGGGTGTCAGCACGCCGCGGTGTCTCGTGAACCAATAAATAGACCGAGCAGCATGGCTTAATTACCATCCGTTTCTCGGCCGTGCTTTGCATTAGACCGTATGCTGCGTGTCGTCATTCATCGTTCCTGAGTCTCTCGGGCTACAGTACCCGTCCGGATGAGTCTACATCCCCAATCTGACTTAGCGTAACACAACAACGTTACAATATACGCTTAACATGAAAGACTTTCTCTCGTCTAGACTTTTTAAATCGCTCAGGGTCAGATATGGTGTATTTGAGTACTTTATTTATAAAACAATTTAAGGCAGTCTTTACGTCGCATCATGCATATCGCCAAATAAAAGCATTACAGGCGTAGCTTTTGCTTATATATCCTCGATGTGTCTGCTAAAAGAAGGATTGGGGGTTATTGTGACGCCTAGATACGGAAAGTGGCTAACTAATTTGACAGGTTCTCCATATACTGATAAACGATGACCGTTGGCCACGTATGACCCCCCTCTAATAAAACTTAAGACGATTGACTTTTCTGCGTTAATCTTGTTTTCTTCGTACTATTTCGCCGTTTCGTTGAGATGCATAATGGGAAATTTCAAGTCTAGTTACATGTTTTTTTGTTTTTTTTTTGGCGTAAGGCAATTGCCCGTGTACGGTTTTATTCATGTCATGGCTAATTTTAATCCACTCCGGCATTTACCTTGTCTAAATTGGAAACCATGCAAACCAATTTAAGAGTGGCCGGTCTGGGTCTCGAACCCAGTCCTCCCGAATGCAAAGCAAAGGCTTTGCCACTAAGCCATCTTGCTCGGTACATACACAATAAAAATAAATTGACTAGCTGAGTCTCCTTGGGCTACATCGATAGTTTGCGTGACGGTTTTTTTTGCATAGTGGTCGCCGTTCTATACCCAAATCGTATAAAATAAAACTTAATGCCCAAAGCTGTCTCGTTTATATTCTCGCCAATACCCCGCTTTCCTCTAGAGATCTTAAACGTCACTTCGAGTTACCAACTACGTTTGCCCTTGCTGATAGTATTAAGCGCTAGAATGAAAACATATTTTAAAAATGTTGTTTCATTTAATTCAAGACTATCCTTCGTTACATGTTGAGATATTCCTTTCTTTCCCTAACAGCAGCTTGTGGCAGCATGAGGGTTTGCCTAACAGTGGCTGTGGCTGCATAGCTGCTGACTCTTAGCGATATGGTTTTTAGCATATACGAGGTGTGTTCAAAAAGTATCGCGACTTTTGAATTTTCGCAGGTTACGTATATTCGAATTTCGATTTTTTGTGGCGTTATGTTGGTACTCATGTCTCTCACTTATGCCGACAAGCTCGGCCATTTTGAATGTTCACTTAATTGTTGACAGCTGCTTTGCTTGCACGTGTTTTGGATCGTCTTCGATTTTTACCTATTCAAAAAAAATGGATCAAAGAACCTGTATCAAATTTTGTGTGAAAAACGAAATTAAGTGCGCGGATGCATTCCGAATGTTGACTGTGGCATACGGAGAAGCTACCTTGGACCGAAGCAACGTTTATCGGTGGTACAAAATGTTCTCAGAAGGCCGAGAAGATGTGAACGACGAAGAGCGTGCCGGACGCCCGAGCACTTCAACAACAGACGAACAAATTAATGAAGTGGAGAAAATGGTATTGGCCAATCGTCGAATCACCGTTAGAGAAGTTGCTGAGGACCTAAACATATCGATTGGCTCGTGCCATTCGATTTTTATCAATGATTTGGGCATGAGACGGGTCGCCGCGAAATTCGTACCAAAATTGCTCAATTGCGACCAAAAACAGCATCGCATGAACATTGCTAATGAGATGTTGGACTTTGTCCGCGACGACCCAAATTTGCTCCAGAGGGTCATAACTGGTGACGAATCGTGGGTTTATGGTTATGACGTGGAAACCAAAGCTCAATCATCTCAATGGAAGCTGCCGCACGAACCAAGACCGAAAAAAGCGCGCCAAGTTCGGTCGAATGTGAAAGTTTTGCTGACAGTTTTCTTCGATTGCAGGGGCGTGGTGCATCATGAGTTGTTGCCACAGGTAGAACGGTCAATAAGGAATATTACCTGCAAGTTATGCGCAATTTGCGCGAAGCAATCCGCTAGAAACGCCCGGATTTGTGGAAGAACAAAAATTGGCTTTTGCACCACGATAACGCCCCTGCTCACACATCGTTGCTTGTGCGCGAGTTTTTGGCCAAAAACAACACACTAATGATGCCGCAGCCACCGTATTCCCCAGATCTGGCCCCCTGTGACTTTTTCTTGTTCCCTAAACTGAAGAGGCCCATGAAAGGACGACGTTACGCTACGCTTGACGAGATAAAGACGGCATCGAAGGAGGAGCTGAACAAGATAAAAAAAATGTTTTTTTGAAGTGCTTCGAAGATTGGAAAAACCGTTGGCACAAGTGTATAATATCTCATGGGGATTACTTTGAAGGGGACAAAATAGATATTCATGAATAAATGAATAATTTTTGAAAAAACACAAACGTCGCGATACTTTTTGAACACACCTCGTATTCTTAATAGCCATCGCTGAACAAAAAATTGATCAACGACAGAGATCGTACTGGCGATACCCCGGTCAAAAGCACCCATCCCTAGACAACGTCGCCACACAAGTACTAAGTAGTGGAAACAGAAGTTTCCTGAACAAGCAGGCCTCCACCCTAAGATGCCTCTATAGTGTGAATCATTACAGAACAAGAATTAAAATTTTTGTAAATAATCAATTTTTGAGTGCCGAGGTTACTGCGAATAATCGCTTTCGCGGGACGTGTTCTTCCTACAGATTTATTTTTGCAACGGCTAAGGTGTACTCGAATGTATATATATATATATATATATATATATATCTGTTTCACTCGCTTATTCTTTTTGTGCAAATCAAGTTGTTTGATCTTCTCCGCTCCATGTATACAATAAAACCTTTAGAAGTAATACAACACAAAAGGGCAATGAAGGCAGACGAAAAACGTATTCCACACGACTTAAGTTCAGTAGGAGCATTTTATAGCTTTGATGGTAGCTGGGATAACCTCTCGGATTCCTCTGGTCGATTCAGTGTTAAATGAGCAAAGTAGCAAATAGTCTATCTAGTTAGCCAGATTTAGACTATATGACAGGCGTGCGTTTAGCTAACTCGTAAGCTAATTTGTGTTCCCTTGCTCACTCCCATCACTAGGCTGTTGGTGACAGCGTTTATGTCACAAGCAGGTCGCCGGCCCCTTACATTGACAAGTAACAGGGTATTGTTAACGATTTACGACTAAGCAAGTTACCGCATAAGAACACATGCAACTAAGCGCGTGTTTTTATTGTGTTCTTTATTGCAGCAAATTGCGGTTAATCTGAATGCATTTGTAACAATTGAAAACAAACATTTTACTCTGTGATTCATCTGGATTAATACAAGCCAAAATAAACCAATGCAAATATGGCAGCTTAACATAGAATTGAAATCATGAATGTCTAGGTGTAGATTACGGTACTATAGACTTCTATATGCATACAAGTGCATGCCAATGGTCAATTCGATGTTTTAATTTGGCCGTGCATCAAACAAAACGATTGATAATTTGCCCAGTGTGTGCGACGAACTTAGGGGGCCCGAGAGGCGGCTCACTTGATATACTTAGTATGGCCCATCAGGAGGCGTGACCAGCGCCACTCGGATTATTTGGCCGGGGTCACTCACGAACTTCCTCAACGTTCGACGTTCCTTGTACCATCCTTTTTCCTTCAGGAACTCCGCAGCCATAACTAATCCTAGTTCCAACCCAGAAGCCGTGCCGCATATATAGTCTACGAACTACTTAAGGGTTACTCTAGGGGGATATGGCATATTTGCTCCTCTTTTCTCTCTCTTTTTAGTTAATTTGTTTCTGAGTGAGTGAGGGCCAGATGGTCCTCCCGACAGGCGGTCTGCGTTCATGTGGCCATTTCGCTCTCATTATGCCTATTAAGCCAAGGCAGCAGGCGTCCCGGTCGGTACCCAATGGGCGTTAACCGTCCGGCCCGGGGGTTACTATGCAGCACGTTACCCCCGTATTGGCAGTAGCCTTAACAGCCCTCGAATGGGCCACGACAGAATGACAATATAAATTCGTTGCCATCCAACCGATATCGTATGCCTTGCCCCCCGTTAGATGGTCACGGGAGTGTTACTGTTGGGAGTTCGCACCGTCTGACCAACTTTCATGTGGGCGCGTGAAGGTCCCCGCAGCAGGCGGAAGTCGCGCGCCAGCAGACCACGCCGGAAAGAGAGTCATAGGTACTCCCGTATTTCGCCAAAAAAATTATAGATATAGGTTATACAACCGTCTTGTCCGTACGACAAAAAATGATTACCGTACTTTCTACACCAAGAGAACAAAATACAAGCAATTTGCCTTACTTAGTTAGCTACCGTCTCTCGGACTGTTGGATGACGAACAAATTGATTTCAAATAAAGATACTTAACAACGGCGGTAGGTACGGCTTTCACTATAGAAATGCAACACTCCCTGGGAAAACGGTCCCTACTTTAATTATCTCTAGCCGTTGTCGACAAGAAATTTGCTAAGTCGTAAAGCCACGAGGGCAGCCATCAACTCAAGCCTAGACAGAGTTTGCCTTGCCAGAGGGGCCAGACGCATCAGGAGAGCCGCGTCGGCTGAGCCGTCAACATACAACTTTAAAATGTAAGCAGCGGCGGAACAAGCCCTTTTAGATGCATCAGCAAAAACGTGGGCGCATAGGCGTCGATCACCTTATTAGGGTGGTTGTACGTCCTTTGAATAGCCAGGTCGTTCAAGACTTGGCTTTTCCGTCCTCAAATCGCAAGCGCGCGATTTCTGGCACGGCGATTTCACCTTCACCGCGTAGCACAAACGGCAACATCCATCCAACCGGATCAAATATTCTTACAACCCGCTTCAGTATCTTCCGCTTGGTGATTCTTTCGGATCGATTGAATATGTCAAGGCTGTTTACATGCGCGGCCAATTCATCTGAGGATGGTTTTCACCTTATACCCCAAAAACCCCCATCTCGGTGCGGTCGAGATGTCCATGCCCGAGATCGCAAAGGTGATCGGCGACGGTCGCGGAGTGTGTATTCCACTTCGCCAGTTTTAGTCCAACGTGGCCGGGTCCATCATTCAACTTTGTTACAAATTGCCATGCCTCTTCTTGGCTGTTGAAGCCACGCAGCATGTCGTCATAATAGAACGAATATATATATATATATTCAGGGTGTTGCAGGAATATTTGAAGCGCGATATACAGAATTGTAGAGCTCGTTAAAGCAAATATTTTTTCCAATGGAACATGGTCTCTGAGAAGTCTTGTTTCGGAGTGAGAGCGAAATTTCTACAATTTGTGACACTAGTGTTTTTGCCCGACATAAGAGCACAAAATGTGCTGTTGCGAGACAACCAGTCTTCCTAGACAGAAACTAAGCACACCATCGTGTTCGTAAAATTCTGAATGAATATGCAAGGCCGGTCAGAAGGCGCGACATGGTCGCTTAGAAGAGAATTCGCCAAAAATAAAGTTCTTTATTAGCGTTCACACCAAATACTTTAGAATCATAACCCTACGACCACCCACGTGTTCAAAGCTAACATATGCAGCAAATGCGCATTTCATGACGATCATTTTGGTACCAAACTTATGGCAATGCGAGCTGTGGTTGCGGAGTAATTATGATTTTTCGGCGGGATGTCCAGATTAAGTGCATGAAAAATGACGCGCTGCGGCTGTCGCGCGACACGTCGGCGGTAGTGAACGTCGCCACACAGTCATTTTACATGCACTTAATCTGGACATCCCGCCGAAAAATCGTAATTACTTGGCAACCACAGCTCGCATTGACACATGTTTGATACCAAAATGATCGCCATGAATTGCGCATTGGCTGAATATGTCCGTTTTGAGCGCTGTGAGTGGTTGTAGGGTTATGATTCTAAAGTATTTGGCGTGAATGCTAATAAAGAACTGTATTTTTGGCGAATTCTCTTCTAAGCGACCATGTCGCGTCTTCTGACCGGCCTTGCATATTCTTCAGGACGGTTCTAGCTCACGGAGCAGAATTTTATCACGAACACAATGGTGTGCTTCTGTCTAGTTTCTGTCTAGGAAGACTGGTTGTCTCGCAACAGCACATTTTGTGCCCCTATGTCGGGCAAAAACACTAGTGTCACAAATTGTAGAAATTTCGCTCTCACTCCGAAACAAGACTTCTCAGAGACCATGTTCCATTGGAAAAACTATTTGCTTTAACGAGCTCTACAATTCAGTATATCGCGCTTCAAATATTCCTGCAACACCCTGTATATATATATATATATATATATATATATATATATATATATATATATATATATATATTGTTTATTTCGCAATAACTTTGCATTTCAAGATGGTACATAATTACAATACAGTCATCATTATATACAATTTTACCACTTCAGCGACCGTCCCACCGGGCGAGAAAGTGCAAAGACCACCATTGCGTCTGGCAGCTCGCTGCGTGGTATTTAGCGCATATCTGCGAGCAGAACCGGCAACGACATTGATCGCCAATTTGGTGAAATCCTTGAGTCGAACACACCAAGTGATGATAGCCATGCACAATGTACCTTGTGTACACGTGCCGGCTAGTGCATGCCATTCCATCCCAAAGCTCCCTGGCGAGGTACACGTCTAACTGCGCTACCTCAGCCGAGGCCTCGGTCACTTTTCTCTGCCACTCCAACAAAAATTGTTGAAGTGGCATTGTAATAGGTGACTTAAGCCTGACTCTGATTATTTCCACTGCCGGTCCGCAACCCGCTAGCAGGTACACAAAGCGGTTTCTTGCCGTCCGCGGGAAGCAAAGAGCGCGCTTCATATATATTGTGAAGCATCTTTCTAGCTGTGCAAAATTTGCCGCTGAAAGATGGCCCCACACCCTGCCAAGGCTGTAGCTCAACATTGGTACAATCTTAAGCTCAAAAAGACGCACTGCGGCACTCAATGACAGTCGCCGAAGGTCTCTCACCTCTGTGTGAATTGAGGCAAGAGCCGCTCGACATCTGTCGCCGATGTGCTGGGTAAAGGTCGTTCCCGTATAGTGCAGTCGTAGACCCTAATACGGGAAGGAGTTAACAAACTCCAGCGGTTGACCACAACAGGGTATTACGTCTGCTGCAGCCAATCGACCCCCACGGCGAAACTTAATGGCTTTCGTCTTCCGCGAATTTATCTGTAGGCCCTTACGGTGAAGATAACTTTCCACGTCACCGATAATCCGACGAATGGCACCGCAGTCCCGGTGGGCCACTACAATGTCCTCCGCATACATAACGACGACGGCGTTTCTAAACTCCTTCC
Organism: Dermanyssus gallinae; assembly: GCA_003439945.1. Lineage (NCBI taxonomy): Eukaryota > Metazoa > Arthropoda > Arachnida > Mesostigmata > Dermanyssidae > Dermanyssus > Dermanyssus gallinae. The sequence goes on along the minus strand of QVRM01003205.1, from coordinate 223,855 downwards.
GCACATGGCGGGCTAGGTCTGCGATAAGCAAAGAGAAGGCCATGCAACTGAGAGGGTCCCCTTGAGGAGTCCCTACGTTTTGACTCAGCTGCAAGGTGTCTTCGCCCCTTATGTTTACTTCAAGGCGGTCTTCAGCAAAGAAGCTGGAGAGCACTCGTAGAAAAGAACCACCCACCCCAGCATGTCAAAATGAATCGACTAGTAAGTGGCGGGGAGCTTTGTCGAAGGCCTTGACACAATCGATAAAGACGGCGTACAAGTGACCCCCGGGCACAGCCAACACCCGCTCAACTTCCGACTGGAGTACATGGATCGCGTCCTGTGTACCTCGGCCCTTCCTGAATCCGAATTGCTCCGGAGGTAGGACCTTCTCCACAGTTGGAAACACCCTCGAGATAATCAACTTAGCGAAGATTTTCTTAAGAGTGCGTTCGGACGCGATACCCCGGTAGAGATTTGGATCGTCCACGTTGTCACCGTATTTGCCCTTGAATAGCAGAGTAAGCCTGGCCTCGTGCCAAACCTGGGGTATGTGTCCCCCGCTGAGTATCTGATTAAACAGATTACACAACTTGCCTGCTAAAACATCGGACGACTCAGCCCAATGTTCGTAATAGATCCCATCAGGACCACTACTCTTCTTCTTGGGCAACCCGCGCAAGATCTGCACCACCTCCTCCACCGTAAACGGTAAATTCATGTAGTGCTGCTCCAGAGTGAGCGGTTGCTCAATAACTGGGTTTGACGCGGGGGCGTTTGCATCGAGCAGAAGTGCAGTGAAGTGCTGCCGCAACTGCTTCTTTGTCATGCTGTGCATGCCTTTGCTTAGCCGGCAAACAATGTAGACATGGGGTTCGCGCTCTGCCCTCTCAAGCATACGAAACTCCTCCTCCTCATCATACCGGCGCTTAGTCTCCACAAGCAGTTTCTTGTAGGTTGCCCTATGTCGGCCATAAAGCTCCCTACGATCAGCAACTATCTGGGGGTCGGGATGTAGAGCCCGTGCTCGGCGCAGGAGCCCCAACACTTCCCGACGTTTCAGGTAGCAGGCCTGTGTAAACCAGGGCCGCGCCCGTCTTTGTCTGTACTTCTTCTTGACTACAGCCGCCTTGACAGTGGCCTCCAAAGCGTGGTTGCTTTGTTCAATGTCAGAAGTTGATCTCAACAGCCGCAATTCGCGCGTCAATACACGCAAATCTAGCTGCCTAGACAAGTACGTTGTCGGCTGCCGACGCGGGGCGCGCCCCTGGCCAGGCACACACAAAGACGCTAGCACCGGCAGGTGCTTCCGTGCTGGAATATTAAGAACCTCGCATCCGTGAAATTCCGTCGGATGATGAAGGTTATGAAACAGGAGGTCGATAGTGCTCCTTCCACTTCGGCAAACGTACGTGAATTTATCACGCTCATTTGCGCAATGCAGGCCTCTGTTCTCTAGAAGCTTAAGAAGCTCATCACCTTACCTGTCGGTGGCGCCACTATCAATACGACAGTTGAAGTCGCCGCCGACCAGTGTGGGTAGCTGGAGGTTTAGTCCCGCTAGACCAGCACTGATCGCATCGGCAACTTCAACATCATCGTAATGAGGTGGCAGGTAGAACAATGCGAGGTTGAAACTACCTGAGGTGAGTGTCATGCAACACTCACCTCGACACACACATTGCATTTGCGGTGACCCTGTTCGTAAATAGACTGAAAGTCCACCTACTGGTCTTCCCCGCCCTCCGTCTGGAGGACTCGCTAGCAGGTGAAAACCTCGCATCTCATTGAAATGCAGTTTCTCCCGCATGAAAGTCTCCGTCAATAGTACAATGTCCACACCTTCAAACAAACGTTCTGGTGCTAGCTGTAAAGCCCCAGATAAACCTTCGCAATTCCAAAGCAATAATTTGCAGCTAGGAGCAGCATGCAGCTGCCTTGGTAGGAGGCGTCATTGCTGTCTAGCTGTTAAACCATGCCCGTCAGTAAACTCTTCGCATACTCTAGTCTGAGCCGGCGGAGCCCCCAGCCAGCGCCGGAAACTCACGCCTTTCGGCCAGAAGGCGCTACTTGAAACTTTACTAAACTCATTATCACCAAAGGCCACGCAGAAGACGGAGTCCGGCCGTGAAACTTTTAGTTTCCAGATAGCACGCACTACAGTATGCCTCCCGGTTAGCCAACCACGCAGCTGTTCTGCCGACGTTTTTCGGCTGAAGCCCTCCAAACGGAGAGCCCTCATGGGCAACACACGGCTTTTACACAGTGTTAGCTCGCCCAGGCCTACATTTGCACTTCCTGCTCGAAGAGGACGATGCTTCCTGTTCGCGTTAGGTTCGCGTTGTTCTGCTGTCGTTTGCTTGTGGTTTTGGAGGGCATCGCTCGACCTCGGCCCCAGGCGTCCATCCTGCTTCTCTGGGCTGTTGCTAGTCGATCCACCACTTTCACTCGCAAATTTTCTCTTCTTTTTGCTTCTTTTCTCCACCAGCTGGAAGCCTTCATTGTCCAGCTGATCTATGTTGGCTGCCTCTGTACAGTGTATTGTCTCTACAACCGGGTCGCGCGGCTGCAGTGGAGTAGTGACGTCACTTTCTGCTGCCGGCGCCGGCTTCTCCTTCTCCAGCTTCTCCCGCTGTCGTTGCTGCCGGTCAGCCGCTCTCTCATCCCGCCGTTGTTGGCGCTGTTGACCGAGATCGACAACACTTTTGGCGACGTCTGTAAGTGGCGTCTGCTGCTGCGGTTTCTGCACTCGATGTCTCTGCTTCCCCTGGCACTGTTGTTGCTGTTGGCTTTGTTTACCAACAGTACGGGTGACGGTCGACGCATTTGAGACGTTCGAATCAACTAAGAGCTTGGCGGGAAGTTTCGAGCTGCCGCCGGTTTCCTGTGCCACTTTTTGCTGTGCCACCTGCTTTTTCGTCTTGTTTTCTACTCCCGATGTGCTTACGTTGTTCCCGGTGGGACGGGAACGCAGCTGGGAGACTATTTGCTCAAGCTCCGACACTCGGATTGTATTCGCCGCCGCGAGACGGCTAATCCGCTGCAGGGTCGTTTGGGCGGGCGCCTTCCAGTTCAGGACATCCAGGGCACCGAGCGGGCTGGTTTGCCCCTACATCGGTGCGCGGCGATGAGCACTTCACATGGGCTACGCCCACAAGACAAGTAGGACACTGGGTCCACTCACACGAGCTCTTTATCACGGAGCTACACACAATGGTTGCTGCTGTTCGTTTTTTGATGGCATGGCAGGTCGCCCGTTCAGGGGAAAACATGGCCGGACTGCGACAGACCTAATCACAACGCTCTGGTCTTGGTATCTGGGGTTTCAGCATCCCTTTGGACACTTCTTCACTAGTCGGAATTCTGAACTCAATTGCATATTTGGGTGACAACTGGCGTTTTCTACGGAACGACCTGGCTAGCGTGTGGCTAGTTCGAATCCCAGGCACACATTTAAATAATCATTCGCTTCGATCATGGTATTGTCTAGATTTCCTTGCCGGCAGTAAATACAATGAGATAGTCCTTTAGCACGGGAAGGTATATCAGAATTTAGTAATCGAAGCTCCGTATTGTGAGCTGTGCTATTTGCTGAACAGCATGACAGCACAAACCAACTAGTCAACTAGTAAGGCCAACTAGTAAGCGAATAAAAGTGTGAGCTGTATATTTTCGTTGCCAAGGATCGCCCTTAAACTATCCTTTACGCAAAATTGACTCGATGTGGAACTACTGTAGATAGTATTATTTTACTAAATTAGGAAAGTGGCGAGGTCTTGTGTACGACTCTAGAAACTTGTATCCATGTGACAAACATTTCGTAGGCTAGGAGCCAAAAAAAAACATTTCGGGCTGACCCCAGCCAAGATTTAACGTCCACAGTACTGCTTTTCGCATTGTTTCGTAGACGGACCCCCATTAATACAAATGACCAACGGTGGGGCTCGAATCCGCGCACCTATGTGTCTCCTCCGGCCGCGAGGCGCAGGCGAATGCACCACGCCACCGGGCTCAAGTCGGTTAGGAGCCGGTTAGAAGCCTGCATATGGAAAGTGCGCTCGTCGGTCTACACGAAACATATATTCCAGTACTGCACGTTGTACTGAAATTACTGTGGTGGAAGAAGAATATTCTGGAGCCCATTCAAGCAGCAAAAAAAAGTACTGCACGTTGTACACCTTAGTCAACTTAACAGTGCAATCCAAACAGAGTGGATGAGTACGCAGACTTGACTTTGAAATGTCCGCTTTAGGGTCGGACCGTTCGTTACTACCATTCCTCAGTTGTCCGAAGTAATTTGGGTGCGAGTTGTTTGGATCGAAAGAGTGTTTTCTTCATCGCCGCTTCTTAGTCATAATCTTTAGGACAAAGTGCAAGGTCTACCGCGTGAGTCCTCGTTGTCACTCCCTCAGGAGGATCTTTCAGATAAATCTTTTAGAAGCTTGGGGCCCACCAGCTTGGCTTCAATACGCCTAATGGCATCGAAGCAGTGGTTCACACAACAAGAGCTTTTATGTCTAGCGCACCCAACAATTTCGTCGCCGCCAAACGATTTTAAGAATGCTTTTAACTAGGTCCGTCGCGACCACATACTAAAAACTGTACAAACGGATTGGCCAGAGGCAGCCTCCTTAGTTGACCAAACCTACAGGTCCAGTTCAGAGCTCTCAGTTGGTGAAAGAACAATCTTCTCGTGCAGCGGCGTGCAGCAGGGCGACCCCCTTGGTCCGCCGCTATTCTGCCTAGCCATCAAAGAACTGGTCAATTCTATCCAGTCCCCCTTAAATCTCTGGTACCTAGACAATGGCACCATTGGGGGAGAAGCATCTGTGGTACAGGCAGATATCAAGAGAGTTCTTGACTTCGGTCAGAAGAGTGGCCTTGAGCTCAACCCCCAGAAGTGCGAGATTATTTACAAAGGCCAGCCGAACATATCCGCCTTTGAGGCACTTCTTTCGGGATGCAAACAAGTCGAGGCAGCAGATATGACGCTCTTAGAGTCCCCGCGGGGTCGGCCGCCACTCACCCAGAACTCGCAGGTAGGATAAAGAGCCTTTGCTATCGCCTAAACCGGCTAAACCTGATTAATCCCCATAGCGCATATCACCTATTAAAATCATGTTTGGGCTCATCAAGAATTGTCCACTTCCTCCGCAGCACGGACGTCGGAGCAAACCAGGATCTGCTGTGGAAGTTAGACAATAGCCTTAGGACCAGCGTTAGCGACCTCCTCAATCTAAACTTGGCCGACAACAACTGGGCTCAAGCCACCCTTCCTCTTAGACTCGGAGGTTTGGGAATCCGCTCTGCAGCAGATCTGGCAGCCAGCTGTCACGTTGCTTCATTACTTGCCTCAGAAGTTACAGTCCAGCACATCAGCCCGGCCATAGCCCTGCAGGCTTTCCAGGATGCCAAAGAAGCTGTTGATACAAGATTCGAGAACCTCGCAGGCCTACTCCCAGAGGCAATCAAACACCTGCAGAGGTCCTATGACGATCTCATTGTATCCAAGAAATATCAGCGTTTACTGTCCGATGCACTGTCCACGGCAGACAAAGCTAGACTACAGGCGGTTGTCCAAAAAGGTGCTAGCAAATGGCTCCAAGCCATCCCTTTCCCAAACCTTGACACTTTACTTGATCACGAAAGTTTTCCTCTGTGCATCGGCTTGAGGTTGGGAACAAGACTAACGGAGGAACACCGGTGTCCGTGCGGAGCACAAGTGGACATTTGGAGAACCCACGGGCTATCCTGCAACAGAAGCGAAGGACGTCCAAGCCGTCACAGCGAGATTAACGAGATTACCGCCTCTACTGTCATGCATTCGAGAGCCAACCGGCCTCCTAAGAAGCGACGGAAAGAGGCCTGACGTCTCACCCTTATCCCTTTTGAAATGGGAAAGGCGCTTATTTGGGATGCTACAGTCACCAACACGCCCCCTCGAACATGGAGGCTAGCGCATCAGCCGCTGGCTCCGCAGCACGCAAGGCTGAACGTCTAAACACCAACAAATACGCCCAGCGAAAACGAGTTTATTTTTGTGCCACTAGTATTGATGACACTAGGGAGATCTGGCCCTGAGGCATGGTCGCTTTTACAGAAGATTGGCAAACGAATTGAACTTACGACGGGGCACAAAAGGGCTTTCGACTTTTTACTCCAGCGGCTATCTCTGGCGGTTCAGCGCAGCAATGCGGCAGCAATTATGGGCACAATGAGGGGCTGCCTCGAGGATATGCTCGATTGGTAGCACCCCTCACAAGCTCAAGGGTAGTTAGATATTCATATTCCACTGTAACCACAAAATGAAATAAATCTTTCAGATATGTTACGTTCAGAATGACTGGCCCTGTATCACTCCCGCAGTCATCCTCCATCATTATCTCATCCTTGTGTGCGTTTGATCAGATAGTTAGCTACTTCCCGACTAAGGCAGGATGAACCTAGTGTGTAGAAGCATATATACTGAGTACGTTGATAAGTCGCACGAAATTAATTAACGACTGTTCTGAAGTGTTTGGGCCTGCTAAGTCGTAAACAGATCTAGCACACATAATCAGTTCATGTTTTCGTTACCTGTTTGCATATGTTATAACTTTCTTTTACATTGTTTGGTGATGTAGTCACTTTTTAGACAGTTGTGGTCTGCACTTTTGCAGTTCGATCAATTGTTTTTGCTTTTCCAGAGAAAGTTATTTTTTCTACATGTTTGGCTTGCCTGATCACCATGAAATTCGCCTGTAAAGCAAATGTTTGTCTAATCTCTTTTTTCAGAGAAGCATATATATTTCTATATCATCTTAATTTAGGCTAAGACCTCATCAGTTGCAACACGGCATAAAGTCAGAAGCCGAGGCTGCTGTTCACGTTACGTACAGATTCCTCCAGATGACGCTCTGGTGCACGGCTGTCAAAGTTGATTTCAAGAACGCCTTTAACGCACAGCTCCGAGGTCCGATGCTTCTGCAGGTCCTAGACCTCGCCCGCGACGTCGCCCACATCTCGTATGCGAGACCCACGCAGCTCTGCTTTGGAGACAGATAAATTATGTCGGCGTTCCGTTGTCAAGAGGAAGATCCAGCTGCACCTCTGTTTTTCAGCTGGCTTCTTCTTCTTCAACTGAAGAGTATTGCAGGATAGCAGTGTCCGTTAAGCAGCGCGGGCATAGGCAGCGTCGGTTGGCGGCAATGCCGACGCAAGCTAAATACATGGCGCCAAATAGAAGATCCTTTCGGGACTGACTCTCAGCCAAGATTTAACGTCTATGGGGCTGCTATTCGCATTGCTTCATAGACGGACCCCCATAAATACAAATGTGCAACGGTGGGGCTCGAACCCGCGCACCTTTGTGTCTCCTCCGGTCGCGAGGCGCAGACGCATGCCACCACGCCACCGGGCTCGACGCCAAATAGAAGATGCCGCCACCCTACTAGCGAAGACGCGGGAAGTCACTAAATGCGCGGGCAATCTGTGAGTATATAAGGAGGCATGAGAATAAATGAGTACGTAGTTGTTGCTGCGAGCCAGACAGAGGACGTATGTTGCTTGAGCGAGAGAATGGCGAACTCGTAACGGTCGCCGGCCGGTCACGGGGTGGTGGACGCCACGAGTACGGATCAGTCGAACAGGCCCCGACGGGCACGCTACACGTGGAAAGGTGCGTCACAGAAGCCATGTCAGATGCAGGACGACGCGGGTTTGATGAACGAGGTGCGGGAGGTGGCGGAACGAAGCGGACAAAGGCCGACGGCAGGGCGAGAACATGAACGGCAATGCTGGGATTTTTTTGGGGAAGGCCTATTGAGAAGTTAGGTCAGCTGATGAGGAAGAGATAGAACAGCTTAGAGGGGGAGTCGAAACTCTACGAACAAACGAGTGCAGACTGAGGGTAGAGCTCGAGGGTCTAAGAGAGAACGAGGTACAGGAGAATAGGAAAGACATCCAACGAGAGAAGATAAGCGAGCGGGTTAAAGGCCTCGAACTCCTATGCGCACGCTGTCACGGGGAGCTAGATAAAGATAGGGCCAAGGAGCTGGAACTAGAAACAGAGGCCACGGAGATAGAAAATAGTATAGAAAGGGCAAGCACTCCGGAAGAGCTGGTGAGAGCCGTCAAGGGACACTGGCCTGAGAGGGTGATTAAACACTTAAAGGTCACCACTGACGCCCTCACCACTCAGAGGGAGGTTAGGGTAGCGGTTATCACTAAGGGGTCATATTCGGATAAGGGTTTAACAGAGGGGCTGGCGGCACAGTTTCCCACGCTAGCAGCGGTGGCTGACATGAGCGCAGGGACGGCCGCTGTTCTTAAAAATAGCGACGCCGTCGAATTCTTAGAGGGTTCAGGAAACCAAGCGGCCTCTCAACGGTACTTGGTAGTGGGAGTGATAAACCCGGAAGAAGAACTAGGGACCACGACCCTGGGGGTGCTCCAAGCTGTCGTGGGAAAAGCGCTGGGGCTGGCTGGCGGGGAGAAACCCCCGCTGATGCACGTCACAAGGGAGCGCCGTACACAGACGCTTCTACAGGCTCTGGAAATCTGCTGCCGTAAGACCGGCAACGGCAGTGGCCTTCTAGAGGTTTGCTCGAGACAAACAAGGAAGACCGGAGCCAAACCGGAGACTACCACCCGGGCGGAGCAGGGAGCAAGGAGCACCCTCAGGGTTAAGGTCGAAGAGGGAAAAACCCTCGCCGACACTCTCCGGGGTGTTAGAGAACAAGTCAGGCAGCAGGAAGGCGCCGGGATAACGGTTAGGGGGGTAGTTAAAAGTAAGGAGGGTGACCTATACATATATATATATATATATATATATATACATATATATGTATATACATATATATATACACATAGGCATATATATATATATATATATAAATTATTTATTTAATGTAATCAATCATTCAGGGTGGGAACATGACATTTGAGTCCCTGCGAACGTGTGCATCGTTACGGGGGGTCCAGTGTAGGGACCAGCCATTTCTGGAGAGTGCCCCGAACCGAGGCCGCATTGCCCCGTTGCACATCCAGCGACAGGCGCTGTCTGAGAAAATCACCCGCTCGTTTGTCTCCGCTGGCTAGAATCAGGCGTTTCCCGACCTTCTGTAGCAAACTTCGAGTGGATGGACCGGGCCCGCCAATGGTCTCGAAGGCAAAGGGATAAAACTTGTATGGGTACCCGATGTTCTGGTACTTTCTAACCTTGTTTGCCTCGGCGAGAGCCGAAGCATGACTAGCCCGGGCCGCGCCAGCACTGACCATTGAAGGGGCTAATGAGTCAGTAACTGTCGCGTCCCAAACCAGCATGCATCCGCTCTGGAACGGAGTTTAGGTCAGCCCCTCAGGTCTCTTTCCGCCCTCCCTGTCTAGCCCGACGGGTTCAAGGACGCACGGCAGACCACTGGATCGTAAAGCTCGACTGAAGGTTTCATTCAGGGCTTGGTGTCTTGCTCGCCTACCTGCGCTGACGATACAGGACAGTCCGTGGCGTCCGTCTGGCCCGACGACGTCTCCGCAGACGCAGGTATTAGTGTATACAATGTCTGTTCCCAAACGAAGTCCGACGGCAATCCTTACCGACTCATCATCTAACAGGGTCCCGATCCGGGCACAGGGAATGGCGTGTAGCCATGCGCCCGCCCCCTTGGAGGAGACGGCGCGCAGCCTGGCCTTATCGGCGTCCGTCGTGCATCCCGCAATGAGGTCTACGACCCTTTGCTCATATAGGGCTGTTGATCATTCTTTCTGGTGTCCAGCTTCGGCGGGCTCGTGGCCGCACAGGGCAACTGCTCTACGGCGGCTTGTTTCCAATCGGGCTTCTAAGTCTGTGAGGGCAGCCGAATCGAGGAGGGTTCTAGCCTGTTGCATAGACCTGTGTAGAGAAGCTGCCAGAGCTATCTCAGATAAGACAGTCACATCAGGTAACCCTAGGCCACCCCAAAGAACGGGGAGTAGAGCTTGTTGGCGTGCACCCGTGGATAGACTGAGGTTCAGCAACGCCTCTACTGTAGCCAGCATGCTGTCGTTAAGTCGTTTAAGAAGTCCGGAAGCCAGTGAACAATCTGCACCTCGAAACAAGTGGTTGAGGCGTAGGGCCGAAAAGGAGGATCTCAGAAGAAAGAGGCCTCGATGAGAACCCACCAAGTGAATGCGTGACATCGCATCTTCTAGCTTGGCCAGCCACCTCTCGAGGGCGGCCGGAACTCCTTGCGGGAAAAGAGGTACGCCCAGCAACTCTAAATCCGTGCCGACAGTCTTGCACCATGGGAGAGCCTCCAGCACTTCAGAGTCCGCAGCACCTCCTACAACATGGACCTCACACTTCGCAGAGGTTAGAGCCAGGCCGCTCCGTTCAGCGAACTTGATGATTCTGTAGATGTCCCTCAGAACTGCATCGGGGCCGCCACCCAGTACACCGTCGTCCAAGTACCATACGTTAAGCGGGCACTCGAGAAAGTCAACTAACTCTTTGACAGCCAGGTAGAACAGCGGCGGGCCCAGCGGGTCGCCCTGCTGTACCCCAGTCTGCGACATTATGACATCGTGCGGCAGAAGAAGGCAGGATGGCTCCTTATAAGCAAGTTCCACCTGGTGGAACATGCTCGGTGCCCAAGCTTTCACCGCACTCAACAAATGGTCCCTTCGAATACTGTTGAACGCGTTCCTGAAGTCAAGCTTGACCACAAGGGTAGCTTCAGAGCGTGACTCCAAAAAGGACCGAGTCGAATGCACTGCGGCCTCGCATCCTCCCGGTGTCGCAAACCCAAGCTAATGGTCACCAAGAGCACATGAGATGTCTGCCTTGTTCTCAAAGATGCCGATTTTTGCCGCTAGTCTCCGGATTGCAGATGAGCATGCGATGGGCCTGACGCTGCCATCTTTCTTCTTGAGGGCGAAAAGTCGGGCCCCAAAGATGAGCGGTCGCCATTCGGAGAGCGGCGAGCCCCAGCGAAGAAGATCAACAACTTTGGCGAGGGCGGCCGCAAGGCGGTCGGCGACAGCTCCTAAAGCGGGGGACAGCAGGTCCTGTAGAAGCCGTGGCCTGATGAAATTAAGGCCCGCGGCGGAACTTCGCGAAAACGTTTTTATGGCAGATCGAACATTGTCGGCTGCTGTGGTTGATGGCAAGGGCACTTGAGAAGGTCTGGGCCAGGACAGAGGTGACGGCGCGGGCGGGTGCTTATCCAAGAGCAAAACCGTCTCGCTAGGCTTCTGCGCCAGCGTGTCTTCTGAGATTAAGACCCTGGCCGCCGAAGAGACGTCGCCTTCCGAAAGCTTGGTAATGGCTAGCCGGACTGTATCAACTGTCCGCTGTCGGGGACGTACGTTTGAAAGAGGACTACTGCCATCGTCAAACCGTTTCCCTTGAGCAAAGTCGCGAAGGTTCTTCCGGACAATAACCGCCAATGACCGGTTATCCTTCCCACCATCGGGGAGGCGGAGGACAACGGGCGCGAAAGAGAAGAGGGAAAGCCAGGCCGTGTCGTCGTTGTTCTCTGCGACTGAGCACAGGACCTTAGTGAACTCTTCGGCTACTTGCCTACGCACTGACTTTGGCAAAATGCGGACCAACCTCCAGCGGCGAAAAACGTCTTGAATAACGCCGATTAATCCATCCGTGGTAAACCGAGAGTTTGAGGGCCGTGACTCATCGTCAATGTTGTAGGCAACCCCTCCGTGCTTGGTCGTTATGTGTCGATGTAGACCTCTTCGTGTAAACGAAAGCCCGCAGGTTGGGCAGGGGGCCCTGTTGGGGTCCGACTGCCCGGACCGCGGGCTGGCGGGCCCGCGGTTAGGCGTGTTGTCGCCGTGGTCTGTCATTACAAGGCGAGACCTTTTAACTTGCCCACTACAGAAAGCATCCCATCAGAGGTCGCAACGCTTCCTCTAAAGACCTCAACACCGCAGATAATTCTGGTCTGATTCTCTGTAGAAGATCAGCTAGCCCTGAGAGCGACGAACCGGTGCCGACGCTTGAGCGGGTCTTACTTGCTCTCGGGGCCTTTTTCGAGTGGTTGTAGCGACGGGTCCTGCTCGTGGGCGACCTATAGCCGCGCTTCTTCTTTTGCAGCTTTGGTATAGGTTTCGGCTTGGGTAGAACAACCTGCGGATCAACCTCAGCTGCTGGCGAAATCCCCCTAACCACGGTTGCGTAGGTGAGGCCCTGTACTGCGGACGACGGACCCTCTTGGGCGGAAGCCGGAGGACAACGTACAGCTTCGCCGATGACCGCCTCAGGGTAATCTGCTCTGACCTGCTGGAGCATGCGACCCTCCAACATAATTTTGCTTTTCTCACGCAAGTAAGCCAGCCGCGGGCAGAGAGCGGATCCCGCTCGGTGAGGTCCCTGGCAATTCACGCACTTTGGACTGTTACGACAGGACTCGGCGTTATGATCCGGGCCTCCACAGTTCTTGCAAAGCTTTTTTCCTAGACACTTGTCAGCGAGGTGTCCAGGTTTCAAGCATTTAAAGCAGATCCTTGCTTGGCTCGGCCCCAGGATAACTGGGTGAGATCTGTGGCCGAGAAAGACGGACGCGGGGGGCTGGCGAGAAAAGGTAAGGATTACCTTCGTCAGCGGCGCCTTCCCGCCTGCGGACGAACGATATAGTCGACGCGCTTGGGTAACTCCGTGTTCCGCCAGTTCGCCGGCAATTTCGCCTTCGGTGAAAACTGGGCTGACCCCCTCAATCCTGGCGCTAAATGAGGTTACGGCCGGGCAAGCAGCCGATACGGGGCACCCTCCTAGGCTTGACACACAAAGTAGCGTATTAACGCTCTTTAAGTCTTTTACCCAGACCGCGATTGACTGAGTATCACCAGAAATTTTACACCCTGGTGACACGGCGTAGATCTCTTTGAAGATCGTAAGCATTGAACCTTCAGAAAATGACATAGCGTAACAGGTTAATTGTCCCGGCTTCGATGTCACACCGAAGCTTATTAAGCTGTCGTTGCTCGTGTGAAATAGTGGCTTTCTTTTTCCGCGAAACCACTTTTGTGAAACCTTCGGAGTCCACTAGCCCGTGTGGTCCGCATATTGTCTCTTCGATACCAGATTGCCTGCGCCGCTTGCAGCCAACGCGATCATGTGGTAACACATTACTGCCGTCGTCGTTGCCGGTGGCAGTGTCCATCTTGCCGTCGGGCATGGGCCTCTGCTGGGTTGTCAGCTGCCGTCGTATTATTCTTAACACACGCAGTAACCGCCCTCAGCCGTGGTATATCCAGCGAATCAGGTGGCTTATCCTGACCAGTAATCACCAATTTCAGCATGCCTATGCCGCGATAGGTATCAAAATACAAAAGACACTACCGCACTAAAGCAAAGAAAATAAAAAAACAAAAACAAAAATGTAAGCCACAGACCTGGGAATTGAACCCAGTCCAGCTAAGTGGTAGTCCGTGACACTGTCACAAGGCTACGGCGACCTGCGGTATTGAGTTAGTCCGTGAGCTACAACGTCTTGCGCCGCACGTAAATTCGCGACGATGCTAGTAAATCGAACACGGTCAGCTGGGTGATGAGAGTCAACACAGTCAGGGAGCCTGAAAGGGATCGGATCCCTCAGACACGCGACCCAACTCACTTCCAGCGTGCACTATTCACCAATAGAGTACTCGGCACACGCACATTCGTCGATACAATTATCACTATCGAAATCGAAGTCGAATCTCACAAAACGTTCAGTTTTATGGGAGCCGACGAAAACACGACTGCACTCTGCCGAATCGAACCGGCAAAAAACCTTGTAATTAGGTGACCTGGGTGACCTTATAATTAGAATAGAGGAGAGTGAAATGGGCGCAGGAGAGAAAATGGCGGCGGCCATTCGGGAATCTGCAAAGATGCAGGCCGACTGCCGAGAGCTCAACCAGGGGCAGACCATCGCCCTGTGGGGGATTGACCCACTCTTGGACGGGGAGCAGGTCGAAAGCGAACTGCAAAAGGCCTTGCAGCTTCCGGCCGGCGCCAAGATTACAGCTACCGAGCCAAGGCTCGGAAGAGCTGAAGTTTGGTACGCACTGGTTACGGCGTCCCCGGCGGCGGCAAGAGCCATATGCTCCCGCAAGACCCTTAAGCTGGGCTCGAGGTGGTGCAGACCTGAGGAGTGGAGAAGGCTCCCCAACTGCTACAAGTGTCATAGGCCGGGCCATAAGGCCCAGGACTGCAAAGCAGAGAGCCAGGTGCCTCGGGTATGCCACAAATATGGTGAACCTGACCACCTGGTAGCCAATTGCAAAGCAACGACACCAAAGTATCTGGTCTGCGGAATAGAGGGGCACCGAGCGGATATGATGTCTTGCCCAGCCTATAGGGAGCAAGTCGAGCAGCGGCGGGAGGCCCGAAGGGGCGTCGCCAAGGGACAGGTAGATGGCAAGTAGAAGCCCAAATAACCAAGAAGAGCAAGTAGAAGCCCAAATAACCAAGAAGAGCAATAAAAAGGCCAAGTAGAAGCCCAAATAACCAAGAAGAGCAATAAAAAGGGGAATAAAGACAAGGGGGCTAAAAATAAGAAGACAACCGTTATCCCAGCAGAGGACGGAAAGGGTGATTGGAACTTAGTAGGTAGGGGCCCTTTATCCTACCAATGTTAAAGATACTTCAGGTAAACCTTAACCGCTGCAGGGTGGCGCATGACATGCTCGATGAGATAGTACGCAGAGAGTCCATAGGCCTCTGCCTGCTCTCCGAGCCAAACATAACGATCACCAAGCGGAAGGCAGACTGGGTATCTGACGCAGAGGTGGATACCGCAGTCTGGTGGACGGGTTCCGAGAGAAACCTCGCGATTAGGGGCGGGGGGGTCGGGGAGGGGGTTCTCCTGGCTGGAGATTGACCGGGTAGGGGTCATCTATAGCTGCTACTTCTCTCCTAACAGGGAGGAGGAGGAATTCGAGGAATTTCTCGAGGAACTTGCCCAGGGCGCGGGGGCACATGCAGGTAAGAGGGTACTGATCACCGGGGATTTTAACGCAGCCAGCATAGCATGGGGTAGCCGAACCACAACTAGACGGGCCCAAACTCTACAGGAGTGGATGGCTGAAAAAAGTCTAATGGTTCTTAATGACGGAAGGGTCCCCACCTTTTTCAGAGGGAGCCAGACGGCCTTCATTGACCTAACAATGGTCAATGAGGCGGCCTTTCCACTGGTGGTAGAGTGGAGGGTGAGGGAGACCATGAGTGACCACAGATACATCTGTTTCACCATCAGTACCCCCGAGGTGGCCCTCGCCCCGCCCCCTAGTAAGAGATGGCAGATGCGGAAACTCGACGCCAAGATTCTAGTGGACTGAAATAGACGAGGGTTGCAAACTACTGGGAGACACGGTGGGGGATGAAATATAAAATAATTAGCATACTCTCTACAGCATGCGAGAAAGCTGCTCCCTCACAACACCACGGGAGCCGCCACCCTCCCAACTACTGGTGGAACAAAGGGATCGCAGCTGCCCGCAGGGCTTGCATTAGGCTAAATAGGATTTTCACGAGAACACGCAGCTGGTTAACGCAAAGAATACGACGGGTGGGATTTTACGGGGAGCGAGAGACCGCAAGAGCTGAATCCCAATTGACGGAGTACAAGGCTACTCGATCGAGACTCCGAGGACTCATCGCCAAAAGTAAAGCCCGAGCGGAGAAAGAGCTGATAGACGCGGTGGAGAGCGACGTATGGGGCCTGCCGTACCGAATAGTTATGGCCAAACTCCGGAGACCTCCCCCGAAACTCCCCCCGGATGTGCTGCGGGAGACTGTAACCGGTCTTTTTTCGGCACAGCCGCGGAGAGAAAACGAGGAGTTCTCGGTCACCCCGGAAGACATTCCGGAGGTGACGCTGGAGGAGGTCGAACAAGCCCGGAATCGGTTGGCAACCGGTAAAGCGCCCGGCCTAGACGGAATTCCCCTAGAGGTAGCGAGGCTACTGGTCAAAAGGTGGCCTAAGGTCTTCCAAGACCTTGCCAACAAGCTTCTGAGAGAGGGGAGATTCCCGAGGCTGTGGAAAAGGGCAAGCCTGGTTCTGATCCCCAAACCCGGGAGGAAGACGGGGCCTTCGGCTTACCGGCCCATATGCCTCATTGACGCCATGGGTAAACTCCTGGAGAACGTTATAGTCAAGAGACTAAACGACGAGATTCAGGAAACGAACGCCCTATCAGATGCCCCCAGTGCGGTTTCCGGAAGGGCAGATCCGCATTAGGGGCTCTAAAGAAGGTTCTGAAACGGGCGGGTGAGGAGACTATGAAGACCCCTAAAACAAGGGGATTCGTGCTCTTGATCCTCCTGGATGTCAAAAATGCCTTCAACACAATGAATTGGAAAGTAATTGTGGAGGCGATGAAGAGGAAGGGCTTTTCCCTCTACCTCCGTCGAATGATTTCATCCTACCTGGATGACAGAGGCTTGGTTGCAGGGGGGCAGGAGTACGAGGTTACTGCCGGAGTCCCACAGGGCTCGATTCTAGGACCCGTGCTCTGGAACATAGCTTACGACGGGGTGCTCAAGATCCGAGGTCTCCCGTATGGGGTGGAGACGTTGGCGTACGCCGATGACCTTGCACTCATGATAACGGCCAGGACCGAAAGAGCCCTGGAGAGCGCCGCCAAGGAGGCCTTGCCAATGGTGTCCGAGTGGATGGAGTCCCATCACTTGAAACTGGCACCCGACAAGACGGAGGCGATGTACCTAACAGGCAGAAAGAGGACGACCGGCATTAACCTCGTGATGGCGGGCCACCCGATAGAAATCAGAAAGAAGGTAAAGTACCTTGGGGTCATGCTAGACACTGGACTGACCGGATCGGCACACGTTAAGTACGTGGCTGAAAAGGCCCAACCTGGCGCGGATCATGCCTAGGGTCGGTGGGGTGGCTGAGGTGAAAAGAAGGCTCCTGGCCTCGGTGGCCGAATCAACGGCGCTATACGCAGCCTCAGTCTGGGGGGACATGGCAATGCGGACGGCGAAAAATAGGGGGGCACTAAGGTCGACCCAACGAACGCTGGCAATCAGGGTAAGCCGGGCGTATCGAACAGTCTCGACCGAAGCTCTCCTGGTCCTAGCCAAAATGCTGCCATGGGACCTCCTAGTGGCTGAACGAAGTAAAATGTATCTAGACGAAGGTCTGGATCTCACCCGGGCCAGGAGTGCCACCATATCGGCCTGGCATGAGGAATGGGCGCAGGTAAGACCCGGTGTGACCACAGGGAGCTGGACCAAGAGTCTGATACCGGACCTCAGGGCATGGTATGACCGCCGACACGGAGAGCTTTCCTACTGGACGACTCAGGTTCTGACCGGACACGGCCAGTTCCAGAGCTACCTGTCAAGGATCAAGAAGGCCATCAGCGATATCTGCGTACTGTGCGACTCTGAATAAACGGACAACGTAGAGCATACTGTTCTGCGGTGTGATGCTCTCAGGGAAGCACGGGACGCAGCACCAACCGCTGTGAGAGGCCGACCCATCAAGGAGGTGGTCTCCCATATGATGACTTCAGCGGAGGCATGGAGGGAGGCGACGAACTTGTTCGACGCTGTTTTGACACTCAAGACAGCCAAGGAAACGACCAGGCGGGAGAGGTTTGAGCGGGTCTCTCGGGAGAGTGGTCGAGACGAGGAGCCGAGGGAGGGGGGAGGGAGTGGGGAGCAGCCAGGCCCTCATGGTCTCGACGCACCCTCACAGGACGGATTATAAAATGGCATCCCCCTATCCAACCGGAGGTAGACATGCGGGATGATAGTCAGGGATAGAGCTGATTGAAGGAGAACGGCAGAGACGCCTCTCCCACGGCTTCGATGTAATGCCAAAGTAATACCGAGCCTGGGGGGGTGGGGTGGAATCCGGGTTTAGTGGGTTTGCGAGTCTCACACTAGTCACACAGGCTGCTAGTGGCGCATGTGCATCATGCATTCCCGAAACCTCCCAGAACAAAAAAAAATAAATGCTGGGATTATTCGACCAGCATCGAATGCGTGGAGGCGGCGGAGGATGCACATGAGGATGAGCGAGCGCGAGTGGACGAACCGAAGGAGTACGCAGATGTAAGAATAACGGCAATCGGAACCAGGCTCGTGCGGTCGTGCCCGGCGACTGGGTCAGTATACGGAGGCCAGCCGCCGCCGGGTGCGCCACATGAAGAACATGCAGACGGCAGCGGACCGCTGTGAAGAACGTCCACGGCAGGCTAGACGCGCACCAAGCCATTTGCAGGAGTACGTGAGTAAAGACGGGATAAAATTCAAAACAAGCCTATAAAGGGGGGAAGGAGAATGTAGGATAGCAGTGTCCGTTAAGCAACGCGGGCAAATGCCGAAGCAAGTTAAATACCCTACTAGCGAAGACGCAGGAAGTCACTAAATGCGCGAGCAATCTGTAAGTATATAAGGAGGCATGAGAATAAATGAGTCAGAAGATACGTGTGTGTACACACAATATTTTCTTCCTTTGACAATGATGCTAGGATGTATCAGTGCAAAACCGTACACGAGCATTAGCCTTACGGAAAAACAAATGCAGTTGTGGTTATCGCACATGTTATTAATAAAACGCACGTATACTAAAAAAAAAGTTGTTGGTGCGAGAGAGGCAGAGGACGTGTGTTGCTTGAGCGAGAAGATGGCGAACTCGTAACGGTCGCCGGCCAGTCATGCGGGTGGTGGACACTACAGCTGGCGCAGCCGACAGAATCCGGAAGAATGAAAAGGCAGTGCAACAATTCCACAGGTCTGCCACCCCACCTCAGGTTCTGCCATCCATTGACCGGCCTACAACACCGTGGAGGGAATGGCACCAGACACGGAGCCGGAGGAAAACGGCGAAGCGACTACGTCAGGATGGTGATGAAGCTAACGGAGATGTTCAAGGAACACATGGGAGCAGCCGTTACCGACGACAAATTCGGCAGCCGTTGCCGACGAGGAATTCGGCAGCCGTTGCCGGTGACGATAACGGTGAGTACCTAGCGGCACTGCGGCGACTGCTGGTGGGGTGCAAGCTCGACGTTCGGGGCCTGGTGTTGAGGAGCCAGCTCATTCTGGGGGCAACAATGCCACAGGTGAGAGGAAAGCTCTTCTTCTAGAAGGCCTTGCTAGTCGAGCAGGCCGTGACGGCTGCGCTACACGTAGAGCGGTGCGTCACGTAAGCCAGATGGATCGCAGGACGGTACGGATAGGTGACGAGAAGCGGAAAGCTGTAGGGCCGGCGGAACGAAGCGGACAAAGGCCGGCGGCAGAGCAAAAGCACAGAGCGGGTGGATGTCAGGTTAACGGATGGAAAAGCCACGAGTACGGACCAGTCGACGGGGGTTGATGAACGAAGTGCGGGAGGTGGCGGAACGAAGCGGACAAACCCGGCGGCAGGGCGAGAACACGGAGCGGCTGGATGTCAAGCGTGTGGATGGACAAACCACGAGTATGGGGCCGAATAGTGCTCAGCAAAACAAGTGAGGGGCCGGAGGTGTGGCAAGTTTGGCCGAAAGTGTGGCAGTTTGGCCACGCAGACGGGAAATCGGCAGTTGAAACCAGGTTCGTGCTGTTGTGCCCGGCGACTGGGTCAGCGCCGCAGCGCCGGCAGCGGACCGCTGTGAAGGACGTCCACGGCAGGTTAGACTTATGCGGCAGCTATACGGCGATCTCCCATGGGAGGGAGTGATAGAGAAGAGTGTTTATAAAAAATAATACAATAATAACTTATTGCACGCTAAGCGGGGTGGGACAAGACTGGCTATTACGAAACCTTAAGGAACGAGCACACCATCTCTCCGTTCATCATTGAAATATCAGGCGTGTAGGGACGGGAAAACATGTCCATAGAGCGAAAATCAGTGAAATGATCGAGAGGCAAAACGAAGACAAACGACGATGCGTTCCCGAAAAAGCTCATCCGTCTTAGAAGTTTAGCGCGGCAAGGAAAAATGATCGTAACTTAATAACTGACTCTCGACACGTTTCCAAGGGGGAAGGTCAGGAGGAATTGATGCATATGTAGGGAGCTTAATCTGGGCATTTGCAGGCTGGAAATATTTGGTAACAAAATATGTTATTATTATGTTGTTGTTGGCGCCAAGAACGTGTGCATACGGAGCTCCGAGGAAACACGCCTATCAGTGTGTGTGCAGGCTGATAAACCCATGGAGTAACATACCAGAGTGATGCCTGCAACTCAGTGATCCATTTGATGTACTGCGTGTGGCCAGCTAAGGGTCTGTGAAGTTCTAACAATGACAGGGTGAAACAAAACGAAACCACCCGCGCAACGGTCTGGAGGCTCCGCTGCCATTCAAATTCGAATTCTAACGGCTGATCAACCAAAATTTTGAGGCTAGAGCATCTAATCTACAAAGCGGCGCTAATAGTCATTTCTCAACTCATCGCGCGGACAATGGAAATGGCTTTTTCCTTTGGAAAGGCAAGGCATGATAAGTTGACAGCCACAGGAAAGCCAGTGAGAGCTCTGTTTCACAGGAGAAGCAGCATCAATGGCTAACGAGTTCTAATGCTCGTGGTGTTCAATGTGCTTCCTTAAGAAGAGAGGTATCCAAATTCACGCAGGAAGGACCCATAGGAAGAAGATACCTGAGTTTACTAGAAGAGCAGCGCTTCAGCAGGCCGCTGCCATTACTAGCAGCATCTCACAAGCGCTGCCTTCTCCTCGTGCTTCGCTAGTAGAACCTTCTTCTCACTCCGCCAGCCAACCGCCAGCGAATGAAGAGCCGTCACCTAGCCAATACCTGCCGCCCTCTTCTCTCTCTCCTCTTCACCGGTTAGCCAACGCCAAGATGACACGCAAGGTGCTGCGCAGAATTATAAAGGGAGCTAGAATCCCTCTGCGCAGGCTCCTTCACTGTCTGCTTAAAGATGTCATGAAAAATAATGACGACATCAAGGACTTCAGAGCGTTCGAGCAATGGAGCGGGCTGCAGCTCAAACCCTCTAATGCGAGCAATTCCTACAGGGTTTCGAAGTCGGAGAGGCAGGTGATCGAAGATTTTAACAGCAAGCTCCCGTACATCCTTGTAACGATCCGGTGTGAACTGGATCTACTGGGTGCGGCGGTGTTCTCCCGGCAACTCTCCCGGCTTTACTGGACTCTCCATCTCGGGAGACACGAAGCCTACGTTCTGCTCCGGCACGCAATGGGAGTGCAAAATGTCTTGTACGTACTACGTGCCTTCCTTCTGCCACCGGAAACTTTGGATCTCGATCACCAGGTAGGCAAGCCTCGACCGATATTCGACTGAAAGCGGTCTCATCCGACGCCACGGGAACGTGGCTCGACGTGTTTCCGTCCGAACTCGTCGGCAGTGCCGGGCGCTGGCGTGGGACGTCACATCATTTACCGACGGGATATGCAAAACGGCGCTTATACGCCCATCTTCTTAAAAATCACGGTGTTGTGGCGTTCGTTCTCGAGTCATCTGGCGTTTGAGGCAAGGATACGCTCAAACTGACAAAAGAGCTTGGGAAGAAGTTCTTTGAGGTCACAGCGGAGCCAAGATCGACCGCGTTTCTCCGACAGAGAGTGTCATTGGAACTTCAGAGGGGCACCGCCAATATGATGTTGAGTGGTCACGGACACTTGAGCAGTAATTATAATATAATCAAAATTATAGATGTTATTTGATTAATATATTAGTAATTGTGATACATATGCATAATGGAAATAATAAGCCCGTGTCTAAAAACAGTATATTAGTATTATTATATTGTTGCTAAATTGTTTAAAGCAGCGATGTAGGCGATTAACAATTAAAGTAAAAACTATCTTTGGAGTCGCTGTTTAATATGGTCAATTAAAGTGAAAAAAAAGACGGACGTCAACGACGCTCGCCGAAGAAAGTTCTAATAGAATTTTCGTATTGCTGAACGCTGCATGCAAAAACATATTAAGTTGATATCGCATATAATATGCCTTGACGCTCGCATTGGGCCTTAAGGCCTGTGGCACAGACAATACTCTACCACCAATCCACCGACTTGTTTAATTTTTAGCACTGCCGATTTGCCTGTGGCCAGTCCCGAGACTAACGTTTCTGAGACG
Organism: Dermanyssus gallinae; assembly: GCA_003439945.1. Classification (NCBI taxonomy): domain Eukaryota; kingdom Metazoa; phylum Arthropoda; class Arachnida; order Mesostigmata; family Dermanyssidae; genus Dermanyssus; species Dermanyssus gallinae. The sequence goes on along the minus strand of QVRM01003205.1, from coordinate 201,842 downwards.
TAACAAAGCCCACATCATTATCATTACCCTCGTTTCGCTTTGAGAAAAGTCTTTCGTCCGCTTCACGTTTAGATACATGTCAGCACTGAAGGGCCGACATAGGCGGCAAGCGAGTACGATCGCGCGTAGAGGGCCTGCAGCATTGCTGCCGCAGCTTATGAGGGCGAGAAACACGGGAATATTAGAATGCACATGCACAGTTAGCATACGACAGTGAGTAGGGGCAAGCCAGTACTGTTATTATGGCATAGAGTGCGCTTGGCAAAATCGAGGGAGGGTGGAAATGCGCTTTGATGTTAGATAAGGAGCAGTGGAAGCGAGCACAACAGTTTAAAATAAGGCAGACAGCGCTACTGCTGCTCTGTCCACCAACGTGTGTTACTTATGGCGATAGGACCGCCTCATTTGTTCTCCTGGCACATCTTACATACAATAAAGCAGCTTTTTCAACGCTTGCTGCACACGATACTCTGATGTTTTATGGTAGCACGTCATCTGCATACGGAGGTAAAAGCATAGCTTATGCAGGCAACTTGGCTATTATAATCACGTCAGGAGACGCGATCGAGCCCGAAGAACAATTTACAACGACCTTGGCGACGCCACCTTTGCCTGGCTCTGAATAGGCTACCACTGGCTGCGCACACAATTGCGGCGATCCTGTTATATGGACAGAACTCTCTCCCCCACCTATACATGGAGTTCCATTGACATTACATGTTCCTCTCGAAAGAAGAGGAATACTTGGGAGTTTTAGACAAGGCCTTTAGTGAAACCCGCCACGTTCTCTACGAACCACTCAGGTTATGAACGGCATAACTGGGCACATTGGGCTACTGCCCCGCATACGAGGCCCCGTCTCTTACGCTACATCACGTATGAGCGCAGATGCTCGAAGTACAGACATCCAAAACTTCGAATAATAAATACACATAAACAAATCACACGTTAAAAGAACGTGAACAAAAGTTGCTCGAGTTCCATATTACTTTCTAACATTAAGGTGTGCGTAAAAGCAATCCCCCCTTTTAGGAATATTGTTCTTACATGTGCAACGTACAATCGCAAGTACACACACTATTTTGCCAAGATACTTCTCGTTTAGTTCGAGTAAGACGAGTCAGCCGGTGTTGTGCAGTTGTCGCGCTTGACTCGCTGTGCTCAATTGTGCTATCCTTACGAGCTAGAAGTACGCCTCGGCTATCGCAGGCAAAACTTGTTTCACTATGCTTTCATTTACTACTCAAACTTTAGTGGCGCGTGCTTACAGATGCCAAACATTTTCCACGCAACTCGACGAAAACAGAAAAATGGTGTACGAGCACATTATCTTTGGGAGCATGAATATTTTCACAGTTTCAACGCGGTGGAGTGAAGCACCTCGTGAGCACGGCTCAGATAAAATTCGAAAAACAACAAAAATAGAACCAGCCACACGGCGACATATGACAACCATGACTAGCGCATGGTTTAATATACCGGACATGCACTTATTTCCATACATTCGTATTAAGGCCAGCTAGTTTTGCACTTGGCTAAAATATACTTAAACGTCGAATATACGTTTAAAGGTAATATTCCATTTTCCCTTAAAATGGCTTAGATAGGAAGTCATATTAGTTTATTATAAAGTTACGTCGTTGATGAGAGCACTGAGGCTTCCCACGAAATGAAAGTCCCCTCGAGTTCCGCCACGACAAATGTGTGCGCAACCCCTGAGAGGTCAGGCGGAAATGAGCACGTTCCTCGCGGAAACTGCGGAAGACATGCCTCTTACACCTAACACGAACAAAAATCCGCTTTAAGTCTTGAACGGCTCTAAATTCGTTTTTCTTCTAAGTGAGATGTCTTGTTCAAATATAGTTATTAAAACGTAGAATAAATGTGTTGATTATATAAAATAATACCACAATAAAAATCAAAAGCTTAACATTGTTAACTCTTTATACCAAATACAATTTGTCGTAACCCCAGAATCTTGTTTTTGAAAGTATGAAATACGAACTGGTCAGCTGCAAAATTATTTCGAAAAAATGCACCTTTGCGCCCATGCGTGATCACATACTGGCAAATGATCTATCTCCATCAATTTATGGTCCAAACCTACGATTTGAACTGAAAAGGTCACTATCTAGCTATATGGTAAGCATGACCGATATTGCAAATCAGCTAGCATAATAAACGAAATAAATAACAAAAAGAGCCTGCGAACTTAACTTGTGTTGCAAATCAATCCCACCCTCAAAGATTTCTGACATATGAGAGAAACCATAATAACAGCATAATGTACTCAATCGGCCCACATTTCCGCCGGATTCCGCCTAAAAATGTCCGCCGCCGCCCCTCTAATGAGCTTTGTAGATGACGTTAGTCAAAGTCTCAGACAGAATAAGACAGTTGCTGTTATGTTTATTGATTTGAGAAAAACCTTATATACCGTCGATATCAATATTCTGATTACCAAACTCGGAGTATGACGAGGGTGTATAATCGTGCGTACATTCTTTTATGTCAGCAAGACCGTTGACATGACTAATGAGACAAAATTATTTGGCACAGTTTGGATTTCAAGTTATCGACTAAAGCTTATGTAGATCATTTTGTAAGTTGTAGGGAGCATCGCTGCCCTCAGTCAATAGCCGTAATATTTCGTCCAATGACTGCATGCTTCCTACTGTACTACGCACACGTCGATAGTTAGTCTGATCAACGCATTGATATATTTGGAATGACGTATATGCGTCTTGTGTGTCCGCTACACTGCCTGGGACAAGGCTAACACGTGAAATGTCTGTCGTTACTGAGATCAAGCGATCCTTGATGGGGATTCATCCAAAGCTGCTCAATCTCTCCCACTTGACATCAAGCATGAACACAAAGGAATCACACACAACATCTCATCGTGTCCGTTTATGTTACCAAGCGCTTCTCTACCAGAAGAAGATCGTTTCTGTCCACCCTTTATCGGTCTATTTGTTGGGTTATAAGGCACGGTTGCGTGCTGGCGTCCCGACTGATACCAGACTCCGCTCTGAAATCAATCGGAATTTACATCGGCTTTTGTTTGATCCGTAAAGGAATACTGGTTAGTTGCGGCTTGATGTGGATTGAACCTTTTGAGTCGACCCTCTCACTCCGGTTGGTTCGTTGAGACGTGTTGTCATCGGCTGGTTAGGATTGATTTGAGCCGCGCTGTAATGTGAAGAAAGTGTAGTGTTCAGTTGGACCATTGGTGTACTGCCCAGAGAATGTAGCGTTTCTCAAAATCAAAGCTCGGTTTTACATATTGCAACAAGCTTTATCCAAATGTGCGCGCAACATGCTCTTGGCAATATTAAAATGCGGAACAATACTACTCAGACACCTCACTCTAATACCATCCAATTACGATGGTAATCATAATAGCAATAAACAAATAATAAAAAGCTTAATACAACAAATAATAAAAGTTTTACCGTTCGATGCGGTGGAAGTCGGTCGTGTTGGCTCCCGTAATATCAACTATTACGAGAGGCTTGATTGTGGTTTTCGTAGTGATCATTGCATTATCTAGACTTTCCATAGTGAGTGCTCGAACAGCACTCTGGTTACTTTTCAGGGGGTCCTGACTGCTCCAAGGCTCTCTGACAACTGTGTTCGATTTGTCGATGTCATCGCTAGCCATACGGTTGTGACCAACCTGCGCCTTGGATCGCTACTGCTTACGTGGGGGTAGGATTCGCGGAGCTGACGTAGCCTGCGACTGCCAGCTGTAAAGTCTCGGTTCAACTCCCACGAGTGACACTTTTTGTTTTCGTTTTAACAATTTGTTTGTCCTAAGGTATTTAAATGCCTAGGACAATGCCAGGGGAATCCAGCAGCAGTAAGCCGCCTGGCAGTTTGGATATCTCCAGGCTCAGGAGCACGATTGCCAAAGAGACACCAATCGCTGCCCAAGCGGAAGCCTCGAAGCCAGTCGGCGACAGGGCTTGTGGTGCATTCCCTGAAGTACCTGTATCACAAGTCGACCCCAGTAGAGGTGCCGAAACGTCGGAGATTGTAAAGGAAGGTGCAACACCAGGGTGTAAGCGAAGAAAGGTTACAGGCTGCGATGAACCTGACGAACCATTTACGCTGGTGGTGTCTAAGTGTGAGCAGAAGACTATATCTCGCGAGCAACGTCAGCTGAACAAACGGTGGTGGATGCGTCTAGCGGTCTATTTAACGCCTTTAAAGTACTCATCCGGAAAAAAACGCACAAACATCCTGCTTCAAATGAGTTCGCTTATGGCATATTGCTGCGGTTGTGTAAGGCTATGCATTTCAATTGCCCTGACTGCAAAATATCAAGCAGTAAAGTCGCTACATCCGTATAGGTCAACTCAGAGGATGCGGCCAGAAGACTTACGCAATTTTCTGCAATACGGTCGATACCCGTCACGGTGACCTGCCCGGCTCTAAGCTCATTCAAGGCGAGAATTCAAACGCTGGTAAAACCCCACTCAGCAAAGTGATCCTGACGTTTGACCGCCAACCGCCTGTATCTGTTTTCCTAGAGTACAAAACCCACTCAGTCGTACTGGAGCCTGACCAACCAAAGTTATTCTACAATTGTCAACGAGTGGGGCATCTAGCGGACAAGTGCACTCTTTGCAAAGCCTGCAATAAATGTGGAGGTTCTGATCATTTGGCGTCACGTTGCACCAAACGATCGAGATGTGTAAACTGTGGTGGCCCTCACGCCGTCCGCGTGTGGCTTATTTCCGTGAGCGTAACAGGATTATCATGAAGGCCAGAGTTCTTTAGCAAGTGAAGGCAGCGCTCCCGAGTGCATCGATTACGGAAGGACCTGAAGTCGCAGCCACTGTCGCAGAAAACGCGCAAACCGGTTGTTCTAACAACATCAAAGCTTCCTACGCAGCAGTTCTTAGGGGCATATCTGCCACGCAAAAAAACACCTCGCCGCAGCTGCTTCTTCCTAATCCGCGACCGTTACCAAAGCCTAAACAAAAGCGAACCAAACCAGGAGTCGCCAACTTCGGCCGCAGCGTGCTTCTAAATTTATCACGAAGAGAAAGATCCATACCAAGACGTCGCGCAGAGATGTTGGAGGCGCCTTAACAGACGTCGCTCGGATGTTACAGGGCATCAGTCATGACTTGGCAGCAACTTTAGAGACGATTGCAGAGGCCGTAAAACCTCTCTTGGCTCTCCTTCCAATTGCAGAGAAGCTCAAAACGCTTACGTCATAATGCCAGATAACAAAAACTCAAACGGAAGTGAGACCGCTCATGCTTTTGTTATCGGTAACCTCAACAGGGCTACATGTCCTGTGTGTAGAGGTGTCTTCACAAGGAGGGGTCTTTTTTTTAACTTAATGGAGTGGATGGTAATGCACCATCTCCTTTATTGAGACATCTGTGCTCCCCGTTTTTTTTCGATCATAATCGATTTTTAGTCCACTCGGGCATTCACTTTGTTTAAATTGGAAATCATAAAAACCAATTTAGGAGTGGCCGGTCTGGGTCTCGAACCCAGGCCTCGCGAATGCAAGGCAAAGGCTTTTGCCACTAAGCCATCTTGCTCGGTATTGCCAAACATATATCGGTCAGACACGCCGATGCCGTCAACGGGCCGTCCACATCCCACCAGGCTCTGGCAGAAGACTTTAATATTAACACACTACCGGCAGTCACACTGCCTTCTTCAACCTCACGTGAAGAGATACTGAGTACAATGAAGACATTTAGCAGAATCAGCTGCCGGCTTAGACTTCATACGACCCCGTTTGTTGCATGACTTGTTGTCTGGTGCACAGGCTTCGCGGCAGGCCGACTACCCCAATTGGGGGCCCACTGGGGCCTATTCCTTCTTAGGTTAACACACCTGCTTAGAGGTTGCAACCTGTTTTTATCACGAGAACTCTTACAGTCATTTAATATACTGAGTTTAGACATTTTAGAGATCATACTAATTATTAAGCTGACCGCCGCGGGAAGGAAACAGGTAACTCCCGTTGTCTTTGGGCGGCCTAGATGTGCCGGATGCGGTCATGATGACAGGACCTGCAATCGTGCTGTCATTGACCCAGACGGCGGACAGGGTTAAAGCATTATTGGACAGTGATGGGTGGGATGCCTATAACGGTGAACTTCAATGATTGATCGGTGAATTGTCGTTACTTGATTCTCCTCCCGACGATATGGCTAACCAGGGCAATTAGATAACCCCCCTACAAGAAAAGCGACTAGCACATCTAGTAATAATAATAGAGCACCTTCTGTTGATGATAAAGCCAGGCTTCGAGCTATTAGTAGCCAAAGGGCTGGGGCTAGGGTTACACGCCCTACCCTGTTCGCGAAATGGGACTCTGTTGGACGACGAGACGACGCGCATAAGCGCAGGGCTGTGGCTTTGTGTTGACCTAGTCGTGCCCCACCGATATCATTGTGGAGATTTTGTAGACACGTTGGCCCATCATGGCCTGTCATGCGCATTAAGTGCAGACCGACAAGCACGTCACTCCGCTTTAAATAACACCTTTAGTCGCGCACCTCAATCTGCCGGCTTCCCGTGTGTTCTAGAGCCGCCGGTTCTATCAAGGGATGATGGAAAAAGGTCGTCAGGCCTGACTTTGATGCCCTTTGAGCATGGCCGCATGCTTGTTTGGGACGCAACTGTAACCGACTCACTAGCCCCTTCGATGGTCGCTGCAGGTGCGGACCGAGTAGGTCATGCTTCCAGGTTAGCTGAGGCTAACAAATGCAGAAAATATTCCAGTGTGGATTATTTGCACTTATTTTGTCCGTTGGCGTTCGAGGCTGTGGGGGCTTCAGGCCCCCTTAGGCTTAAGCTGATTCAGCGCATAGGTACAAACCTTAATCTTTCGGCAGATTCAAATTCTTGCGTCAGAGGCTGTCACTCGACATTCAACGAGGAAATGCAGCGTCCGTTTGGAGCCCATTGTTGAACTGGGCTAACCCTGGGTTAGAGAACCCGTGATTACACGTTCGCTCGGGGACAATTGTTCACTCCAAAGTGCTAACATAGCGAAGTTATAAAAAAAAAACTAAGTTCTATCTATGTCGCTGTTGCCCCGAATTACCGTACTTTCTATTCCAAGAGAAGCGGACACAAGCACTTTGCGTTATTTAGTTAGCTACCGTCTCAACTTTGCCATCCGGAGAGCTGCGTTGCCTGAGTTATCGACGTAAGACGTCCGGATGCAAGCAGCGGCGGAATATACCCTTTCAGATGCATCAGCGAAAACGTGCAGCTCATATGCATCGATCACTCTTTTAAGGTGGTTGTACACTCTTCGAATAGACATGACCCTCTAGGCACCAGTCTTCAAATAGCGAGCGTGCGATTCTGGCACGGCATCGTCTCAATTAATGTCCGGTTGCCAGAGTGACTGCATTAACAGCGTACCGCATAGCACAAATGGCAAAAGCTTTCCAACAGGATCAAATATTCCTACAACCTGCTGCAATATCTTCTACTCGGTGATTTTTTCAGGTCGATTGGGTATGTTAAGGCTGTTTATATTCACGGTAATATAATTTAAGGATGATGACAACCTTATGACCAAGATCCTCGGTCTTGTGGGGTTAAGATGTCCATGCCCAAGATCACAAAGTGATCGATAACGGTTGCGGAGTTCGTCTTCCACTTGGCCAGTTTCATTTCAGCGTGGCCTAGTAAATCAATCATACCTTGTTACCTATCGGGCATGTCTTTTCTTCGCTGTTGAAGCTACGCAACGTTTCGTCACGGTAGAGTGTCCTCAGACACGACCTCAATCTGCATATTTGCCTTGCAGATATCAGCTGAAACAGCAATGGCACGTGCGCGAAACGTTAACAGTCACATTATCATATCTTGGCTTGAAATAACGCCGACTGAAATATGGCGATTGAGAGAACAATCTCCTCTACTGCAATCAAATACAATTCGAGACATCACGTGATGGTGAAACATATAGTAGGGTCCGTCACGCTCAGATGGTCCCTCAGCCTGGATGTCGTGGACCTTTTCGGCATATCTGCTGCGGGGGAATGCCATTAGCTCCTCGTTACATTTTTTTTGTATTTATCAGGGTCACGCCTAAGCATGGTGACTGTAGACTAAAGTCGTCGCGACGCGGTCTTCAAGTTATTGGCTAGTTTCGCGATGCTATCCTTCCTCGGAATAGTTGCCGTATAGCGGCCGTGCTGATACTGGATTGGCAACTAGTTTCGACGGTACACAAATTACCAAGCAACCCATATCCAGAAAGAAGCCGACCAATTTTCTTTCTTCGCCGTTTATGAGATAGACGGAAGCCATGTAGAGAATAGTGCCTGCCAATGAGTCGGGGTTCGCCAAAACAGCTGTTGAGACCTGTGTGTCTTCAGCAGTCTCTCTATGCATAGACGAGAAATGTCGGTGCGATTGACCCGATACTTGCAATCCCGCAATCGGTGGTCAGCGCGGAGGCCTCTATAGCAGCGTTTGTTTTCAGCAACGATTTTACGCCGGTCGTCCACATTAAGGGGAGCTGTACATTGAGAGGTTAGATAATCAGGGCATTTACAGAAGAAGCACTCCCAATAAGCTCGTTATTGTTGAGGTGACTGATGCTGCTGTTGCTGATTGCACTTCTGTGGCTGCTGCGTTGCTCGTTATTACTGGTTCTGTTGGCCACTAACACCGTAGACCGTAGTTCCTTTGAAGTCTGATGTCCTCTTCTTGTTGTGTCGCTGATTGCTGCCTTTCATCCCAGCATCGCGGGCTGACTGCTCAGGAGTAGCAGGGGTCAGATGGAGTGCTATATACTCCTCATGATCAGCAAACCGAACGCCATTAACTTATCGACACTTTTAACAGAGGCATCCTAAACACTGGTCTGCTGGCTATTAATGAAGTCACCCACGCCTTCAATATTATATGTGGACCCGCCGTTTGGATGGCGTCCACTGTAATCGAAAAATAGGTCACCAGGAACAGCAGCACGTAATACAGGTCAGAATCTAACTACATACGTTTCAATTGGGTGACTGAGAGCAGCCAACGTCTGGATCTTTGCGGTCACAATATTGTAACGTTGCTGTGTTACGCTAAGTCAGCTGGGAAATGTAGACTCAGCCGGACAGGTACTGCAGCGCAAGGGACTCAGGAACGATGAACGACGACACGCTGCATAAGATGCATTTTTGTTCCTGGTTCTTGTAAAAAAAGTCGACCCTCTCCCGGTGTCGGCCGATGATCGTTTGGATGGTAGAGGACGTTGGAGTTTCGGCGTGAAAGGCTGTTGCTGTTCTCTGCTGGCTGGTTGAGACATGTCTTGTTCGGTTGAGACATGTATCGGGTGGAGAACGTTGGGTACGTTGAGATTTTGACGCGGGCGCCGTAGCCGTTGGACGTGGTCGGTTAGAGTAGATTTGAATCCCGTTGGCGGGGACGCGGTGGCCGTTGCGTGCGTATACAGTGTAGTGTGTGGTTGAACCATCGCCGTACTGGCCAAAGGAAGGGGAACTTTGTCACAATATTAGGCAGAGAGCGTAGCCCACGAACATCGCTCGGGTTTGTCATACAACGAATGTTCATTAGGTCGAAAAATTGTCGCTCACGAATAGCGTCGACCATTGATTTTTTTGCCGCAGTTTCGCCTTAATAATTGAAGCGGGACACTGTAACTGTTGTCTCAAATTTCGAGCTAAGCCACAAGATCCTTCGGTTCGCCTTGCAGATGTTTCAAAAGGCATATTAGGTTGTATTTTGTTGGGTTGCCGGTTGAGTCGTACCGGCGAGCAATCCAATTTTCAAATTGGCTAATGAACAACTGAAAGTTTAGTATATTGTCACTAGGGATCTCAGGCGTCAGGTCTAAAAAGCAAGCCGAACTCCGTGGATATTCGGTTTGTTATGTAAGCTGCCGGCGCAGCCGGAGTCACCGACGGCAACGAAGTACAAGGCACTCCTGTGCTGCAGCCACCAACCAGCCGAGTCAAGATGACGAGTGGCGCCTTGTCACTATACTCGGCACAGTGAGCTTCTTCCTCCTCTAAGATTACATAAGAAAACGACCTATTCGCAAATACCTGTAGATTCAGTTCACGTTTTAGTTGTTGACGTTGTTTCACAAGTGATATTCAAGTCCACTATCACATTCCTCTCCGGTCGGCATACACCACTTTCCCAGTGTTTCTTTTTCGGCTGTTCGTGTTAGCTGCCGCCGCTCCAAGCCACGTGCTGGCCGCAGCGAAGCGAGCAAGTTGTCACCATCAGTAGTACTAATCATGATACCAAGTCTAAACTCTTCCGAAACGTTACTCACATGGCCTACGGGGCGACAGATCAACTAGATGTCTTCGAGAATTAAGCCCAAACACGCCGAATTCGTTGAGGTCGGCTTAACATGTGTAGACGCCAGGACGAGTTATTCCAGATTGCCACCGCTGAGTCCTTATATCTTTCGGACCCAGGAGCCTCCGATAACAAGTGTCCCGTTCATCCTTTTTAGTTGTTGACGTAGAATTAGAATAACGCTATAGATAGGCTAGAGGTGCGGTCATAAAGAACGATATCAATTCGAAGGGCATTGATAATATTTTAAATAGAGCAGTTTTAGTTGATAGGTTTAACTGCTTGACCAAACTAGCCTATTCCGACATCTCAATGAAGCTGCTAAGCTCCCCTTCATCAGCTTCCCGCCTTTGTTTACATATATTTATATTTTATTTACACACCCTTTAGCAGAGGGGCTTTGTTTGAACAGATTAATTTGCTTGTGCGTAATTCGCGTTCATGGTACTGCGCCAAGCAAACTTTTTGTTAACGGTTTCTTTCCGGGCAACAGTTTTAGAATGTATGTTGATCCCGGCTCTTGTGTTCGTCAAAATAGAATCAAAAAATGTGTTCGTTCGATCTGGGAGTTTACAAATAGAGACGAACGTAGCCTTATCAATATCATCTAGAATAACACCAATATAATCACATTTTATATCACAAGTAATCATATTACAGCGAAAAGCAACACGTTTTAAAAACTTCTTCTGCAGTTTCATTATCAAATTTCAATCACGTTTCAATCCTAGATTCCATACTGGAGAGGCCTATACAATGACAGGTAGGACATATTGCTTCTAAAGTTTGACATACAGATTAGAATCTTTCAAGACAAAGGATTGCATTATCCAGTGCATTCTCCGACTAGCTGACGTAGCTACCTCTAGAACATGCAGTGAGTAGCTCAGCGTATTACTTGTTAGAACTCCCAAGTCTTTTATCTATGGTTTTGCCACTAGCTGTTCGGTACCTAATGTGTAGTTATGCACAGGATTGTTGCTGCCAAAGTGCAGAACTGCAGAATTTATCAAGGGTTTCTTGATGAATAGTCACGTTTGTTTCATTATCTACAGATATATACAGTTTTACATCATCCGCGTAAATTTTCACTCGCACTCCTTCAGAGATATAATACTTTAAATAGTCAGTATATAATATATACATAAGAGGTCCGACACTGTTCCTTGGGGAAAACCAGACGTGACCTCAGCAGTTGACGACAGACAATCACTTACCCTCACTCTAAAGGTCCTATGTTCAAGGAAAGCTTTGATCTAGTTTGTGAGTTTCTATCCAGTTTGTGAGCTTTCTACACCGTACCACGGGAGAATGTTTAGAAGCCTCGAGTGTGTAGTGGTTTTAAATGCAGACTTATGTCGAAGTATACACAGTCAAAGGGCTTGCTATCATTAGTTAAAAAAGCCCAGTCATTTTGCGTTTCTAGAAGTTTTAGAACAGTAGAATGGCCTGGTCTATATGCGAATTGCTCCCTTGAAATTAACCTTGTGAATTCGCATTTCTATAGATCGCATCGGCCAACACCTTTTCAAATAGCTTGCGCGGCACAGCGGTAAGCGATACAGGCCTTTTGTTGTTTGGATCACTTTTGTCGCCGCGCTTATGAACCGGACAGACAATGGCGCAGCGGAAGAGATCTGGGATCCAACCATCTTCGAGGGTTCTACGAAATATCAATGAACACGGAACACACGCATCATATCCACATTTCATATATACAAGAGCTGGGATACCACCAGGCGTGGCGCTTCGCTTGTTCGCCAGAGAGCGAAGGTGACGTTCAAGATTTTCAGGAGAGCAGTCAACGTCCTCAACCATACGCATATCCTCTGACACAGGCGGCGTTGGTAGAGCCAGTCGTGCGCCGCGTAGCTGGACTTCCGTGGGTGATGGATATGTTGCAGCGAATATTCCGCGCAGAATTTCAGCTTTCTCCTGGTTTTGTGTAGCAACCGATCCATTCGCTCTATTAATCGAGCTTAAACAGTCTTTAACTTGCATTTGCCTTTGGATGTATCTATAAACCGCGGTGGGAACTTGCTCACTTTTTTCCAGGGCTTCTGTTTTTCGTTGGTATTTCGCGGTTGCTTATCTACCCGTATATTCGCTACCATATGTATTTAAAATGAATGCAGATGCTTTGCTCGTGAATCCTCTGCTTCTGTTTTTCTTGTCGCAGTGCCACTTCCAGCCTATTCATTTTCTACGCGAACCTCTCGTTATGTCCTTAATATTTTGTAGAGGAAGTTGTTCAAAGCATTCATCTTGTTATGGGCGTCTAAACGGCACATATTCACACCGCTGTTGCTGTTGTTCGAGCGAGCGCCTTCTCTTTGTTGTCCTACCCGCCTCAGCTGCATCAGTGGTTGCTAAAGTCGACACGGTTTGCTTCATCTTGCCATTCTCAGCAGTCCGGATGTTGTGTTTCGTCTGCTGCTTTATCGACAGGTTGCTGACTTGTGTGTAGGTTCACTTCTTTTTTGCAGCTGCCGCCAATATGCGATATGCGCCAGTCTAGCTTTTGTCAGTCGGCAAATCTAGCTTGTCCTCCGCTAGATTGTCTTCCGTTTCGCTTTTCAAAATATTTTGGAATGTGGTACACATAAGATTAATTTGTTAGGCGATTCCTTGTTAACCCCGCTTGGTACTGGGGGTGTCTCTTTGGGTGAAGCTTATGTCTCGCAGGTACTCATCATACTAGCACTGGTCGCTTTCAGAACACCTTACTCCTATAGCGGCCCTGTCTACATTTTTGTTACAGTGCCTAGATACACATAAATACCTTGTATGTAAGAATGTCTTCCTTCAGCGTTTTGTTTCCAATTCGTTTGCCTTCTTATTATTTCATTTATTTAAAATGCACCCTGTATTTAAATACGAACATATATGACAAACATGGTAAAAATGGTTTATGAGTATTCTCGCTGAAACTGCGAAAGTGACACGGGTTCCGAACAATAGAATCGGTGATACAGGGGACATGGACCGCCACAACGACGGCATTTGCAGTCCTCTTTGGGTTCATGAAGCCCAGCAGACCGGCATAGTAGATGCTGAAGTCCAAACACACTGTAGCGAGTAGTGAGATGACGACATGACCGGAGAGGGTCCTTCCAGGCCTGATTGGTCATAGCTGGTGATAGATAAAACTCTCTAGGAATTAGAGGCATTTTTTGAGAATATTCATGCCGAAACGTTTCCAGGGCGACTGTCAGCGGCAAATTAAAGCAGTCTACGAATTCATCAATAAATTATATTGAACCCGCGAGCATGTATACTAATCTGTTGCGCGAATTCGGCGGAAGGCCAAGCACCCCCTTTAAGAAAGCTGGCTTCACCCTATCCAACTGCCATACCTGCGAAGTGCTAAGGTGTTTCCATGTCACTTGGATACCGTAAGCAGCTACTGAGGCGTGAATTTGAGCGTGAATAATGTCATGGCCGTCCAAACGGACAACTGTGTTGGGTTTCTGATACCCGCTGTCGCGATAAGCGCTTTTCTACAGAGCTTAATTACATGTTGCGAAAATGCTGTACCTCGAGACGAGAAAATTACCCCGACATAGCAAACGGTTTCTACAAACTGCACTTGTTCACCGTGAAATCGTAGTTTATCTGCGCGGGCTCGTTGCCCGTCTCGCCGAAACTTTACAGTCTTGGTTTTTGACACGTTTATTATGAAGCCATTCGAGAAATATTAATCAAGCGTGCAAAGCGCAGCCTGCAGGTCAGTGCGGATTCTGCTGAATATTACCAGATCATCTGCGTAGAGCAGGATCATGACTGTTGAGTGCCGCCCTTTCATGATGTGTGGCAAATCGCTGAGTAACGTTGTGAATAGCAAGGGGCTGAGATTGTCGCCTTGCAGATACCCAGTCGTCTGATCAAACGTGTCATGCTCGCACAAACCATCATCGAGGATAATTTGGTTAGCCCTCAGAAGTGCGCAGAGTAGAGTAAGCATTCGTGGTCTAACTCCAGCCTGTCCCAACTTATTTAAGACAATGTCACGGGGTGCGATGTCGAAGGCAGAAGTTAAATCAATAAAAAAGCGAACAAAGGAAGTTTCTTCCGGTTTAATAAGATTGTGGTCTGCTCAAGAAGTACTTTGCAGGCTAAGATAGTAGTTCTGAAGGCATGCTGCTTATCTGAAAGAAACCCCAGTGCGGGGCCAGAACCGTGCCTGAGTTGCCTGTAAAGGCTTGGCCAATGAGAAAAATTGAGCCTAAAGACGCAGACGGAGCGGCTGAGCAGATCCCCGATCTAAGGTGTTGAGTCAACTAATCGTCCGATACCCGCAGACCCAGGGTTCGTCAAGGACGCCGTTGAGAAGGTAGGTAAGTTTTCCCTAAAATACAAGCTTTTCTTCAAACAGAGAGACCGTGAGTGGATGGGAAAGCTAGAAGCCGAAAAAGAAGGTAGAGTCACTCGAGATTAAGCTAGCAGAACTCAGGCGGGCTTTCACGCAGGTTTCAGGCAGCAATGAAGCAGCTGCCTTACGAAAGGCTAAGGCCGAGGAGGAAGTCCGAAAGCTTGCTGGGAAGAACAGGGTGCTCGAGCAGCACAGAAACTCACTGTGTTCGAAATGTAATCAGAAGCTCGATAAAGAGCAGATAAACGCGAGAGAGGTCGAGACGGCTGCAACGATCGACACGGCCTTGGAAGCGGCAACCCAAAACAACGCCGTAGAGGAGACGGCACGCATAGTGTTGAAGAGATGGCCAGAGAGATGTTTTATAAGCGTGAAGCTAACCCATAGGGGGATTGGGAGCCCTGATAATGACGAAGAAGTCGGAGAGAGACAGGGACTCATCGAACAGGTGCTTCCTCAGTTTCTCGGTGCAGCAGAGTTGGCGGACCTTAAACTAGGACCAAGGCTGTCAGGTCATCCGTCGCAGACGAGTTCACGAACGTTTTTTTGAAGGTTGGCTTAAACAACAACATTGAGGCACTGGCACTCACTGTTGTCTTTCGCACCAGTGGTTGCGCCTTCCACAAATGTTTCCCTCTCAATTTGCAACTACTGGTTTTATCGGAATTCACACCTCCCGCGCATTTATAAACTCCCGCAGTGGCCCGACTGATCTGGTGAAGCTGCAATTTAGGAATGCCTTTAATAGCGTCAGAAGAAATAATTTGCTAAACGCGGTGAAATGCTACGCCTTGCAAATGTTTCACCAGGTACATGCCGTCGCACTTGGTTTTACCACACGCGACTTTATCTTCGCAGTCGGGCCTTCAACAAGAAGACCTTTTAGGTCCGCCGCTGTTCTCCCTGTGCGTAAAGGACTTGATCGACTCCTTACAGTGTCCTCTAAATGTCTGGTACTTGGACGACGGTGTGCTTGGGGGTAACCTAGCTACGGTAGTCGGTGATATTCACAGACTCCTGGATTTCGAAAGGGTGAATGGTCTACCCCTAAACCCTGGGAAATGCAAGGTTTACGTCACGGGCCCCAATAATATAATCTCGCCGGATATATCGGAGCTTTTCCGTCTCCTTCCCGGCTGCAAGGTAGTCCAGAATAGTAACATTAAGCTCCTTGAGGTTCCTCTCTGCCAAGAGGGGCTACCTGGGGCTCTAGACGCGTGGAGAGAAAAGCTTGAAGTAGCCGCCAGCCGTGTTCCATCGCTGGGATCTCATCGCAGAATATACCTACTGATATCGTGCTTTTTGGCGGCCCGAATAACTCACTTACTTAGAGGGGCAAATTGTTTCGACTTGACCGAGAACTTTCGAGGTTTTAACGAGTGGACCTTGAAGACACCGGAACTGCTCCTAAACGTACGCCTATCACCCGATGCAGGCTTGCAGGCTCTGCTTCCTTAGGTGGACTGGAAATGCCTGACGCAGTAGCATTGACTGGGCCTGCCATCGTCTCCTCTATGTCCCAGGCATTGCAAAAGACCAAACAATCACTGAGCGACACAGGTAAAAGTGTATACGATCACACTTATTCGAAAGATTAGCCTCTCTATGCGGTGCAATACCCACTGACACCCTTTCCCAGAAAGGCTGGTTGATCCCACTGCAGGAGAAGACGTTTGCGCATCTCCTTGAGCAAGCCCCACTACGACTGACAAGGCCAGTCTACGGGCGGTCTCCTCAAAAAGCGCCGGGACAGGCTCTTCCCAGTGCTCAGTTCAGCACTCTATGAGATGACGACACTGTTTGGGTTAGTGCGGGGCTACATCTGAGAGCAGCTCTCGTATTCCCCCACCAATGTAGATGCGGCGATCAAGTGGGGCCACAGGCACACCATAGTCTCTCTTGTCCCTTAAGCTCAGGTCGTCGAGCCCAACACTCAGCACATAACGGGACATTTAGTCGAGCTTTGAAGTTTGCTGGCTTTCCCTGCATTCTCGAGCCCCCTGGCCTCTGCAGGAATGATGGAAAGCGATCGGACGGACTGACACTAACGTCCTTTGAGATGGGTCGCATGCTGGTATGGGATGCAACCGTTACTGACTCATTAGCCCGCTCAACGGTCAGTGCGGGAGCGGAACATGTTGGTCACGCGGTTATGTTGGCGGAGGCGAATAAGTACAGAAAGTATGCCACTATTACCTACCCCCAAGACTTTCGCCCGCTGGCATTCGAGACACTAGGGGGACTTGCCCCAAAGATGCACACACCTATTTAACGTGTTGGCCAGGCGCTCAATCGTTCGACAGGGGACACTAGAGCTGTCGAGTTCTTGCAGCAGAGATTATCGCTGGACTTGCAGCGGGATAAAGCCGCCTCTGTGCGTGGAACTCTGCTAGACTGGACACGCCCGAACCTGGGAGATATGTGACGTTTTCACTTAATTTACCCGGTGTACACGTTCATAAGAAGACAATTGTTACCTCTTACACATAAGCAAATAAAGCACCAGTACCTTATAAACAAATATATATATATATATATATATATATATATATATAAATATTTAATAAAATAATAATAAATATTCTGTCTCCAATTGGTGCATCAAAAATAATATGATTATTTTGTTATTTAAATGCGTCGATAAGCGTCTGAAGAAGCGTCTCGAATGCCAGATGGATCGCAGGAGGAGACGGGTAGGTGACGAGGAGCGGGAAACTGAAGGGCCGGCGAAACGAAGCGAACAAAGACTGGCGAACTCGTAACGGTCGCCGCCCAGCCATAGGAGTGGTGGACATTACAACTGCCGACGACAAATTCGGCAGTCGTTTCCGGTGACGACAACGGTGAGTACCTAGCGGCACTGCGGTGACTGGTGGTGGGGTGCAAGCTCGACGTTCGGGACCTGGTGTTGAGGAGCCAGCTCATTCTGAGGGCAACAATGCTACAGGTGAGAGGAAAGCTCCTCCTCTAGGAGGCCTTGCTAGTCGAGCACGATACACGTGGAGAGGTGCGTCTCGGATGCCAGATTATCCGCATATACCACTGGTCGACACTCTATATCTTTTTCAATGCCACGCAAGACAAAATTTATGTAGATTATGAAGATGAAGGGGCCAAGAACCAACCCCTGGGGAGTCCCAATCGAGACAGTCCCAGGGGTGGAGCTCAAGCCCCCCACCGACACAAACTGCTTACGTCCGCCTAGGTACGATTTAAACCAGGCAGTTGCACCTGGTGCGCAACCCATTTCTCGCAGCATCTTGAAAAATATAGAGTGGTCAAGACAAAGGCCTTCGCTACGTCAAGGAATGCGCCGAGACACATTTTCTCGTCTTCAGCAGCTTTGACTATTTCCCACCAGATATGATTTTGAGCCAACTCCGCTGATCGCGACTCCCTGAAACCAAATTGGTTTTTAGAAAGAAAATTGGTCGCGTTTAGGTATTTCTCGAACTGTTTCTTTATAAATGCGCAGTGCAGCTCCTAAGCTGTGATATCACTAAAGGAAAATAAATTGGTCTCGGAGCTCCCTATGCCAGAAATGGCGTCGTCTACCGCCTCCCGTGGAGAAAGCCCAGCCGCGGTTTTAGCACCGATTGAGGTAAAAAACTCGTTGAGTGCGTCTATTACTTCCTGGGCCTCTTCAAGCTCTTGGCCGTCGACTAGCAGACGCTTGGGTATTGTGGCCTTTCTTTTACCACGGCCGCAGACTTCATTAAGAGACGCCCACAGTTTTGCAGGCCGATTACTGACAGCTACAAACTGCTTCTCGAAGTAGGCGTCTCTTTTTTCTCGGAGCCTCTTCTTATAATTTGCCTGCCACCGCTGCAGCGTCTCCCTACCATCTACGGTCCGTTTGTAAAGCCACCGACGACGTACTCTGTCAACCACACGTCTCAGCCAGTTCATGGATAAACCAAGGAGCACGATTTACATTTTTTGGAGCCATACGCTGCCTCAACGGGAAACGTTTGTCAAACAGGTGTCGAAGCTCCCTATTTTACGATTCGTAAGCCTCATTGGGGTCATCTGAGGCAAGAACTGAGGACCAGTCCACCTTGGAGACACCGTCCTCAAAACGCCCTAGGCCCTCATCATTGAGTTTCGGTAGGCAGGGCAAGCCTCAGGTTTTGCCACAAACTGTGACAATAGTGTCGTGCTGCCCGCCAACATGATTCCTACTGGGCAGTGATCGGAAAATACCGTATCAACAACGAAAGAAGTACTATGTAGATATCGTTCTCAGTTTGCAATAAAGACGTGATCAATGCATGAGCCCAAAGAGACAGGATTGGACCTGAGGTTTGGACGTGTTATCATATTGACTGCATACTCAAAACCCTTGCTGGCAAGAGCAGTACAATATTCAACAGAGATAGGGTCCCCTTCGAGTAGGTCAATGTTGGTGTCCCCTATAAGAACGCAAGGCAAATCCCCAGTTGCTCGCAGAATATCGTCAAATGTCTCCATGAGAGTGTTTGACGATCGAATGTCATTAGAGTACACTCCGGCGACATAGCCGTCAAAGCCAGGGCGGCGCAGACGTAGCCTTATGGCCTGTACATTGCCGTCATCGCTAGACTTCATAGCGGTATCCATAAGGTCGAGCGCACAATACGAATAATTTGTAAGGCCTCTCCACCTCCACCCCCAGGTCTGCAGGTAAATATGGAATTGTAGCCCTGTAAATTGTAAAGAAACCGTCCATAAAGGCCATAAGCTCGTCTAACCTCGTCCCGGAACGGAGGTCCCTTGCGTTTACATGTAGACCTGCAAAACTCATATAACCGTTGGACACGTCGTCAAGCGGCACCACTCTACAGGGACGGGATACCTCCATTAGCTCAACGTCCTCTTTGGTCATCGCATTGCGAGATATGCTAAATACCGACGGGTCCTAGAGGCGGCAAGCCTGCCTCAGCGCCTGCCTGCCTACGGCCTCGGTAGTCAGCATAGAAAGGACGCACCCTGAGCCCGTTCTCTTTCCAATAATCATGGGATCTCAGTCATCCAATGTCAGCAGCAGGAACCTGGATTTTAAAAGTGCAGGATATCTGCTCTTCCCCATGCCCTTTTAGCTGCCAGCAACGGGCATCCGGGAACCCTAGCGACTTGACTAACCCGGGAAGGTCTGTGAGGGTGTATCCGGTTTCAGGGGCGTCCTCTCTGTAGCGTTTCCTCCGGACCGTCTCGTATGGGGCAGTCGTATCAGGCAAGCCGCCGGCATTCCCGTCTGGCGGGATTACAATGACCGGCTTAGTCGATCGCTGCTCCTCTTGAGATAGTTGATCGTTCGTCTCCGTAGACTCTTCTTCTACTGTAGTATCTGTTTGCTGCCGTTCATCTCCTTTGTCTCCTTGTTTCTTTCCTTTTTCTTCTGTTTGTTTTTCTTTGCCTTCTCACCATTGCCGATTCCCTTTTCATCTTCGCCTACAGCAGCGCCCGTAGCAGCAGGAACAGTGGCATTCGAAGCAGCGTTAGCGGCAACAGTAGCCTTAGCAACAGCGGCAACAGTGACAACCGCATCTTCAGACCTAGCAGAGCCGGCAGCATCAGCTGGGATGGCATCGTTTTCAACATCCTCCGCCGAGAGGCCCAATCGTGCCATCAGCTGGGCTACCTGTAGCTGGAGATGGCTGATGGCAAGATGTTTTTTGGCGACGCTAGTCGCACCATCCTCAGCGCTTCCACTGCCGCATACCGGCCTCTGTCACACTTCACTTCTGCCTACTTATCACAATTTCTACAGACGAAATCCGTGATAACCTCGCCTGGTCTCGTCGGCGCAATCATTGCGCGGCAGACTCGACATCGGTGCGGATTGATAAGGTAGGCCGCAACGTCCGTCTCCTCAATACCGTAGCCTGTCGTGCCGCTTTCGCCCTCTGTTAGCTCCAACCGGGAGTCCAACATACTCTCATAATGGTCAGACCAGCGCGTCGCTGACGCTTTGGGCGTGAGGCGTAGTTGCAGGCTGCGCCGATAATTGTCAGTAGCGTATGCAGTGTCCGGTACGCCGGTGCGATTTGGGTGCTGCCGGCGTTTGTAGAGGCAGCCGGCAGATTCCACAGTCCATCGTTTCAGCCGTCACCTCCTCCGCTTTCTTCCCTATGCCTATGCATTGGATGCTAGTGGCGGTGGCAGGCGCCAACTTAAACAGGGGCAGCAGCAAAGTATGCAGCAGATGAATAGCTCCCAACGACATAGTGGTGGCAGTAGCAGCTACAACAACGGTAACAACGACAACAAGGGCAACGGCAGCAGCAGCAGCGGAGGAGCGCAGTTAGAAAGCAGGGGAACATCGCGCATTGTCTGTTTTCGATGTAGGAAAAAGGTCACGTCAGCCGATATTGTACTCGGCTCCGATTGCAGTCAGTGGCGAAAGATCTAGAGTCGGAGATTAAAGCATGTACGGTTTTTTCATGTCATAGCTAATTTTAATCACTCATTTACCTTGTCTAAATTGGAAACCATGCAAACCAATTTAAGAGTGGCCGGTCAGGGTCTCGAACCCAGTCCTCCCGAATGCAAGGCAAAGGCTTTTGCTACTAAGCCATCTTGCTCGGTACTTACGCATGATGATGTCCTGTTGACAGTGGTTTAAGATGAAGCTCTGTGTGGCCATACGATTCTTTTTGGCAAGCGTTTTTTGGATCGGGAACACCTGGTGACGTAAAGGTACAGCACTAATATTGAGCGCTGATGCCTACCCGGATATCGCTCGAATGTTCCAACCGACGGGAACGAAAGTCGAAACAAGGACCGCAGAGAAGGTGATGCTTCCTTCTCGGAGCGTTAGTTTAGTGGCGGTCTACACAGAAGGAATGGTGACAGGTCCCGTGCTAATAGAAGGTGGGCAATGCGGTCGTACCGGTTGTCAATTACGACCAGTGCGAGCTGAGATTGAAGATAAAAACTCTAGTGAAACGACGGTGTGCCATATCAGACGTGTAATATATTTGCCATCGGGTTGAAGCAAGTTTAGCTAATATTAACAAAACAGTACTAATTAGACAGCAGGTGATAAGATACAGGATACGCGCTGAGGATCTGGCGATAGATCAAAGCGTAAGCTTAGTTAAGGAGGAAAGGAAGAGTCGGATCAACGAGTGCGATGGAGGCGGTCAGATATATCTCGCAACGGCGAAGGTCACACCGATCTAATATTCCCGGATACCTTGAAGAGTGGCCTTGAGTTCAGTACTAATGCGCCGAACTGCAGAGGTGATCGTGATAGAGATGGCGTGGCTGCAAATGGATAACAGGATGGCAGCGAACAGTTGTCAACGTCAGAGGCCGAAACGGCTGATGGTCAGCGGGCAATAGTGAGTGTCGGCGTGTTGGAACGTGATCAAGTGATGATGCGTGGAGGCGACATGGATACGGCTCGGAGGGACGAGACAAGCAGTTGAAAGCAAAGCAGACTATTTAACGCAGTAGTGAACGCAAGCCGACTTACTCTAAATGGACCACGAAATAAAGCGTCGGGGAGACGGAGGCGCAAGTCTTTATATCTGCAAGATTATATTATGAAAAAAGTTATGGGTACGCGAAGGGGTGTTAGTTGGTTTTATTGAAGACAAATGGCTTTTTCATCGATTGGTTGATGTGAACGTTTTATATATTGTAGGGATCGATAAGGACATCGATAGGTCAGAATGATTGAAACGCTCTTTGATTGATCATAAAAGGGGACATAATACCATTCACAATATGTTCACAAATGATTTCAATTGTACACATTTGCTTCGCAACATGTACACAAATTATTTCGATTGCACAAATTTGCTTCACACTAATTTTAGTTCTCATTTGTTCAATAGCTTCACAAGTCTCAATGGGTACAGGTGCGACACTTTAGCATTTGTAGTGTGGGTTGGTGGCCTAATGACAAACCCTGCCTGACTCGACGTAGCTTGAACCTCAAGCATTACGTCAAACAGGTTCTCGTTCTTAATCAGGCGGCGCAGCTGTCTAATGTCAGCTTCTTTAAAAAGCTTGGTCACGGATTTAAGCTTTTATCCGACATCACTTTTCAACTGCTCTTAGAAAGCATCGCTGCATTCGTTCTAGTAATCCAAGATCTGGCCAAGTCTTGGTGGCTTTCACACCTGACATCCATACATAAATAGTGGCACAACATCTAATTTGTACATTTTAAATAGGCAGAGGCACTTCTTACGACAAACGCCCGGAGTATTCAGTTGCACAAAAGTGAGCATTTTGCGGCAACATGTATAACCTGTTCAGTGAATATTAAAGACGTCGAGAAACGCACACCAATTTATTTTGCACACTCTATTTTTGTCAGAACTATGTCGTCTAACATGTAGTTATGCTTGGCATTTCTACTACCGAGATGCAGTATTCCACTCCTGTGGGCGGATACTTTTAGACCCATCTTCGGCGACCACACAATACAGTCATTTAGTACACATTGAAGCACGTTTGCATCATTATCATCTCGAACAGGCATGTAAAGCTTGATATCATCAGCGTATATTACATATTTAACCGATTTGGGTAGGATGTGTTTGACCTGATCGATAAAAAACATAAACAAGAGGCTCCCTAGTGCAGTGCCCTGCGGACAACCAGTAAGTACACTACCCTCTCTCGATAATGTCATTCCGACTTTTACTCTGAAAGTCCGATTCCTTAAAAAATCAGAAATCCACTGGGTAATTTTGGTGCCAACTCCTTTAGATGGAGTACGGAGATGACTAGATCGTGGGGCATAGTTTCGAAGGCACTCTTGAAGTCACAGTAGATGACGTCTACGGGAAGTTCACACTAATCCATCGGCCTGTGTCGCTGAAGAACATAAGCAGACAATCGGTGGTCGACCGACCCTTGCGGTAGGCAAACTGCGTGCTGCTCAGCAGATTATGTTGCTCAGCGCTGCTCAGGATTGCAGAGCATACGATTGTTTCCAGAACCTTGCATGTCATCGCTGTGAGGAAGACCGGGCGCTTGTTGGCCGGGTCAGTCTTGGACCCACTTTTGTGGACAGGAGCAACCCAAGCGTTGCTATTAAGCGATGGTACACAACCTTCCTCTAGTGATCTTCGAAAGATCTTGCTTAGCGGATATGCCACGCCTATTGCTGCCCTCTTGAAGAACACCGCGGGGAGTAATTCTGGGCAGACTAACCTCCGAATCAAGGCTTTGGAGCTCCTTAAAGATCCTTTCCTCTGATACATCCACATCGGTGATCTGTTGGATGTTAGCGAGGCATAAGACAGAAGAGAGCGGTGTGATGGGAATAGAGTTCAGATATGTTCTTTCGAACTGGTCACACAGCAGGTCAGCTTTCCGTCGATCGCTAGTGATTCGTTGACCTGAATCAATGAGAACAGACAGATCATCCTTTAGCTTAAGACGAGTTGAAGCGTATCCGAAGAAGCGAGCAGCATCTCCGTATTTTGCTATGGCCTGCAGGGCCTGACATCGCTGTCGTATCAAGGCGGTCTCTAACTTTTCCGCAGTCGATGTTGGGTGGCGTCATCCGTTGTGTGCTCCAGACTGTTGTGCACACGCTTGATGTAGCTTAGAAGGTTAGCGGCCTGTCTGCGAGTACGCGGGCCTACATTGGCCTCGACGATAACGTCGAGGTATTCAATGAAACCGTTGTACATCGCATCCACGGATACCGCTCCAGTAAACATTCGGTCCCAATCCATGCTAAGTAAGCTTGCCACGGCGCTATCGCATTGATAAAATCCAATTTTTTCTCTGGTAGTCCTCGGTCGACGTTGAGTGGCAGCGAAAGTTGGATGCTGAGGTGATTACTGGAGACTGGGCACGGTACAAGATGGATGTCGGATTCATCGGCGGTTGAAATAATGTCAATTGAGTTAGTAGCTCAACCTGATGTTTTCCTTTGACACTAGTGTTGTAACGCATTTTCATATAATTTGTGTTAAATTTGTTTTATATAGAGGAGGAATACGGGTTTAGTGGGTTTGAAGCCCACTGACAGCTGCCGGCCCTTATGAAAGGACAGCTGAGGCAGTCCCACCATGGTAAAGGTGTTGCAAATGAAAAAAAAACAAAATATATATATATATATATATATATATATATATATATACAAAAATGATCGTCTCGAAATGTGCGTTTGCCTGAATGCGCTACTTTTGAGCGCAGTGATTGGTCGTAGGGTAATGATTTTGAGGTATTTCGTTTGAATGCTAATAAAATAACCTCATTTTTGCGAATTCTGTTTTAAACGACCATGTCGCATCTTCTGGTTGGCGTTATAAATTCTTCAGAAAAAGCAGAATTTTCTCACACACATGACGGCGTGCTTAGTTTCTGTATATATGGTTGTCTCGCAACAGCACATTTTATGCTCCTATGTTGGGCAAAAACATCAGTGTCACAAATTGTAGTTATTTCACTCTTACTCCGGAACAAGACTTCTCAGAGATCATGTTCCATTGGAAAAAACATTTGCTTTAACAAGCGCTACAATTCCTTACTAGATGATAAAAACGTTTGTATACACCCTGTATAAGTATATATATATATATATATATATATATATATACAAATCCAGCAGCAGCAACTGTCAGCCGCAATGTTAAATTCGATCGATGAAGGAGGAGGAGAAGGAGGAAAAGCGAGGCGGACGAGAAAAAGATGCCTGTCTGTTCTAATTGCATAGTTGTTACAGTCTGGTCACTTCCTGCTTTCTCTTTCGCTTCGTTTCTCTCTCTCTGCATTGGTGTGTGTCTCTAATTTTACTTCTGACATGTTTTTCTCTTTCTCTCACACTGTTTTTGCCCCAATCTTTCGCTCTTTCCTGTCCTCCTTCTCGTCTGTCGCGCTCTTGTTCCCTCTATTCTATGCTACTTTGATGCACCCTGCTCCCTACGTCTCCTCGTAGCCGTCATCATCACCTTCAGTGTTAAATATCTATGTGCGCTGACGGTCTAAAAAGATATTCTTTTTAGGACTCTGCCTTAGCGCTGCAATTTGCTGTCGACGGCATCAGCCGCTGGGACAGTGAAAATGGGATGAAGGGCTCTGAAACATGGCTCTCCCAATCTGACTAACAGCTCGATAGATCAGCACTGTCTACAGCAAATGTTGCGCGGGACCTAGGTGTTTAAATGTCAAAGGTGTTACGTTTGCTGCACATATTAGAGATCTAGTCAAATCTACATCCGTACTTACAAAATATGCGTTTCCGTTGTTTCATCATTGAATATCTAAATTTATATATACGTCTGCCAAAATTAATTGCGTTATGCAAATTATTATATTGCTCACCGTGTGGAGCCAGGTCGGTATGATTGAAAGTGTTCAGAGACGATTCCTGAATAGGCTCTGCAGAAGATGTGATATCATACCGAATGCTTTTAACCGTCCGTCACTGTTAACTTTATTTAAGAACAACGGCGCGCAGGTACAATCACAGCTTATAAACAAAAATCTTATTGATCGTTTCGTTGATGTGCGCACGAACAATCGTAGGAGTCAAATAATGCTTATACTAAAATGTATTGCAAGAATTGAAGAAGTCAATAACAAGTTCCCCTGGCGTGTAGCCAGCGAATCGCACAACAAGACGGCTTAATAAGCTTCCCTGAACCCCAGCCACCTTCCATCCTTTATTCGGTAAAGGAAAACGATATATATATATATATATAAAGAAAATGTATGTCAAGCGGAGAGTACGAGTGTCACTGTGTGTTTCGTGTAACGGTTGGTCGTATCAACAGGAAAGTACGGCTGCGCGTTCTTTCCTTCGACTCTCCCACCAAATCTATTCACTTTATTCTATTCTCCTTGCTGTGCAATTCCTTCTGATCCAGTTGAATGAAGTAGTTCATTTGTCAGCTACCAGAGTTTGTCGAATAGCGACTGCCCCTCTCAACAGAGCTGTTCTGCTAGTGACATTGAAAAATTGGTAAAACGACCTCTTTTGGTTTCGTACTCAAATAGATTCGGCAG
Organism: Dermanyssus gallinae; assembly: GCA_003439945.1. Lineage (NCBI taxonomy): Eukaryota > Metazoa > Arthropoda > Arachnida > Mesostigmata > Dermanyssidae > Dermanyssus > Dermanyssus gallinae. Next base: position 175,183 of record QVRM01003205.1, on the reverse strand, counting down.
ATAAACGTGCTTCGGCTATGCACTATAGCGGTTGTTCTCTATTCGTCTTAACGCTACACGCAACTCAACTGGTAATTGGGTGATTGAAAGAAACGCACAGCACAATTTCTACCGCTGCGTTCTTCCGTCTACCTTCCATTGCCTTGGGTATGCCGTAAATGCTAACAAATTACTTAGGACCATCTAGCGGGTTAGAGCATTATCAACCAAGTTCGAAGCACGTAGACTCAGATTGGTTAATTACATTCGTATCTGCTTAATTATATTACGCACGCAGCAACTTTTAACCATACTAGACAATTCTTATAACCAAAGTGTCAGGGATGACTACGTTCTTTGCAAGGAGGGATATGAATAGACGCATGCGCCAGTTAAATAGTAGTTAGATTAACAAGAAATCCTTCTGCCGGATCTACACGGCGCACGAGGTAATCCGACATAAAACCTCGATAAATTGCGTCAGTGTTAATGCTATTGGATTACAACTTAACTATTTTGGTACATTTAATTATCAGAACGGTGCCCAATCAATGCGTATAGAAAACAACATATGTATTACACTTGCGTTAATTTATGTCAAGCTTAAAGACTAGTGTTCGAGGGCTATAACTTTATCATTTGAATTGCTCGCGAAATGAAGGAGTTTACGAACGAACAGAAATCGGACTAGGCCACATTATTCACCAACGAGAGATACACAAACGGCGTCTATACGCGCATCTTCTTGAGAACCACGTTGTAATGGCGTTTGGTCTCGAGTCATCTGGCGTTGGGGGCAAGGATGCACTCAAACAGACAAAGGAGCTTAAAAAGCTCTTTGAGGCAACATCGAGCCAAAAGTATCATTGGAACTACAAAGGGGCAACGCCACCCGACACACAAGTAATATTATAAGCAATATTGTTGATGTTATATGATTAATATATTAGTAATTGGAAAACATGTACATTTTAATAACAACCCGTGTTCAAAAAACATTATTATTATTATTATTATTATTATTATTATTATTATTATTATTATTATTATTATTATTATTATTATTATTTTCATTATTATTATATTGTTGTTATTGGCGCCAAGGAGTGCGGACGTGTGCATATGGAGCTCCGAGAAAAGACACCCATCCGTTAGTGTGCAGGACGGTAAACCCAGCAAGTGACATACCAGAGTGATGAGTGTAACTCAGTGATCATTTTGGTGTGCTGTGTGTGGCCATGCGACGAAGAAGCCAGCAGCTAAGCGCTAAGAAGTTTCAACAATGCCACGATGAAACAAAACGAAACCACTCACATAACAGGCTCCGAGCGGCGTGTCGCTGTCATTCAAATTCGAATTCGTAACGGCTGCTCAACCGATATTTTGAGCTTGGAGCGTCTGATCTACTATTCAAAAGAAAAAAAATCACCGCGCCGACAATTAAAACGCTATTTTCACTTGGCACGGCGAGGCATGTGAAGTGGACAGCCACAGCAAAGCCAGCAACTGCTTAGCTTCAAAAAGGTAGCAGTAATGGCTAATGAGTTTCGATGCCAGTGGTGTTCTATGTGTTTTCCTACGAAGCGGGGTGTCCAGATCCACGCAGGAAGGACTCATAAGAAGAAGATAGCCGAGCCTAGTGGACCAGCAGTGTTCCAACAGGCCGCTACTAGCAGCATCTCACAACCGCTGCTTTCTTCGCACGCTCCACAAGCAGAATTCTTTCCTCAACCCGCCAGCCAGCCGCAAGTAAATGGAGGGCCGACACCTGATCATCACCTGCCGTCTTCTTCTTCCCTTTCTCTTCACAAGTTACTCGCCAACGCCAAGATTACACGCAAGGTGCTGCGCGGACTCTTCCACCGTCTGCTTAAAGACGTCGTGAAAAAGAACGAGGAAGCGAGCTGGACCGCGCTGCTTACGCTCGCCCCAAAAGTCCTTCACGTCGACAAGGAAACCCAAGGAGGCCATAGCTTGGCCAGCGTAGTCAAAGAAAAGGTGGCCCTTTTCGGAGCTGCCACTCTCACTTGCATGGAGTCTGAGCGGCGAGGCAAACGTGTATTGACGGATAAAGCTCGCGCCCAGATCGCTGCTCACAAGCTTTTTATGGATTTTAATGTGCGGAGCGCCATTAGAATCTTGTCTTCCGATGACACGATTGCGCCCGTCACAAAGGAGTCGATTGATGAGATGATCGCAAAACACCCTCCTGCTCCCGCAGGGGAGGTGGTGCCACCATCCCCTATCGGCTTGCCAGCGGTTGGGTCATGCTCAAGCGAGGATGTTGCCAAGGCACTCCGCACCTTTCTATCCGGTGCGGCGGGAGGCCTCGACGGCCTCACGCCTGACCATCTAAAATGCCTTCTCCCTGCCAACGGAGACCACAACGATGTGCTGGAAACACTCGCTAAGGTATGCGACATCATACGTAACGGGCAAGTTCTGGAGACTGTGAGAAACGTCATATATGGAGGGTGGCTTATTGCCCTGAAGAAGAAAACCGGAGGATACCGACCCATAGCCGTTGGCTGCACCTTGCGTAGACTGGCCACAAAAACCCTGCTTCCCCAGGTCAATGTGAAAAACTACCTGCAGCCTCGGCAAATGGGGTACGCCACTCATAATGGTGCAGAAATAATTGCCCACACGGCTCGCACCTTCCTCGAAAACAACGAGAAATGCTGCCTCCTAAAATTAGATTTCAAAAATGCGTTTAACTTGAACAAACGAGGACAACTTTTGGCAGAGGTTTCCAAGCACGCCCCGGCCCTCTATCCAATGATGCACCAGGCATATAGCAGGCCGACTCTTCTGATGTTCGGTGAAGTTGAAATCAGGTCATCAGCCGGTTGTCAGCAGGGAGGCGTAGCGGCTCCTCTTGCGTTTAGCCTGCTGTTGCATCAGTACGTCAAACAGGTGACATCCAAGGTCCCTCTGTTTTACCTGGATTTCAGAGCGTTCGAGCAATGGAGCGGGATGCAGCTTAACCTATCTAAATGCGAGTTATTCCTACAGGGTTTCGAGGACGAAGAGAAACAGCAGCTGATTGCAGAATTTAACAGCAATCTCTTGGGCATCCTTGTAAAGGACCGGTGTGAACTGGACCTGCTGGGTACGGCGGACTTCCCCGAAATGATCGGCCCGTTACTGGCCGAGAAGGGAGAACAACTCTCCCGACTTTACCAGAGGCTGGGTCATCTCGGTAGACATCAAGCCTACTTTCTGCTTCGGCACGCAATGGGAGTACAAAAGGTCCTGTATGTACTACGGACCTCACCTACCTTCCTTTTGCCGTCAGAAACTTTGGACCTCGACGACCAAGTGAGGAGAGCCTTGGAAAACATCCTTGACCTGACGCTCGATGATAAGGCATGGATGCAGGCAAGCCTATCGGTCCGGCTGGGTGGAATGGGCATTCGCTCGGCCACGGACCTTGCCTTGCCCGCTTTTCTTGCTTCGTCGCATAGCTGCGCCTCTGCAGTGGCCGCTACTACCGGCGGACTCATCAGCCACCAACAAGACGCCATTCGGATCTGGGACGCGCGTCAGTCTGGTCGTCCGTCTGAGGAACAGGTCACTAGGTAGAAGGGGTGGGACCAAATCGCCACTCAGGCTACCCACTTAACTCTTCTGTCGGCCTGTGAGTTAGATATAGATGGCATTAGACTGAAAGCGGTTTCATCCGACGCTGCCGGAGCGTGGCTTGACGTGTTTCCGTCCGAGCTAGTCGGCAGTAAGCTGGCTGATGACCACTTCCGTGCCGCCAGTGGCCTCAGACTTGGCATTGCCATGTTTGAGACAGAGGCGTGCCCGTGTGGTGCAACGGTGGATGAACGTGGCCTGCACCGACTTAGTTGCACTAAGCTGGCTGGGCTTACGCAGGGCCGCCACGATGCCATTAATGACATCCTCGGGCGCGCTTTCAGACAAGCCGGCTACCGCGTCACACTAGAGCCTGGTGGACTACAGAGCGACGACAAGCGTCGACCAGACGGCCTTACCAGCCGAGACTGGGACCGCAATCGGCCGCTGGCATGGGACGTCACCGTCTCCGACACGTACGCCCTCGGCTATCGTGCACTAGCCAACGCGGGCGTCGGCAACATTATCCACCAACGGGAGATGCACAAACGGCGCTTATACGCGCATTTCCTTGAGGACCACGTTGTAATGGCGTTCGGCCTCGAGTCATCTGGCGTTTGGGGCAAGGATGCACTCAAACTGACAAAGGAGCTTGGGAAGAAGCTCTTTGAGGCCACAGCGGAGCCAAGATCGACCGCTTTCCTTCGACAGAGAGTGTCATTAGAATTACAGAGAGGCAACGCCAAGATGATGTTGAGTGGTCACCGACACTCAAGCAATAATAATAATATAAGCAATATTGTAGATATTATATAAGTAATATATTGATAATTGTGATACATGTACATATTGATAAAATAAACCCTTGATCAAAAAAAAATTCTTATTATTATTATTATTATTTATTAACATTGTTTAAATGTTACAATTGTGAGATGTGAACGTGTACTCCTTGTCTTCTCCTAGCTCCTAAATATCATTTCATGGAACCGACAATACAGCCGGCGTTTCCTCGGCACACGGCAAGCGACAGCAGTTGCCGTAGAAACTCGCCTTCGCGCCGATTCTCTGTGAGATCTGTAATCCGTTGGCCCAGCTCACTGATGAATCTCTTGGTTCCCTTGCTTACCGGACCCATTGTTTCCATAGGTATTGGCACTATGATATAACTTGTCTTCAGTTCTTGGTACTTGCGTTTTTTCCCATTATCTGCGCGCTCGGCAACCCATCCCGCCTTTAGTGAACTGTGGCGTATATACGAAGGAGTTACTGTACAGGACACTGTAGCATCCCATACCAGGCATCTGCCGTTAGCCGATTGCGGGATTGTTACACCGTCAGGTCTTTTGTCGTCATGAAGTCCTAATCTGGGCTCGAGCGTGCTTGGTATACCAGCTCTGCGTAAGGCTCTTCTTATAATTGCATTGATTTCAGCGTGTCTTGAAACTCTACCATAGCTTTTGATGCAGCTAAGAGGGTGAAGTCCATCCTCAGTTGCTGTGGTACCACATGCGCGGCAACTGTAGGGGTTGCAAACCGGGGCACCTATTCGAAGAGCTGTTACCATGCGGGATGAGGTTATTATTATTATTATTACATGTTAAACACTGTTACAGTTAAAAGGTCTGAACGTATTATGGCAACGTATTATTATGCCGGCGGACTCGTCAGCCACCAAGCCACCAACATGACGCCGTTCGGATCTGGGACGCGCGTCAGTCTGGTCGTCCTTCTGAGAAACAGGTCACTAAGCAGAAGGGGTGGAACCACTCACAAGGGCTACCCACTTAACTCTTTTGTCAGCCTGTGAGTTAGATGTAGACGATGTTAGACTGAAAGCGCTCTCATCCGACGCCGCCGGAGCGTGGCTTGACGTGTTTCCGTTCGAACTCGTCGGCAGTAAACTGGCCGACGACCAGTTCCGTGCCGCCAGTGGCCTCAGACTTGGCCTCAGACCATATCGTTATGACGTTTGGTCTCGTGTCATCTGGCGTTTGGGACAAGGATGCACTCAAGCTGACGAAAGAGCTTGAGAAGAAGCTCTTTGAGGTCACAGCGGGGCAGAGGGTGTTATTGGAGCTTGAGAGAGGCAACGTCAGTACCGCATCGGGGGCGCCACCCAGTCATGACAACACCGTCGTCCAAGTACATATACATTTAGAGGGCATTCAAGAGAGTCGACCAACTCCTTGACAGCCAGGCAGAACATGCGACATTATGACATCATGCGGCAGGAGAAGGCAGGAAGGCTCTTTGTAAGCTAGTTCCACCTGGAGGAACATACTCGGGGCATAGGCTTTTACCGCACTTAATAAGTGGACCCTCCGAATACTGTTAAAGGCGTTTCTGAAGTCAAGCTTGACCACACGGGTAGCTTCAGAGCGTGACTCCAGGAAGGACCGAGTCAAGTGCACTGCGGTTTCGCAAACCCAAGCTGATGGACACCAAGATCATGTGAGGTGTCTGCCTTGTTCTCAAAGATGACAATCTTTGCCGCCAGCCTCCGGATTGCAGATGAACATGCGATGGACCTTACCCTGTCATCTTTCTTCTTAAGGGCGAAACGTCTGGCACCAAAGATGAGCGGTCGCAGATCTTGTAAGAGCCGTGGTCTGAAGAAATCTAGGCCCGCGGCTGAGCTTTGCGAAAACGTTTTTATGGCAGACCGCACATTGTCGGCTGATGTGGTTGATGGCAAGGGCACGTGAGAAGGGCTGGACCAGGACAGAGGTGAATGGGCGGGGGGGGGGGTGTTTATCCCACAGCAAAGCCGTCTCGCTGGGCTTCTGTGCCAGCGTGTCTTCTGAGATTAAGACCCTGGCCGCCGAAGAAACGTCGCCTTCTGAGAGCTTGGTAGTGGCTAGCCGGACAGTGTCAACTGTCGGCTGCCGGGAACGTAGGTTTGAAGGAGGGCTACTGCCATCGTCAAGCTGTCTCCTTTGCGCAAAGTCGCGAAGGTTCTTCCGGACGATAACCGCCAATGACCGGTCATCCTTCCCACCATCGGGGAAGCGAAGGACGAAGGGCGCGAGGAAGAACAGAGAGCGGTGGGTCCTGACCGTAAACGACCTATAGCTGCGTTTCTTCCTCTGAATCTTCGGTATGGGTTTTGGGTTAGGTAGAACGACCTGCGGATTGGCCCCCGCTGCTGGTGAAATCCCTCTGACCACAGTAGCGTAGGTGGGACCCCGTACCTCGGAAGACGGGCCCTCTTGGACGGAAGCTAAGCGACACTGGACAGCTTCACCGATGACCGCGTCGCGATAATTCGCTCTAACCTGCTGGAGCATGCGGCCCTCGAGCATTATTCTAGGTGAGATCTATGACCGAGAAGGACGGACACTGGTGGCTGGCAAGAAAAACTGAGGATTACCTTCGTCAGCGGTATTCTCCCGCCAGGGGACGAACGATATAGCCGACGTGCTTTGGTAACTCCGTGTTCTGCCAGTTCGTGGGCAGTCTCGCCTTCGGTGAACATTGGGCTGACTCCCTCAATTCTCGCGGTAAATGAGGTGACGGCCGGGCAGGCAGCCGATACGGGGCATTCTCCTAGACTTGACACTTGAAGAAGCGTATTTACACTTTTTAAGTCTTTTACCCAGACTCCAATTGACTGAGCATCACCAGCGATTTTGCAGCCTGGTGACACCGCGTAAATCTCCTTGAAGATTTTAAGCATTGAACATTCGGAAAATAGCACATTATCCGACCCGGCAGTTGGTTGTCTTCAAAACGCTATGTGGTGGAACAGTGGATGAGCGCGACCTGCTCTGGCTTAGCTGCACTAAGCTGGCAGGGCTTACGCAGGGCCGCCACGATGCCATTCATGATATCCTCGGGCGCGCCCTTAGGCAAACCGGATACCGTGTCACACTGGAGCCTGGTGGATTGCAGAGTGACGACAGGCGTCGACCGGATGGCCTTACCAGCCATGACATGGTGTCATTGGAGCTTCAAAGAGGCAACGCTAAGATGATGTTGAGTGTTCAGAGACACTCGAGCAATAATATTGTAAGCAATATTGTAAATGTTATTTAATTAATATATTACTAATTGTGATACGCGCGCATAATTATATATATATATATATATATATATATATATATATATATATATATATTAATACCCCGGCTGGGTAAATGTGTTTATGTTACATCCAAATCGAGACACCAACAATATAGCGTTTTGCTAGTTCTGCTAACCGCCGGACATACCGCGCCGTGTTATTGATCGCATTTGCTTCAGCACTGTCTGCATTGACATTCGTCGTGTGTTTCATGAAAAGCCTCCACGTCGCACAGAGCGTGATGGAATCCGTGGGCTGCAAAAGCCGCAGTTAGTGTCGATCTCTTACCCCGCTACTCCGCCATTCAGCGCTCGTCATTGCTGCTGGTCTATAAATGCCTATGTCTACCTCATTAATTTTGGTTTGCCAGTTCCGCCTATAAACTTCAAAGGCGCACGTTTCTTTCAGAATATATCGTTTTTGTAGATCTTCCGTCAGCAGCGGGCCACCTTCAACACGTGAAGAACCCTATTCCTGCATGTATTCGATAGCGCAAAACCCCCTTTAGAAAGTAAATCTCACCCCGTCAATTAAACGCAATTTGTCCATCCCACCTTATCCCATATAAGTGGAACACCATATGTGGCTATGGGTACTATCTGTGTCCCGAAAAGAGCAGTTGCTGCATAAACCGAAAGCATATGTGGACAATAAATTGCCGCAGCTACGATGGTGGCCTTCCTGACCCCCTTCTGAATGTGTGATCCAAAGGTGCTACAACGTGTTGATAAGGTATCTATATATTGGCAATAACACAGCAATCCGGCTTCGTCTTTATTCTTAATATTGATCTTGCCCGCGTGGGTTGGGCTCACACTTGTTCTCACTTAGCAGAGACTGGGTCTGCTACTCATTGTTACATGAATAATATCACACTTCTAACGCACCACCGCACGGTGCCTCGCTCTGACTCACCCCTTGCTGGCGGCTCTGATGCGTAGCGTGGTGCCTACCCTAAGACGCCGCCGGCGGTGGATCGGCTCGTATGTACAGTGCACTACAATGAGCAGAGAGCGCTCTTCCAGATGGCCCCAGCTAAGTATATACCATAGTCGATTGACCTGCATAAGGCGGCACTCATGCTACGTCATCAGCTACAATCTTGCGCTCTCTATGTCTCCAGTACAATTATTGTCTGCTCTACGACTCCTTCTAACTGTCTTTTGTCTGTTTTGGTTGTGTGGCACTCGGTCTGTCTGTGACAGTGGTACTTCACCCAAAAGTACGGAAAACAGCAGTGGGCTCAGTCCATTGCCCTGTGCGACACCTGTGGTTTGAGCCATCTTCCCCGCAATACCGACCCCGTTATCAATCAGCACCGTGTTTTGTTTTAACATACTAATAGGTAACCTTATAACTGCTCCCGGCACTCCCGATTTTGCCAGCTCCTTAACTATCTTATCCTTTGGTGCTATGTCAAAAATAGCTGCCTTTGAATCTACAAACACCGCATATATACAACTTCTCGGCCAGTCTCCTAGCTATTATTCCCGAGAATATCTTATACGGACAGCTTTTTATTGCTACTCCCTCCAAGCCTCTGGTTCAGTTTTTACACCCATTATTTTTGGAAGTACTATTAAAGTCGCTTACCTCCAGGCTTCTGAAATTTGCCGCTTTTATATATATATATATATATATATAATCGGTGATAAACGATGTATTATCCCTCGCAAGTGTTAATTGGCGATATTAGGGAATCTTCCTAATCTGTGCGTGATGGGATAGCTTGCCTACATTTTAAATTGAACTGCAGTTGATGCTTTGAAGTCTCGCAATTATCGGCCGTATTACAATAACACATTAAACGTCTTGCAACTATCCGTCATGGTACAATCAGGGAGCAATTCGGCGTCCGGTGAGGTCGTGTGATACGATCTATGAGAGAACGAGCTGTGGCAAAACCCGGAGGACCTTTGTACGCAGTCTTTAAATGCTGCGTCAAGACCTCCTATAAAGCGCCTCAATTTCTCCTGGAGAAGTCATTCCGGCATGCAGAAGTTTTTTTGGCAAGAGGGAAGAATGCTTTTACGCACACCCGAGGGCGTAGTGTGGGACTTGATGCCGATGCTGTTGGCATAATACTCACCTAAAGAGCCTCAGGAAGAGGCGAGAAGCTGGAACCGTGCTTTAATACTACCTCAACCACTTTCTCTCTTAGAGTTACGCGGGCATAGCACACATCGCGGTGTGCACCAAATCTTTCCGTTTAATTATAAACGCGCAAACTTCTATCTATGGGTGTCGTATAAGAGTGCCTTTTTCATTTTTTATTCAAAGATGTATACATTTCATTTAACTCTGTGCATATAAGGCATACAACAGTCGGCACGTGTATACACATCTACTTTGCTCCTCCAAAAGGGTTAGACATTTAGAAGATGTTTTAGCTATCTTAGGCACACAGTACTGTAGTGTTCACCACCCCCATGACTGGCCGGCGACCGTTACGAGTTCGCCATTTTCTTGCTCAAGCAACACACGCCCTCTGTCTGACTCGCACCAACGACTACTGACTCATTTATTCTCATGCCTCCTTTTATACTCACAGATTGCCCGCGCATTTAGTGACTTCCCGCGTCTTCGCTAGTAGGGTGGCGGCATCTTCTATTTGGCGCCATGTATTTAGCTTGCTCCGGCATTGCCGCCAACTGACGCTGTCCATGCCCGCGCTGCTTAACGGACACCGCTATCCTACATTCACACCCTTCATAGGCTTGTTTTGAATTATATCTTGTCTTTACTCACGTACTCCTGCAAATGGCTTGGTGCGCGTCTAACCTGCCGTGGACGTCCTTCACAGCGGTCCGCTGCCGGCGCTGCGGCGCTGACCCAGTCGCCGGGCACAACAGCACGAACCTGGTTCCGACTGCCGGTTTTCCGTCTGCGTGGCCAAACTGCCACACTTTCGGCCAAATTTGCCACTCTTTCGGCTCTTCACTGGTTTTGCCGGGCACATTTAGGTCCCGTACTCGTCCATTTGAACGCCTGGCTTGTCCACCCGCACGCCTGGCATCCACCCGCACCACTGGCATCCATCCGCACGCTTGGCATCCACCCGCACGCCTGGCATCCACCCGCTCCGTGTTCTCGCGCTGCCGCTGGCTTTTCTACGCTTCGTTTCGCCGCCTCCCGCACCTCGTTCATCAGCCCGCGTTGTCCTGCATCCAACATGGCTTCCGTGACGTACCTATCCACGTGTAGCGTGCCCGTCGGGGCCTGTTTGACTGCTCCGTACCCGTGGCTTTTTCATCCGTACACCTGGCATCCGGGGTTTGTCCGGCTCGTTCCGCCAGTCCTTCAGCTTTCCGCTCCTCGTCACCTACCCGTAGCGATCCAACTGGCTCCCGTGGCGCACCTGAAAAAAATACTGCAGACACATGTAAACCGAAATGGCAGGCCATAGCACTCAGCATGAAGTTCAAAAGACGGTCATACGATTCGGCACCTAAGAGAACAATTGCATCCCAAATCGTTCCCACAATACTGCTAACTGCCAAGCAAGGTCAATTCCCTATATCTGCATTGCCTAGTGCGGTACCGGACCAGTACTTCAGTATTTTTGTCTTATGATTATACGAGCCCTAACCTGAATTTACGATTTAGTTTAATAGTACGTACCATTGTCGAAAAAATGCGCACAGCTCTAACCTCTCTTTATGGAGAGTAAGGCGACGTCTGGCGACTGTCCGTTCAACGGCAGTGGCACTCTTCTACCTCAAGATTGTTCCAGTGCTGATGTCTGGTCTTGACAGATTATGGGAACACATCACTAGGGCAAACTTTGGATTCCTTGAAAGGTCTTTCACAAGGTACATGAAGCGAGTACTTTGCTTTTCAGTGCGAGTTAGCCGCTTTGTGTACCTAATGTCAGGATGTGCGCCGGTTGGTGTGATCATTCGATTGAAGTTTAAGACGCCGCGTACAGTACCATTGGAGAGCTTTAACTCTAAATGGGCAAATAAGGTTGAACAAGTTCGACGAGAGGTTGGAGACCTGGATATTTTCAGTGCCTCTCATCTCTAGTCTGGTCTCGCAGGTAATAATTGCCATACCTATACCAGATACATAGTTCATGACTATCATCGCCTGATCTGTTCGAATACGAGTTTCCACGAGGCATACACAAAGTGCACCTGTTGACTGTGCTCCAGGCGTGTACGAAGTTTCAGTGCGTCTACCTGTCTGGCCCTTGCGAAGAGATCACTGCACTGCCTCTTTCGAATAACATGCCGCGAGCAGCTGACAACTGTATAACTGTCTATGTTAAATGCATATTGAATATGAATGAAATAAATATGATGATGATGATTATTAAAAATAAGTTCATCTTAGGGTTTAAATGATAACAAGCACCTGAACACATATATTGTAGGTCCTATAATAAACTTAAGTCTGCGCCTCGCAACCGGAGAAGACACATAGGTGCGCGGGTTCGAGCCCCACCGTTGCACATTTGTATTTATGGGGGTACGTCTCTGAAGCAATGTGAAAAACAGTTCCGTGGACGGTAAATCTTGGCTGAGGGTCAGCCCGAAAACTTTATAATAAATACACTGTTTGCATTTTTTGAAATAGTGATTTTTTGAAGGAAAATCCGTTAGCTTGCCTATAATAACGATGTATTGTCTTTGGCGCCAGTATTTTAAGAGCTTGGCTGTGTGATGCCAGTGTTTTAAAAGCATAACTTTCCTCAGGGTGTTTGTGTGATCTCTGATAACACGGGCTGTGTCTTATCTACGTTTCGGGTTACTTTAAAGCATCATTGACATAGCTGTCTATTTGCATTGATGGGCTGCGAAGTTTTCTTCGCAAAGTCAACGTTCAGGTCTATCATTTAGCGATAAGACACGCAGCTTGTTTATATGGGAGACCAACTATTAGTCTACAAAATACAAAGCTGTGAAAAATTATTTATTTATCTAATTAAATTTAGTTTCAAGTTTATTCACCATAAATTGGTAGTGTAGTACAATAGTTAACATATTATTTATTTGTAGGCTAAGAATATCGAAAACACGTGCTTGTAGTGACGGTGTTTCGATAAACGAGCAAGTGAGTATGTGGTAACGTCCGATATTGCACTCGCCACAATATTGTGACGAAGTCACTGTGTGCATCACAGCGCAATTCAAATCTACTCTAACCGACCACGTCCAACGGCCACAGCGTCCAACGTTCACCGACCGATACATGTCTCCAACCACAGCCTTCGCGCCGAAACACCAACGACATCCGCCGTCCAAAACGATCATCGGTCGACACCTGGAGAGGGTCGACCTATGATCGGCAATCTAAGTCAGACCTAAATTAACCTGTATTTGTATACGAAACAAACACAAACCACTGTACATTTCGACCGATTTGAGAGCGGGTTCTGAGACTCTTTTGGGTGTCAGCACGCCGCGGTGTCTTGTGAGTCAATAAATAGACCGAGCAGCCTGGCTAAAAACACACTCGTTGCTCGGTCATGCACTAGACCATATGCTACGTGTCGTCATTCTTCGTTCCTGAGTTCCTCGTGCTGCAGTACCTGTCCGGCTGAGTCTACATCCCCCGAGCGGACCAGCGTAACACAACAACGTTACATTTGGTGGAGATGCCTCGATCTCTCTCTACCACCGGACGGCGAACCAGCCGAGGCGACAACGGACGATGCCAGTGAGCAACGTTACATTTTGTGGAGATGCCTTGATCTCTCTCTACCACCGGACGGCGAACCAACCGAGGCGACAACGGACGATGCCAGTGAACAACGTTACATTTGGTGGAGATGCTTCGATCTCTCTCTATCAACGGACGGCGAATCAACCGAGGCGACAATGGACGACGACGAAACAGCACACGAAACGCGACCAAGAGAATCAACACCAGTCCACAGACCTAGACCCCCGCCCAACCACGTCAACCGTTCCAGACTCACGACCAACCACGTCAACCGTTCCAGACTCACGGCCAGCCACGTCAACCGTTCCAGACTCACGGCCAGCCACGTCAACCGTTCCAGACTCCCGTCCAGACTCAGGTCCAGCCAGCTTAACAGATCCAGACTCGCATCCAGCTGCCTCTACCGCCGACCGCCACTTCAGCCATCATGGACAACCAAAGATTTCCAGACGAGCGACAGTTCTATCTGCCCAGCTGGGCATGACGACACGACGCACGGATCACATCGGACGACGACCAACCTCCCACTCCACGACTACGTAGACCGTCTCATCATCAACACCGAAGAAGTAAGAGACCTGGCGATTTCATTAGCGGACCGCGCCAATGCAACGAACAAGGACCGCTACAACCAGAAGAGACGTGAACCGACATTTAAGGTGAGCGACTTAGTGCTCATATACACTCCAGTGCGCCGAGTCGGTGAATCCGACAAGCGATCAACCCCGACCTACCCGACCACGAACGACAGAGTTCAAGACATAGTACCATCGTTCGACCTTACCCGGTTTTAAAGCGTACAAGCCGCCCGGGTAAGCTGCAGAAAACAAGACCGAAACACGACCAGCGTTCATTCTTGCCCGGTTTAAAAGCGTATAAATCGACCGGGCAAGTGGCGCAGAACTAGACGCAGTTGAACAATTTGCCGTCCTACTGGCGTTAAACACCGACCATCCGCAACATACAACCGTCCTTATCGTACAACCGACCGACCTCGTCCAACAGAACTCATATTTTTTTTACGAGCGTCACGCCGCCCACGGCCTTTTCTTTTGCAACTGGTGAACTATACAGGACATCGCCTGGAAAAGTGTAAGAACTGAAAACGAGGGTTCCCACCGCGCGGGAGTGCACGCCCGTGCCGACTCTGTTCTACACTACTACTCTACCCAGACGAGAGAGGTACCAAGTGGCAACAAGCCTGAAGTCACCGACAATACGACCGTATCCCGAGCCAAGCCGTCAGAGAACAGCCGGCGATCAACAACGTACGTGAACTGCCGACCTTTCCAGACCAACTTCCAAGCTCAACAAACCGCCTTGTCCGCTGACACGTGACAGACCTCCACTGTTGGCTCGGGACGAGCCAATTCTGAGGGGGGGGCAGTGTGACGAAGTCACTGTGTGCATCACAGCGCAATTCAAATCTACTCTAACCGACCACGTCCAACGGCCACAGCGTCCAACGTTCACCGACCGATACATGTCTCCAACATCGAAACACCAACGACATCCGCCGTCCAAAACGATCATCGGTCGACACCTGGAGAGGGTCGACCTATGATCGGCAATCTAAGTCAGACCTAAATTAACCTGTATTCGTATACGAAACAAACACAAACCACTGTACATTTCGACCGATTTGAGAGCGGGTTCTGAGACTCTTTTGGGTGTCAGCACGCCGCGGTGTCTTGTGAGTCAATAAATAGACCGAGCAGCCTGGCTAAAAACACACTCGTTGCTCGGTCATGCACTAGACCATATGCTACGTGTCGTCATTCTTCGTTCCTGAGTTCCTCGTGCTGCAGTACCTGTCCGGCTGAGTCTACATCCCCCGAGCGGACCAGCGTAACACAACAACGTTACAATATTTACATACGCATTCGTCAATTTCATAACAATTTCCTCTTAAGCACATACGGTGGTGGTAGTCATGCCATGTTGTGTGGCATATTATAAATCTAATTTTCTGTGATGACAGTTCTCTAAATTATTTGTAGGCTTCTAAGATTTGTGTACTGAACGGACTCTTGTCCAGTACTAAATTCTCTACTAGTGTGCGTCCGTGGCATAATTCTAGTGCGAGCGTGGCCGATGCGTTCTTTGGCAAGCCTAACGTGCGCTTTATGATTTAAGATTTTATTTTATCTATGTTTTTAAGGTCTGATATTGTGAAATAGGGGGCAATTGCGGGAATGCAGTATCTTACTATAGAAACATTTTTATTCTAAATACATTTTGCGCGATTTTAAGGTCTATGTCAGTAACGTCTCCCACTAGAATCATGGCCGCCATGGCCTTGCTACACATTTTCTCTATATGCCTGCTGAATGACAGCCGGTGGGTCAATGTTATCCCTAGATAGCAAAAGTGATTAACGAGTTCAGTATTTACTCTCCCTATCTTGATGCACCGGTCATATGCAGCGTACGATCCGCCTTTACTAAATCGTAGTACTATTTTTGTTTTGGCGATGTTGATGGTCAATTGGTGTTCTTGGCACCAATCTGAGGCTTCCTGGAGACAAAACTGCAAGTGGTTTCGTGTTTTTGCAAGCACCACTAAGTCGTCTACATAAAATGCATGTATTGCTTTTGCTTATTGTACATTTCTGAGGGCTTTTGCTTATTGTACATTTCTGAGGGCTTTTGCTTATTGTACATTTCTGAGGGCGTCTTCTAAGCCAGCTATATACAATATAAAGAGGAGCGGGCTTGCGGAGTCACCCTGGGCAACTCCAGTTTTATGTGCTACTGGCCTGCTGGCATAACGAGCCCCGTTTTTAATAATAATTAAGTTTGCTTGCAGTATGTCACGTATTAGATTATACTTAGTTCCCTCTATAGAATATCGTGTTTGAAGTACTTTAAGAAGTTTGTCTCTTCTAACGCAGTCAAATGCAGTTTTAAAATTAATAAAAGCGGCTTATGTTTTTGATCTTGGCGGGTCTTTACATGTTCTAAAAGAAAGACAACGGCATCCGACGTAGATCGCCCTCTTAGGAATTCATGTTATTTACATGGTAGGTTTGGACCTATGGCGTCATATAAGCGTTCTACAAGAAGTGAAGGTAAAATTTTATGAACGACGCTAATAAATGCAATTCCGCGGTAGTTGGAAGGGTCGGTTCCTTCACCCTTCTGTTTGTAAATTGGCTGCAGGAAACTTTTTCTCCATTCTTTCGGTATTTTGCCGCTGCGTAGGCATGCGTTGTACAATTTGGTTAATAGCAGGCACAGAAAACGTATATTTGCTTTAATATGTTCATACATAATTTGGTCGGGACCCGCAGATTTACCATTTTGTTTGGATTTGATTACATTGGCGACCTCTTCTTCTGTAAATGCTCGATAATCACAGATATTCTCCCTCGGAGGTAGTAACAGGTCACCACCGTATAGGCGCGAAAAGTGAAGTATCCACTCATTATCATTGAATAATGGATTTGGTGGAGTATCCATGGTTAGATTAAATTTCAAGGTGCGTGTATAGTATATAGCAGATCGCAATTACATGGCCCTTTCAACGTATGGTATCTAGATGACGCCACGCTTGCCGACCCTGCCAGTACCATCGCAATAGATTTAAGACGAGTGCTGAAGTTTGAAGAAGATGGGGGACTGACACTAAGTGCTTCAACAAGTTAAATTACTGCTCTCAGGGGCTCGCTTAAGGAATGAGAGAAAGCTGTTCAGAAGGTCACAGAAATACTCCCTTGTATCACGCGTGTAGAGCTAAACATCTTAGAAATTTTGGAGACCCCTGTAATGCGAGACGGGATTTCACATACACTCTGGATGAAGAAGAAAGCCCTCACCAAAATTTATCCACGACTGACAAACTTGTGTCTCAGGGTGTCCTGTGCATTTCAAAATATAGCCTGGGGTCTTCAAGATTTAACTGTATGTTGCGTATATGTCCTGCTTTGGTTTGCCCTAAATAATTAATAGTGTATGATGACGTCAGCAGATGCATACTTAGTAACGACCTAAACGTCCACTTAGAAGAGAGCACCTGGCAGAGGGTAAGCGTTCCGACAAGTGAAGGTTGTCTGAGAATAAAAAGTGTCATTAACCTAGCTCCTGTCTGCTAGGCTGCTTGACTGGTCCAATTTGGTTCGGTGTAGAGCCAATATATCCTAGATGAGTTCAAAAGCAAAAAAGAAGCAGAGAGATCTTAGAGGGGCTTGTTTCCAAGAGAGACCGCGCCGCATTCTTAGCGGCACAAGGAGTTGACTCAAAGGGTTACCCTCGCCTCAGCTCGGCACCATGCTGGATCCCAACTGTTTCTGCATGATGTCAGCACTTAGAATCAGCGCCCCTGTCTGCGAGCCGTTTCAGTGCAAACTGTGTAGAAAAATGGTAGATTCCAGTGGGCTCCATCCACTGAGTTGCCTAAAAAGCGCCGGTAGATCGTCCAGACATGCTGGACTAAACAGTGTGATACAATACGTAGGGGGTTCCTTTTAGGAAAGCCGGCATACCATCTACACTTTAACTGAGATGTTTAGTGTCCGCTGGCGAAAAAAGACCTCATGAGGTGACCATTGCATTATGGTCGCATGGGAAGTCTATAGCTAGGGATGCAACGGTTTCGTGTACAACCGCGGCTTTCTATTTACGTCACAGTTCAGTTGAGCCGGGGTAGGTAGCAAAACACGCGGACGCCAGAAAACGGAATAAATACGCTGGTCTAAAAACAAAATATAATTTTGTGCCTATTGCCATGAAGACACTAGGACCAATCAGCAAGGGAACCGAAGTGTTTTTCAAGCTTTTAAGTCAGAGGATTCAGGAGTTTTGCGGCACGGGTGTGCCTGTAGGGGGCCTGTTGGTAGCCGTCGGTGGGATTGTTAAACCTAGTCCATCTCTACTGCCGCGCGTATCACTAACACTACTGGAGACCTACGTTGCGAGAGACACGACCGCATAGTTCTGTTCCGAACGCACGTCTGGCTGTTGGCGCCAGGCGGTATTCCGTTCATTTGAATTTACAACATGTCATTGTACATCCGGCATTTGGCGTCAGACAGTGTTCCGTTTATTTGAATATGTACGATATGTCATTCCGCGTATTAATACCGTGATGGTCGCTCATTCTAATTTGAAATATCCCGCCGAAAAATATATGTATATTCTTCTCTTTGGCTGCGGGAATGTTATATCGGTATGTAATAAACTGTTTGTATGCCCTCTGGTTGCCGATTACACTAGTTCAAGAGGGTACAATAATTGCATGGCGCGGCGTGAGATGCGCCCATTCGAAAAACGGACTAAGCACGTCCTCGGCAAGCCATCGCGTCCAGTGTGACATTCTTCCACTTTAACCAATTCCCAATGAAGTCGTGGAGTGTTGTCGTCACGCAAGAGGCATACGTCTCCTTCTTTGATTGGGCGCGCCTTCCCGGCGGCACCCATGTTTGCCGATCGAAGTTGCATGATGTAGTCGCGCTGCCAGCGCACAGAGAAATGTTTGAAGTAGTCGCTTTTGACTCGTGTGGCTTGCCCGCAGCTCTTCGGCCGATGTCGCCCCGTTGGGCCCGAGTCGATCTAGAGGTGTGAGCGAGCATAGCGCCGACGATGGGTAGTCTGCTCGAATGAGGAGACTGAGCTGGGGTGAGGCAGTTGGTGTCGTCTGCATGTCACGCAGCGGCGTAGGGTAGCCTTGATGAGTCTTGCCTTCGCCCGTAACAGGCTGTCGCCATCGATAAATAGATCGTAGGCAGCAAGCTTTGAGGTTTTCGGCTGCTAGTCCCCGTTTCGCACTGCTCCGACCTCACTTGGGAAGTGTTGCTGCTGCGTCCACTTGATAATGCACCTTTCGGCCCGTCGTCGCAGCTCAGGTAGTGGTGGGACGTCTTGGCGTCGCGTGAAGCGAGCGAACCTCAATACATGAACGACAACACGAATAGCAGAATCAATGGCTCTGAATTTGTGAAGGTCCAGTGGCGGGTTAATCAAAATTATCGGCGCAACCACGTCCCGCTTCTCGACGACGGCATCATCGAGGTTGTCAACGACATCGGATCGCGGCTGCGAAATGGGCCTATCCTTCCGAGGCAGGCTCAGGCACTGGGGTCCACTCCACCACATCTGGTTGTCTCGCAGAGAGGCAGCTTGGACTCCCCTTGTGGCAAAATCTACCACGTTCTCTTCCCTGGAACGAGAAACCATTCTGACGGTGACGACTTTGTCAGCACAGCCGTACAGCAATGAGATTGAACTGAGACCCGGGTGACTCCGACATGGGACCTCCCACCATCCAGCCAAATCGCGTGTCCTTGCCGATTTTTTTCTCGCGTCCTACAAAGGCGATCTCAAAGAACTAGTCAAACTAGAATGTTTGCCGGTCAGCCGGAAGATCGTTGCCGAGAGCACAATCAGCAAGCGGATGCTGTGTCTTGAATTTGCCGATAGCTGCTTGTACGTGAAGGGAGCAGTCGATCGACGGATTAACGCCGAAGCTGTGCTGGTAGGCAAGGAGACACACTCTGTCTTTGCCGTTGGTACTCTCCAGTGTAAGCTTGTATTGTGGCGATGAGATCTGATGTGCGCCAGCAAATGCCTGCGCGTCTAAGTTGGGCGGATGCCAGTCGGCTGCTCTATGAGGCCGGGCGCCAGAAATGTTAGCGTCGATCCCTGATCCATCATAACCCTTACAGGTATCTTCTTGCCGCCGTGCACAAGATTTGCCGACAACATATATACAAGGAACCGACGGGCACACACGTTTGCGTTAACTGCAACCGCGACGGACGATGGGCGTCCATTGGCGGCTGCCAGCTTGCTCTTGTCGGCTGCGTTGCGCGGAAGCATGCTTGAGTAATGACCGCGAGATTTACACGAATTGCACCCAACGGCAACTCCTCCACACTGTTGGCCATCACTGTGTTTATATCGGAAACATACAACGCAACGATGAGGCACTTGAGAGTAGCTAATTTATCGTCGAAACCGATACAAGCTGAGCAGCGCGAAGGACGATGGTCCACAGAGTGGAAAAAGAAACATTTTTGTGTCTTTTGAACCGCTACGGCGGGGGCGGCGGTGGCCAACGGTGTTCGCCTATGAGATTGCGAATACGTGCTCCTCTGATGAACTTGATGGTCGGCGTCTCTCAATAAATGGGTTGTAAGCTGAGTTTCCTCTCGGTTAGGGGCAAAACGAGTTAAATACTCGAGCAACTGGTTCACATAATTGGCCGCTTTAATCGCGTGACTCAGACGCAATTCATCTGATGATGTCTTTCGAGGTGGGTTGCCGTCGGCATTGTTGCGATGCTGCGACAATTGTTCTAATTGCTTTTCATTGATTGCTGCCAGTCGCATGATTTCGGAGTATTGATACAACAACGTGGGTGGAATCGCGGCTCGCACCACCGGTGCAAAGGCGATCGAAAATGTTTCGAGCGGGGTGTTCAAAGCCTCGAGCGTCTCGACTGGCTCGCACTCCATTTATTATCGCCCGCAGACAGGCTACGTCATTCATCGATGTTACCTTCGGCAACTAAAATAAGCTCTGAACCACCTGCTGCCGCTCGATGTCGACCAACCCGTAATTGTCGTCAAGCAGCCGCAAGGCGGCATCATACGCTGCATTATGAACGCCGAGAGACATCACAAGTGTTTTTGGTTCACCCCGAAGATACTTGAGGAGAGCGACTAGCTTGTCTGATGTACGACGAGCAATCCAATTCTTAAATAAAACGATGAACGAACGATATTCGAGGCGATTTCCCGAGAATGGGTCAGGTGAAATGTCTAATAGCGGCACCGCGGAGCATGCTGAGGCGACAGGTTGTGCTGTAGGCGCTGCGGGCGATGACGGTACAGAAACGTAGTTGCCTGATCCTGAGCTTGAAGCAGCAGATGTGGCGGTGACCAGGCCCTTTAAAGTTTCGATACATTCGAGCGCGGTATTTTCATACCGGCAGCAAGCAGCAATCTCCTCATCCATATCGTGCTCGGCCATGTCAGAATAGTTCAATATACGTTCGTCGAGTGCTTCAAGTTTGGCCAGTCGCACTTTTACGTTCTTCAACAGCACTAAGATGACAAGATTGCCACGAGTCTCGACTGGGGTAGTTACTAACGCCACACATCGGGCGCTGGCCTGGGTAATCTGAGTCCTCTCACTACTCCTCTTCTTCCTAAGCAGTGTCATGTTCCCGGCATTAGACATAGCGGTTGAGGCTGGTTGCGGTGGCAGCGATGGTAGTGCTGTGGAAGTGGTTGGTAGCGGCGGCACAACGACAATGACGATTGTAAGAAGACGACGACACGAAATAGTCATTCACTTAAACTACTGATCCCGTTTGGGCACTAAGGTGCACGGAGATACGGAGAAAGATGTGATGAGGCGACGTAGAGCAAAACGACGTCGAGCAGAAGCGTCTGGCCGTCTGACAACGATTCCCGTCGCAGATATCGAAAGTACTGCTCACAGGGGTTAACAACCGACGAATAACAACAGGTTTTGTCCATCCTGGTCACTAGGCACCATTTGTTGCGACACGGGTGTGCCGGTAGGGGGCCTGTTGGTAGCCGTCCGTGGGATTGTTAAACCTAGTCCATCTCTACTGCCGCGCGTATCACTAACACTACTGAAGACCTACGTTGCGAGAGACACGACCACATCCTTCGGTTCCGAACGCACGTCTGCGTTACAGGGTCCAGGCGGTAAATTCAAATAAAGGGTTCCAAACGGAATCGTTTATTTGAATTTACAACATGTCATTGTACATCCGGCATTTGGCGCCAGACAGTGTTCCGTTCATTTGAATATGTACGATATTTCATTTCGCGTATTAAGACCGTGATGGTCGCTCATTCTAATTTGTAATATTGTAACGTTGGTGTGTTACGCTAAGTCAGCCTGGGGATGTAGACTCAGCCGGACGGGTACTGCAGCGCGATGGACTTAGGAACGATGAATGACGACACGTAGCATAGGGTCTAATGCAAAGCACAGCCGAGCAACGGATGGTTTTTAAGCCATGCTGCTCGATCTATTTATTGATTTACGAGGCCGATGATCGTTTGGACGGCGGAGGACGTTGGGGTTTCGGCGCGAAAGGCTGTGGCTGTTCTCTGTCGCGAAAGGCTGTAGCTGTTCTCTGAACAAGCTGTCTTTAGCATGTTCTTCCATTGAGCATCTAATACCTGCAGCACCTGTAACAATGCTATTCTGTGCCCAAATAATTAACTTGCCCTCCTGGAGTGCGATTTGTGATACGAAGGCGGCATTTTTTCTTAATCTCGCCTTTCCGCCAAACCACCAATAAATATTCATAGGCTGTTTTACCTAAGGTTTCCGCGGTTATTTCTACCAGGCTTTATCCCTTCTACTGGGAATAGTTCCTGCATCCTTAGTTTTTCCGTCTCTTTGGTGTACCTCGAGGTATTTGAGCAGAAGGTGTTATATATATATATATATATTTATATATACAGGAGTTGTATTTACCATTCCTTGTGGAATATATTTTTAATCAGATGCGCTCGCTGTACAGTATGGCATACAGTGTGCTGTTGGCTCTCTGTATAATTTTATATTATTGCCGTGGTATCATTATATGTATTTTTACAAACATCCTCGTCTGTAGTGTATTTATACTATTAATTAGATTATCACAATGGTTTTATTACACAATAGTTTAGTTTAGCGGGGTGTTTCCCCATGGTTCCATACAATTTATGCTATATCCCTTCTCTGCGTTTGGTTTTATTTATCTCCTGCCATATTGGTTTATCACCGAAACCCAGTGACTCTGCTAAGGGCTTACATACGATATCTTTGCTTGTGCTTCCCTTGCCCAGACAAGACTCCGGAGACTCCGAACTTCCCTTCGATAAACTGTGCTGCACATGTATACCTACATTGCATTGCATGCCAACTGCACGTTGTATCGTGTTCAATTTTATTTATTGTCATTATGATTATTATCGTGTTCGGCTTATATTAGATTAAGGTACCTGGATAGTATTGCTTAGCATTTTGTCTGAATATTGTTAAAGAAGAGGTTACACGCACATCTGGGGCGAGCTTGTTCCAATATGTGGCACCGATATTTGATATTGAGAAACGAGATTGGTTACATGTGGCTGCAGACAAGATGAGAAGTTTTGTGTGTGATCCCCTTGTGTTCATGGTTGATGTCGAATGAGAAAAATTGAGCAGGTTGGGATGAAGTCCCATTAAGATTCGTTTGATCTCACTTACGACAGATATCTCTATTTGCAGAGGGTAAGGCAGTATAGACATCTCTATGTATTTATAACGCTTAAATGCCCATGGTGGATATCCTAATATTACGCGCAAGGCTCTTTTTTGCAGGCGATGTAATGGACGCAAACGCATATAAGTCATTCCAAATATTTCAACTGCGTACGTCAGATAACTATGGACGTAGGTGCAGTACATGGCGAGCAGCCAGTCACGGGGCAGAATATTACGGCTCTTGAACAAGGCAGCGATGCTCTCTACAGCGAGTAGAGTTTTTTACGAATGTGATCTGTAAGAGCTTCCTAAAATTCTAAAATGATGCTAAGAGTGTGGTTTTCGCATTCAAATATCTCATGGTTCATACTTAGGACACATCTAGGCGATAAGAACTGGATAACACCGGTCTTCGACCAATTTACGGACAAGCCATTGGCTCTAAACCAATCTGAGAGTCGCTTAAGGTCTTTTTTAATAATCTGCTCTACCTCTTGTGGGGAATTGCCGACAAAAAGTGCTGTGGTATCACCAGCAAATAGGGTCAGTCGGCCGTGTTTTGGTACTTCAAATTGATAAATATATTGAATAGCAGTGGGCCGCCGAGACTCCCTTGAGCCACTCCAACTGATATGTTCTTAACATTTGAAAACTTCTGCCCAATCTGTACCATTTGATGTCTCTCTGACATAAAAGAACTTCCCCAAGGTTGAAAACGTTTGTCAGCTCCATAAACTTTTAGTTTGTAATCAAAGTATGGATGTTGTTATGTTAGGGCGGAATCCAAACTGTCGGCGATGTTAGGGCGGACACCAAACTGTCGGCGATTAAGTGCATTGTGCTAAAATGAGATCTCTGTTGTTTCACGAGAAAAATTCTCAGGCATTACATATCTATAAGAACATTTCGTGTTGGCAGTCACACACGTCGAGTAATCTTGCTTAAACACGTTTGCCACTGTAGTCTCATCGGACACCATAGTATCACCTACTTTGAGTTTGACACACTTTTTTCCGGTACGCCACCTAGAACAGGTCTAATGGCATTCCAGGAATTTCTCCTATCCGGAATGTTCTTCTGTATCAGTTTGCCATTAAAATTAAGCCTACACTTTCTAGAAACAGCGGTTAGTTTGTTCCTTAACTTCCTAAATACAACTCACCTCACAGCATCACCTGGATTAGCTTTAAACTCTTTAAATGTTGCATTTTTTTCATTTATCAATGTTAGCCATTCCTGTGTGAGTTTCCTGGGTACCCCAAGATTTCTTTTAATTCTTAGTTCCTGCTTGTTGCTGTTAACGGACGTCAGTACTCGTGCATTGGAGCACTCAAATGCTTCATCGATGTCATCTACAGCGTACACGTCGGACCAATCAGTCTTATTGAGCTCTAGCACTATTTGATCATAGTTATATTTTGATTTACGTGTGATGCTGCTGACCGATCGAGTGGTCGGTAGTGAGATGAACGTGGCCTGGTGGTCGGAAAATGTTGTTGTGATTGATCCGCTTTGAATGACAACTTTGGGACTTATATTAGAGTAAATGTGATCGATACAATTGGCGCTGTAGGTGGAACGGTCTCCCCTCCTCTCCACTACAGCAATCCGCGTCGGCACACCGACGAACTCGTTAAAGTTAAATCAGCACAGTATTTCTTGAAGATAACGAGAGTTTTGGTCATTGTAAAGAGCATCGATATTAGCATCTCCAAGGAGGAGCATTTTTTGACGCCGTTAATCTTTAAAATTATATTTTTTAATTTTATTTTGAAATCGGAGGCTTTGCCAGACGGCTGGCGACAGAATGCGCCAACCAGAAGAGATTTTCCCTCCACCACACCACTCACCTCCACTACTAAACGCAGAAAAAGGTTGCTGAAGTTACAAAAGTCAGCTCCTTTCGTACTTTAACCTCATAGTCATACAAAGCTACTCCACCTCCGCGAGAGCCTGACTGACAGCTGTAGTAACAATTATAAGTCCGCAATTTAATTGTTGTTGTTTGTGGTTCGGTCTTCAGCTCCGTTTGCAGCGTCACCACCCGCCAGGGCGATTTGGCTGTATACTTGACCTGAAGCCGACAGTCTATAGACCTTACATCGGCAATAATTTTCCGTCGTTTCATTTCACGCAGTTTATAGAACAGCGTCGAGTTTGAGGCTACGCGATGATCATTGGAGTACACAGGGATGTTCTTGCCGGCATGGGCCCGAACCAACGACGCCTTTGGCTTTTTCATATGGCAGAGTGGTTTGCAACGGACGCGATCTAGTCTTCAGAGCACAAATATTAGTGTGCAAGTATTTTTTAGAAGTTTTTTTAGAAGGAGAAGACGAAACGCACGCTGAACGGCCATATTTCTCCAGCGGTTGACAAAGCGCACGATCACATGTTGATTATCGGGCATCTCCTTGCCGCCTATTCTCGTTATCTTAGGTAGTCGGTGGGCCACGTCAATATACTTCACCTCCGTCACTTCCTCAATGGCGTGCAAAAGTTCAACAAAATCCGCACGGAGTTCCTCGTCCTTCTCTCCGACGCGCGACGGAAGTCCAGTAATAACCAGGTCGCTACGGCGGTGATATTGATGCGCAAATTGCATCTGTGTTTCGACGGTACTACTTCCTTCGAACCCAGAAGAAGTAGTTATCCTCACGGTGCTTCTGCCCTCGAGTGCGATCGCCCTCGCCTCCTCAGCCATACGTTTCGCTTCAGCGACTTCTTTGAATAGAATTGCATCGCCGAGTTCACATCGTTCAAACGGGATTTGAGCGTCGCAACCTCAGCCTGTACCTGAACAATAACTCTCGACGCCGCCACACATTCAGAAACTTTCTTCTCAAGATTGCCAAGTCTGACCGTCAGCGACTGTAGACTACGAAGTATCTCCCGACCCCACACTGGCACATCGCCGCCAAGAGAACTCTTACCAAGTGCTGCGGTTACTGCAGCTGATGTCGAACTCGCTTTAGTCGGTGTCATAGGAACAACGGCAACGGCCCCTTGTGCCCGTTGTAGGCTCGATGGCGGTTGATGACGCCTCTGCCCTGATGTTTCGACACACTTAGTATTGATAATAGTCTTTGATTCAGATATGTCTGTGTTTCTCAGGACTGGGTGTGGCGTTGTCAGTGCTAAGTTGGTCTTATTAATACAGGAGTTACACTGCCAAATAATGACGCGTCGTCGAGCTTTGCAAATTACAGGGGTAGCACGAACCACAGTTAAGCACTTTTTACACAAGCACATTTTATGTGTACTATTTCGACTTACCGGGGTATCGTTAATGGGTTGGTTCTGGCTTTAGGTGTCTTGGCGGTGGAGGACATGATACCCTCGGTGGAGGCAGGTACATATTGCCGTAAAGAGTTTTTTGCCACTCACGTAATACTTGTACTACCACACTCCTTGCAGAGAATTCTCTTTTTCTTTGTATGCCTGGTGGTGTGTGGTCCTGTTTGAATCGATCGGTGTAGCCGGACGCACCACACTGTACTCACAAGTGGTCCTTTTTCCACAGAAACTTCTAAAAAATATTTGCACACTAGTATTTGTGCTCTGAGGACTAGATCGCGTCTGTTGCAAACCACTCTGCCATATTCCTAGTAGTTTCATCTCTTCCAGCTTGTCTTGAAGCCTGTCCCTAAGGATGGCAGCAAATATCCTATATACAACGCTTGTTACGTTATTGATCTGCAATTGGACAATTTCGTGTTTTTCGCCCCTGGTTTTCGTATTAAGGCGACTCTCCCTGCTAACCATTTTTAAGGGATCCCTTCTCCAGCGAGAATCCTGCTGATTTCACCCGACAGGTATGCGTACATTGGCGTACCAATATTCTTAATCAGCGATGCCCCATTTTCTCCACATGCAGTTTTTCGTATTTTGACCTAATAACCTGTTCAATTTTATCTTTAGTTGTCCGCCAACCAATATCCGCTCTTCTTGCATATGTCTGTTGATTTTGTAGTTCATATATTTTATCTTAAATATTTAAGTTTGTCTAGTTTTATGGCATTGGCTATATCCTCGCTCAGTTTCATTTTTGCGTTTGTATAGGTGTACGTTCCCACGCATTTCATACTTAGGTTTATATTCTTTAAGCTTGCTTGGCTACACAGGTTTTATAAATCTTTACCGGCCTCATCGGTATCTTTATTAAAGTAAAACAGGTGCGCATTGAGGTCCCCTATAGTTATGGTTTTTGCGTTCTCTTTAACAAGCTTCTAAATTGTTTCATAGAATATTGTGACGAAGTTCCCCTTCATTTGACCAGTACAGCGATGGTCCAACCACACACGGCACTGTATACACATCATAGTGCAATTCAAATGAGTCCTAACCGACCACGTTCAACGGCCACAACGTCTTCGCCAACGGGATTTAAATCTACTCTAACTGACCACGTCCAACGGCTATAGCGCCCGCGCCAAAATCTCAACGTACCCAACGTTCACCGACCGATACATGCCTCAACCGAACAAAGCGTGTCTTAACCAGCCAGCAGAGAACAGCCACAGCCTTTCGCGCCGAAACCCCAATGTACATATCGTCCGCTCGCGATCGCCGGGAGTAGTCACGTTCGGATTCGCGTTTTTAATATTTCTTTAGTATATAACTGTTTATAATTGTGCAAATAATTGTGAAATTGTGATTTTGTGACATACCAACCAAAATTGACAATAATGCACGAAACAAGATTGGCTGTTTTGCCTGAGACACCTCGTCACCCCTTGGAGATGAGCTTCAACGGCGGCCACCATTTCTACGTCCTCTTGCCTTGTGACACGAGCTATCGCATGCATATACTGCGGTGGCTTGTTCAGAAAGCTCTGACCCAAATTGTGATGAATTTGTGTGAATACATTGTGAAAGCAGAATTGAAAAAGAGGTGAAGGAAACAAACATATTTGAGGTCGTGGATGAACAGGGCGCTTGTGATAGTAATAACTATTGTGCCAACGTCGGAAAAACTTTGTCCGTTTTTAAATCCGCCATTGATGACCTGAAGAAAGTGATTATAAAAACAGACAATACATATGACGAAAAGTTTAGAGCTGTTTTTACCAAATTGGTTACCATCTTAGCCAACAGTGAATCGAACGCCGTCGGCTTCTCCCTCTCCGATCAAACCGAGATGGTACCAAATTTGACGGCCACTGTTGCCAGTAGAACAGCAACAACATCAACTGCCCACCTAACCAACGACGTGCCGGCTGTTGCACAAAGAACCTCAGAGGCTTTGATACTGCAGCAGCAACAATAACATCAAGCGCACCAAACACCTGTTCGCTGGTTGCGGGCGGACAGTGCGGCAGCAACGGTAGTTTCAATATTAGACACCCAAATCAACGGGTTGCCGACTGCCGCTTTGCCCACGCAAATTGTCAGTAGCACAACAGCAATATCATACGCAAACACAACAAATTCCAACTGCTGTACGCAGTGCCACCGCTTGCGCACAAACTGACTTCTTCGTACAGGCAAACATCGATGGCACTGCAGTCGACTCTCAGCCTACCCGAGAGTCGTCCTTCCCCACAGCACCCGTCAAGTCCGTTCTTCTGGCCGGTGACTCCAACATCTCCCGGCTAGCGGCGAACGTGCTTGACATGGTGGGTGGTGACGTGCGGGGCAAGACGGCGCCACGTTATGCAAGGTGATTGCCAACGTGCGTTTCCAAATATCTAAAACGCTAAACGATATTTTGAAAAGCCCCGTCAGTGTTGATATTGTTGAGGTGTGGAAGCGGATGGAGCATTAGCTGGATGACTTGGTGATGCTCTGCGAAGCCAACAACATCAGGCGGACCGTCTGTTCCATTCCGGTAGTAACAGGCGGTCCAGGTAGTGACCGTCGCGCGGACTGTGAGGCTGTTAATGGTAAAATGTCGGCTAAATGTAAGGGTTCTGCCGTGACTTCTCATATATTCAGCGCTGTGCCCGGTCTATGGACACCGATGGTCTCCATTTCAACCGCCGTGGCGCAATACAGACAGCCAGGCCTATCGCCCGTGAAGCCGCTCGTTTTCTGTGAGTGAAGCCCATTATTGGGGGATTTACCAATAAGTTCAGTGCAGCTCGGCATCCGCCAGCTGACCATTCCTTCCAGGCAATTTCCAACAGCAAAAACAACTTCAACTACCAATTCGTAATCGCTCCTTTTCAACTATGTCCTTCATTCATTCCTCCACCGCCGGTCCTCCCCGCCATCTGGCCCCCTCGACTCCATATCCCGCCTCCACCTCTGCCACCGGTACCTCCACTGCCCACCCTCATCCTAAACTACCCACTGTTTTAAATCAATCTAGACTAAATTGCCGCCCCAGTGTCTCCTATATTTAATGCACAATAATATGTTTTAGGTTTTTTAAGAGCTGCCTGCATACTGCACAATAATATATTTTAATTTTTTTAAGAGCTGCCTGCATAATGCACAATAATATTATTTAATTTTTTATAAGAGCTGCCTGTCATTATGTGACAAACGCCGGCACCCTTGCTAAACGCAAGACACGCATAAAAACTATATGTGACTTATTTGACTTCATTTGTGATACGACTAATCCAATTTTAATTTCTGGGAATTTAAGCTTCGAAAAATGCACTGGAAGAATATTACGCTTTTAGATTCACAAACCATGGAGTCTAACTTTGTTTACGCCTGCATTTTTAAAGGCTTATACCAAAAAATAGACGATGTCACTTGCCCTCGACTGTACTGCCATGGTTCTGAGACCACTCAGATCAGTTCTAGTGACGTAGTAGATAACTAATTTGCCACTGTAGGTAATGCCACTGTAGGCATATATAACGATTTTAATCAATTATCTAGTCACATCGATAGTAATAGTAACTTTAGCCAAGTGACTACTAGTCCTACTTTTAGCAGAATTGTCACTGACGAAAGAACCTTAGGTATATCAGGTGATGACGACGACAATATGGGCTTCATAACTGATTTAGTTTTAACCTCTGACCCATCTATCATTGAGGATATACGGGTATTTCAGTCGCCGGTCCCATCCGATCACAATGCCATTTCTTTTTCTATTTTCTTGATGCTGAATATTCTACGATAGACAAGTGAGGTTTTAATTTCTGGAAGGGGGACCATGGAATTATCAGCCGTAGACTTGCTTGTATAAACTGGAGAACTGTGTTTCTAAATTGTGATACCGTCGACTCGATGTATAATAACTTTGTTTACCAGATACATTTACTAAATAAAGACTTTGTACCTTAGCGAAATGACAAGTAAAAAAATAATGCTAGTTAACGTAAATACGTAAGCAATCTAAAACGGCTGCCAAACGTGCAGTATGAAAAAACTTGCGCAAGGAAACTAGACGACTTTGCATAATGGATGAAGCTAGCCTTGATTTTAAAGAGGCAAAGTTGTTTTTTAGATACGCAAAGAAACGATTAAAGGGTAAAGAGAATATTGCGGTTTTAAATATAGATCAGGCAGTTCTCGTAGAAGACGCTTCTAAAGCAAACGCATTCAATGACTTCTTCTCGTCCGTTTATGTTGCCCAAGGGCTTCCGAAGGTGTTTCCAACGACGTACCCTCGAGTGAGGGCTGTCTACATTTAGATTCATCAGAATATAATATTCTCACCAAAATCAAACGACTACTCACTAAGTGCAGCTTTACTTTTAATGTAATCCCACCCATATTTTCTGAATAAAAGCAGCGACTGTGATAACCGAACCTCTTTTTTTAATATTCAGTATGTCTTATGAAGATGGCATTGTGCCTAATAACTTTAATCAGTAATAACTTTAATAACTAAGTCACTCGTAGCTCCTGTACATAAAAAGAGTCTAAGTCAAATGTAGATACGGTAGCTCAATCATCAATCGGATGCATTATATTTGAAAAATTGGTAGTGGACCATATTCTTAACTTCCTTCAATCCAATGGCTTGTTGAATGAGAATCAACATGGTTTTACTAAAGGCAAATCTACGGCAACTTAACTCGTTGAAATGACTCATGACTGGGCCATTATGATAAATCATAGGCTGACATTTGATTGTGTATATTTTGACTTCTCTAAAGCATTTGATAGGGTAAACCATGTAAAGCTTATACAGAAACTTAGGTACTTGAATGTTAATACTCGCTCTTTCTCATGGATTGCTAGTTATCTTACTTGTAGAGAGTTCTGCGTTCGGGTAAACAGCAGCTCTAGTGACTCAGGTGCGTGCCCCTCTGGAGTTCCTCAAGGATCAAGCCGCGGCCCACTTTTATTTTGCATATTTATGTTAGATCTTAAAAACGTTATTCCTGATTCGATAAGTTATAAGCTTTATGCTGATGATCTAAAACTATACGGACCATCTAACACTACTGGTGAAAGACACATTATATAAAGTGCAATTGAGGCAGTTTCTAAAAGTTGTGTGGATAACGAAATGCTTATATCAGTGCCTAAATGTGCAGTATTGTGTTTAAAGGGAGCCCATAACTACATGCTGCATAGTGAGCTATCCCTATCTTAATAATTTAATACCATTAGGGACCTCGGGGTTACGGTGATACCGGAACTGAATTTAGCGCTCACATCACACAAGTCATTCGACAAACTACTCCTATATCTAATACAAAATTTCGCTGTTTTATAATTAATGATTGCAACTTTTACATAAGACTTTATAACAGTTTAGTTGTTCCTAAATGTACGTATTGTTGTGAGGTTTAGCGACCTTACTTAGGCAAATATATTGAAGCAATGGAACGTGTACAGAGAATGTTCATTCGTCGTGTCTCAATAAGGTGCAACATTGCAAAAAATTGTTTTATGGCGGATGGCTAGGGCACTGAGAAATCAAAATGCTTGTGGCACAGATGTCGGCACACATGTAACTTGACTGTTCTATTAAATCTAGGTAACAGTTTGTAAAATATAAATATTGTACCATGTCCCCCTTTGACAAAATAAATATGCGTTTGATTGATTGATTGGTGGATGTCCTCCGCCGTCCAAATCGACCGACACCAAGAGAGGGTCGACCTATGATCGGCAATCCAAGTCAAACCTTAACTTATTCTGTATTCCTATACAAAACAAACACAAACCGCTGTAAATTTCGACCGATTTGAGAGCGGGTTCTAACATCCTCTGGGGTGTCAGCACGGCGCGGTGCTTCGAGAACTAATAAATAGACCGAGCAATGGCAGCAAATGTCCTGTATACAACGCTTGTTGTTGGTACTGATCTGCGATTGGACAATTTCGTGTTCTTGTTCTTCCAGCATGCCACCAGGTCTTCGGTATTCAACCGCATGCCATTGTTGCATCCCCGTAACCCTCTGTTGCCCTGTTGTTGTTATATCGGTAGATCCCCTGTCCTCCTTCTGTGCATTCCCAGTTCAAGTTATTGCTGCTGTTGTACTCGTTATGGTATTTTTTCTGTTGATATGCCAGCTTCCTCTGTTGTAGTTCCCTTACTTCGCTGCCATGTCTGTTGCTCCGTCGTAGTCATCCCGGATGCTGTTGAAAAAACTTGTTTTTTTGCTGGCGATTCCATTGGTCAACACCATCCGTAAGAGTGCTCATTTTAGTCATTTCATATCTCTCCTCCACGTGATTGTTGGCGCTGTAACTCTCTCCAGTGACGTTTGCTTTCCCCGTTCGCCCGGTCACCCCGATCGTCTTATGCTTGTCGTCCTTCTGCGGTTGCGGCTTTTGTTGCTGCTGCGGCCAACGCTGGAGCTTGCTAGGGTTGTCTATTCCTCCTCGCCCACGTAGCGTGGAGGATCTCGTAGAGCGTTTGGTGGGTGCTGTTTAATCTGCACGCTCTCACGGAGCTCCTTGGCCACCTCGAGCGCTATGATCGCCCCTCCAGCCAAGCTCACATGTACGTCGTCCTTTGCTAACTGCACAGCCACTTCAGTCTCGATTATTTCCACCAACGGACTGTCCACCTGCTTGACAATATCTCGAATGAGTTCGTTGAGTTCATTTGTACCTTTGGCGTTCCCACTTGACGCACATGTCTATTACCAGCTGTACCTCTTTGTTCACACTCATGTGCGCCAGCTGTTGTTGATGCCAATAGGTGGCGTCGTAAAAATCTCAAGAGAATACTCTCTTTATACGCTTAGCAAAAACACACACACATATATATATATATATATATATATATATATATATATATGTTTTTGCTAAGCGTATAAAGAGAGTATTCTTTTGAGATTTTTAACGCTTATGTTCTAAAATGGTGGAAATGTTATGAAGTGCTTGATGATCAAGTAGTGTCCCAAAACAAATTATATGCGTGGTACCGTAGATTTCGCGACCTACATGAAGAAACTGAGGACCCTCGTTCCCTTTGGCGTCAATAACAAAGAAAAAGTTCATGGTATCGTACTCAGTCAGGGATATAGCTAAGGAGTTGGAGATTTGGATCAATCGTACCAGTCCGGACCGATTTCTACGCATCAGAAGACTGGTAGCGAAGTGCATTCCAAAACTGTTGAATTTCCAGCAAATGAACGCCTGTCGGAGAGAGTTCTAATTGTGCCTTCATGCGGTAGCAGGGAGGTTGCTTCAGAGAGTGATTACAGGAGACGAACCTTGGGTATATAGTTTGACATCGAGACCAAAGTCCAATTTTTTCCCAATGGTGTTTCCAAGGAGAGTTCAAACAGAGCAGAGAGAGATACCGCATCAATGTTCTTTTGGCCCAAAATTGTGCCACCTGGCTCTACAGTCAATAAGAGATAAACCGTGCGCACATCGTTACTTATTTTGATTTCTTTATTGCTAAGCGGGAGCAACTTTAGAGGCAATAAAAACATATATATATATATATATATATATATATATGTTCTCAAACGGTGCGGACGTGTTCGTGTGTGGCTCTTGGAAAGTACAGCTAAATTTAGCATTTTGCGTGGAAATCCATAAGCGTCAGTGAGCATAACATCTGTTAGTCTTTAAGACTCGATTGTCATGAAAAGTTATAGTGTGCAGCGGGACTAATTATTTAGAAGCAGTGTCTTCTTAAAACAGTCATCATCATCACTCACCTCCACCGGAATCATCTTCATCACCTGCCACTACCTCCGCCTTTATCACGGTCTCTCGTCTTCAACATCATCACACCATCATCATAGTTGCCAACTTCGTCTCTCCTAGCATCCCCACTTCTACCGTAAGTTTCATTGGAACCACCCCATCCGTCATTATCATCACTGTAGTACAGTACCGGTCGTATCAATACTCATCAGCAGCAGCATCAACGTTTGGCTCTCTCTTCAAATCACCTACAGTCATCTCACCATCACCAGTCTTCATCTCTACTCTCATTATCGACGCCGCTGTTGTCAATACTCCCCCTCCCCGGATACCAGTGCCATTATTATCAATCGAACACGAACTTCAGTCTGCCCGGCGACTGCATGATAAACAAACGGTACTTTGTTTGTAAACAGGCGCGGCGCAGCAATCGCTAGCCATGCCGATACAACGAACACCAACAAAAGAGGTGGAACGTGACGTGCCTGCGTACGTGCATGTGGACGGAGAGGCGGATGGACGCATTGCTGGTCCAACCAACGATGCGGGCGGTCCGGCCCACCGTCCAAAAACGGGATGCGGGAAGCGCGTTGCATCAAGTCCTGTGGAAGACACTCGCAGCAAAGATATGCGTATATCACAGGCAGTGGCTCACTCAGCGACCGTGGGAGTCACAAGCGAGCCTACCGAGGACGGCGGTGACGGTGAAGACGTTCCGGACGAATCGGAGTTTATCACGGTGACCCGGTCTAGGCGAGTTCGTGCGTCAAAGGTGGTAGTAGAAAAGAAAGGGGGGGTAATATTTTCAACGGACGACAACTCCTTGGAGCTACATTTCAACGATGTATGTGACTTTATCGCTAAGCATGTCAAAGGAAAGATGGAAGAACCGCGTTTTACAAGAAGCAGAGAGCTCTTAATCGTGGTTGAGGCTGAAGAAGATAGAGCCACGCTACTATCGCTTCAGGAGTTAGCCAACGTAAAGGTATCCGCGAGGATCAGTGGAGGCCGATCCACAGTGAAGGGTAAAATCTCCGGTGTGCATCCCTCAATATCGGAAGCTACAATCTTGGCTGCTCTACAGCCTTGTGGGGTTTCCGAAGCAATACGGGTGAAAACTAAAGACCCAAAGACGAATATAGTATCGACCTCCGAACAGGTTATTTTGACATTCGCGGGCGGAAATGTTCCAGCTGAGGTTCGGTTAGGGTTGAAACGGCACGGAGTCGTCTTATATCGGGAACCCATGCAATGTTTTAAGTGTTACAGCATGGATCATGTTGCAGCCAACTGTAAACTTCTTAATCCGAGATGCAGAAAGTGTGGCTCTACGGAGCACCTGAGAAAGGATTGCAAAGCCCAGGCTCGGTGCAGCTTGTGTTTTGGAGAACACGAAGCCACCTGGGGCCCATGTCCACATAGACTAAAGCGCATGGAATTATTACAAAAGTCGTCTCAAAATAGCATTGGGAAGCGCTTGGTTGCCCCGTTAGTACCACTCTGTACACCGGTGGGCCACATACAGGCATCTGATAACTTCTCAAGGCGCACTTGGTCCTCGGTAGTAAAAAATGGGATCAAAGTCAACGAGGCGACATCCAAACCTCAAAGACCCGAACCACCGAAGGATCCAGCACTACCAAGTGCTCCACCTGCGACCGTCGGAAATAATTTGAGTGAGCAGCACGTGCCGCTGCTGAAAGTGGAAGATATAGTGCAACAGGTGATTTCAAAGATTATGCCGATGTTGAAAGATATCATCGCGCAAACAGTGGCTAGGACCATTCAGGAAGTTATCCCGAGCATTCTGGGAGGGCTGATGGGCGCCCCGTCAGCCGCCTCGCCTTTACTGCAACCCACGAGCAATGACGCTGATAGCGCCAGACCTACACGACAGGACAGAAGCGCAGATCGTGCAACGATATCTTCCTCATGCTTCAAGTCGACCTGACATCTGAAGACAACGGTGAACAGGCCCCTTGCGTACGAGAACCGGCAGAACCAGCAAAATCCAGTAGTGGGTGCGCGTATTCAGATAGTAATGTGGAACTGCGAGGGGAGGGGGGTGTTAGATCTGCTAGGGGACGACGCATACAGAGGGATAGACATTCTTATTTTGACGGAGACCTGGGCGCGAGAGCAGTTTGATATACGGGGATTCTATGGGTACCATGCACTGGCGTCTTGTAGAGAGGGTCCGGGTAGGCCAAGCGGGGGAGTATCAGTTTTTGTTAGATCATTGGTAGGAGAAATGAACGTAAAAATAGTAGCAGAAAATCTGATTGCAGTAGCTTCACCCAAACTAGAAGTAATGGCCACCTATGTGCAACCGACGGGGGCGGAGTCAACGGAAACGATGATTGAGCGCCTCTTGCTGGGTATAGAAGCGTTACCGAGAAAGGCTCCAATAATTATAGGAGGGGACTTTAATGCGAGATTAGACAGAATTGATTCGGAAAGAACGGTAGCCTTGCTAGACGTACTGGATGAAATCGGCTGCTGGGTAGTCAACAGCGCGAATGTGTTTACATATGAATGCCACTCTGGTTCGTCAGTCATTGACCTATTTGCAACAGATATGGATAGAAGGGACATAACGTTTGCAGGGGAAGACAATCCATTACAGAAAGGGGCGGGACTTAGAAAGCATATACCGATGGGCATCTGGGTGAAAATTAAGGGGACTGTTCAAAAACGGGGAAGGGGGGAAAGCTCAGGAAGAAGGCTTAATGTTAATACTCTATTACAGGGGCTTAACAAAGTATTTCCGGTGCCAGAGGCGATACACATAGATTGCTACGAACGCAGCCTGGTAGGGTTATTAAATTCGGCGATACTACCGGTGCAGAAGAGAAGCGAAAGACCTTGGTTTAGTGAGCGGTGTAGGATGGCCAAGCAGGCCAATAGGTTGACGCGGGAATACGTAAAAATCGTTCCGGTTATGCGGCCATTGGCCTCGTTGGTTAAACGGTTGGTTAAGGCATCTTATAAAGAAGAAAAGCAAAGGTACTGGGAAAAGAAAGAATGGGCAGCAATAAGGGAGGCTGAAGTACGGCCATACACATGGCTGAGGCGAAAGGGGAGGAGGCAATGTTCAGTAGAGACGGGCAGGCTAGTCGAACATTTTGGGAGGATTTTGGCCGGGTCGGATACAACCCCGAAAACAGTGGTAGAATATGAAGGCCCCTGGGATCAAACGACAGAGGAAGCTAGGGTTTGGATAGTGAGGGCAATCACTCTTAGGGAAGTAATGGAAACAATCGACAGAGCACCACGGGGAAAAACGCACGGAAATGATTTGATAAGGAATGAACACATGAAAGATACCTTAGTTCTCGCGCCATGCTGGCAAGCTCTATTCAATGAATGCTTAAACACTGGGCAAATTCCACAGGCTTGGAGGGAAGCGACATCAATTGTCATTCCCAAAGGAAAAGGTATAGAAACGGAACCAGAGGCTTGGAGGGGAATAGCAATAAAGAGCTGCCCATACAAGATATTTTCAGGAATAATAGCTAGGAGATTGGAGTCTTTCTTAGAGGAAAGGGGGGTAATACCAGAGGAACAGCATGGATTTAGGAAGGGAAGGTCAACTCACTCAGCAATTGAAGGGCTGCTCGGAGCAATCTGGGATACTCTGTCCAGGCCGAAGAATTGCCTATATGCTGTGTTTGTAGATTTAAAGGCGGCGTTTGACATAGCGCCAAGGGATAAGATAGTTAAAGAGCTAGCTAAAATGGGAGTGCCGGGAGCAATGCTGAAGTTGCTCATCAGCATCTTAAAACAAACCACGGTGCTCATTGACAACGGGGTTGGCATTGCGGGGGAGGTAATTCAAACTACAGGTGTCGCGCAGGGCGATGGACTGAGTCCACTACTGTTTTCCGTTCTTCTGGGTGGGCTCCCTGAACGGATAAGGGCGGGCTGGACTCGAGAGTGGGCCAAGGTTTTAATGTACGCAGATGATGTAGTAATAGTTAGTTGTAGCCTTTTCAGAGTGAAGCAAGCAATGGATCGGCTAGTTACATTCATGGATGAAATGGGCTTAAAGGTTAATTGGGAAAAGACAGTAGCCATAAAATTCCGAAGGGGCGGCCGTCTGGCCAGGGATGACGTACTTCAAATCAGGGGAAAGGAATTAAAATTTGTAAATAAATTCACATACCTAGGGCTCACCTTAACAACAAGGGGCAGTAGTTTTTGATCACACATCCAGGAGAGGGTTAGGAAGGCCACTATCGCAGCCGCGGCAATTAAATGTCCACATAAGCTTTCGGTCGATGCAGCAGTAGCCCTTTTTGGGATACAGATAGCGCCCATCGCCACATATGGCATTTCACTAATATAGGAGAAGGTGGGAGTAGACGAATTGCGTTTAATCGATGGGGTAAATTTTTTCTTTCTAAAGAGGGTTTTTGCGCTTTCAAATACATGCAGAAATAGGGTGGTCCACGTGTTGGAAGGTGGCCCACTGCTGACAGAAGAGCTACAAAAACGATGGAATCTGAAGAAGACGTGCGCCTTTGACGTTTATATGCGAAATTGGCGAACCAAAATAAGCGAGGTAGACATAGGAATTTATGGGACAGCAGCGATGAGAAGCACTGGGTGGAGGGCTAGCGGCAAAAAAAGATCGCCATTTAACAACGGCCTTTGCAGCCCACGGATTTCATTACGTTCTATGCAATGTGGAGGGCTTCCATGAACCACAAGACGAATGTCGATGCAAAGAATGCTGGAGTAAATGTGATAAATACCACGCCGCGGTTTGTCCGGCGGTTCGGTCCATAGCAGAACTGGCAAAACGCTAGTTCGATTGTTGAGTGGAAAACTGTGATGTAACATAAACACACTTACCCAGCCCGGGTGTTAATAACTAAATAATATATATATATATATATATATATATATATATATAGTAACAATTTACGGCAATAAAGTACACTGGATACAAATATGTGATATTTGTGGCTGGTAGCCTTTTTGGTAAGCATGTTACAGCTTTTATAACTATGGTGGACTTCGTTACAATATTGTAGTATTGTAACGAAGTCCACCCACTGTATACGCATCATAGCGCAACGGCTACAGCCCCCGCGCCAAAATCTCAACGTACACAACGTTCACCGGCCGATACGTGTCTCAACCGATCAAGACATGTCTCAACCAGCCAGCATAGAACAGCGACAGCCTTTCGCGCCGAGACCCCAACGTTCTCCGCCGTCCAAACGATCATCGGCCGACATTGAGAGAGGGTCGACCTATGATCGGCAGTCCAAGTCAAACAGTCACTTAACCTGTATTCCTATACGAAACAAACACAAACTGCTGTACATTTCGACCGATTTGAGAGCGGGTTCTTACACCCTTTGGGGTGTCAGCACGCCGCGGTGCCTCGTGAACCAATAAATAGACCGAGCAGTATCTTTAAGCAGGCTTAAAAAATCATCCGTTGCTCGTCTGTGCTTTGCATTAGACCGTATGCTGCGTGTCGTCATTCATCGTTCCCGAGCCCCTCGGGCTGCAGTACCCGTCCGGATGAGTCTGCATCCCCAAGCTGACTTAGCGTAACACACCAACGTTACATTTGGTGGAGATGCCTCGATCTCTCTCTACCACCGGACGGAGAACCAACCGAGGCGACAACGGACGATGCCAGTAAGCAACGTTACATTTCGTGGATTTGCTTCGATCTCTCTACCAACGGACGGTGAAACGACCGAGGCGACAATGGACGAAGACGAAACAGCACACGGAACGCGACGAAGAGAATCAAAACCAGTCCACAGACCTAGACCCCCGTCCAGTCACGTCTAGCCACGTCAACCGTTCCAGATTCGCGTCCAGTCACGTCAACTGTTCCAGACTCACGTCCAGTCACGCCAACCGTTCCAGACTCCCGTCCAGCCACGCCAATCGTTCCAGACTCCCGTCTAGCCACGTCAATTGTTCCAAACTCCCGTCCAGCCACGTCAACCGTTACAGACTCACGTCCAGCCACGTCAATCGTTCCAGACTCACGTCCAGCCAGCTCAACCGGTTCAGATTCACGTCCAGCTTGCTCCACAGATCTAGACTCACGTCAAGCTGTCTCTACCGCCGACCGCCATTTCAACCATCATGGACAATCAAAGGTTTCCGGACAAGCGACAGTTCTATCTGCCCAGCCAGCACATGACGACACGGCGCACGGACCGCACCAAACAACGACCGACCACGACCGACCAGTAACAACAGCCAGGACACTGAAGCCGATGACGCTCCCTGACCACGGCCACCGAAGCCTATGACGCTCCCCGACCACGGCCACGGAAGCCGATGACGCTCCACGACCACAACCACCGAAGCCGACGACGCTTCCCGACCACGGCCACCGAACCCGACGACGCCACCCGACCACGGCCACCGAATCCGACGACGCCACCCGACCACGGCCACCGAAGCCGACGACGCCACCCGACCACGGAAGCCGATGACGCTCTCCGACCACAACCACCGAAGCCGACGACGCTCTCCGACCACGGCCACCGAAGCCGACGACGCTCCCTGACCACGGCCACCGATGCCGATTACGACCTCTGACCACGGCGACCGACGTTGATTACGCCCCCCGACCACGACACCGTCCATACGCAACGAGATCCGATAAGCGATCAACCCCGACCACAAAAGACAGAGTTCAAGACATTGTGCCATCGTTCGTCCTTACCCGGTTTAAAAGCGTACAAGCCGCCCGAGTGAGTTGCACAGAACAATACCGAAATACGACCGTATCCAGAGTCAAATCATCTTTCAAACCTCCAAGACAAACCGTCCAAGCGACACATCGGACGACAGCGACCTTCCGACAATCAACAACATGTATGAATTGCCGACCAATACAGACCAATCTCCAACCTCAACAAACCGACCTGTTCACTAACATGCGACAGACCTCCACTATTGGCTCGGGACGAGCCAATTCAGAGGGGGGGGGGGGGGCAACGAAGTCCACCCACTGTATACGCATCATAGCGCAAGTCCTAACCGACCACGTCCAACGGCTACCGCCACCGCGCCAAAATCTCAACGTACACAGCGTTCACCGACCGATACGTGTCTCAACCGAACAAGACATGTCTCAACCAGCCAGTAGAGAACAGCCATAGCCTTTCGCGCCGAAACCCCAAGGTTCTCCGCCGTCCAAACGATCATCGGCCGACATCGGGAGAGGGTCGACCTATGATCGGCAGTCCAAGTCAAACAGTCACTTAA
The DNA here is from genome assembly GCA_003439945.1 of Dermanyssus gallinae. NCBI lineage: Eukaryota > Metazoa > Arthropoda > Arachnida > Mesostigmata > Dermanyssidae > Dermanyssus > Dermanyssus gallinae. The sequence goes on along the minus strand of QVRM01003205.1, from coordinate 133,391 downwards.
CCTGTATTCGTATACGAAACAAGCACAAACTGCAGTACGTTTCGACCGATTTGAGAGCGGGTTCGGACACCCTTTGGGGTGTCAGTACGCCGCGGTGCCTCGTGATCCAATAAATAGACCGAGCAGTGTAACTCAAAAAATGATCCGTTGCTCGTCTGTGCTTTGCATTAGTGGGGGGGGTGTTGGATGGTAATGCACCATCTCTTTTTATTGAGACATCTGTGCTCCCCTGTTTTTTTTCTATCATGGTTGATTTTTAATCCACTCCGGCATTCACCTTGTTGAAATTGGGAACCGTGAAAACCAATTTAGGAGTGGCCGGTCTGGGTCTCGAATTCAGGCCTCCCGAATGCAAGACAAAGACTCTTGCCACTGAGCCATCTTGCTCAGTACTGGACCGTATGCTGCGTGTCGTCATTCATCGTTCCTGGGTCCCTCGGGCTGCAGTATCCGTCCGGATGAGTCTACATCCCCAAGCTGACTTAGCGTAAAACACCTTTTTTTGTTGTTTTTTTTTTAGGAGGTTTAGGGTTTAAAATACATTTACGTACGACTGAGAGAAAGCATAACAGGAGTTGGTAAGCCCCCTAACATGCCAACGCTCAGACAGTGTGGGACTCAGCTACCTAACGGCAAGTCTTGGCGCTTGACAAGAGTCGAGCCGAAGGATTAAGGCAATACCCACTAAAACCCTACATATATAGACGGCAGTGCCTACATATATGTATCCTCCTCAAGATGACCCTCCGACCTGCGGGATCCTTAACGCAGAAGAGTAACTACACACAGGCGGCGGGGAAGTTTCGGAAATTTTAAATCTTTAGGTCCTGCTTGTCGAGTTGCGCCTTGGCACCAACTCTCGGACGCTTTCCATCATTTTCCTTCTTCCTGTCTCTTCCTTTGCTTTCATGATCCGTTGAATAGGCTTTGCAGCCGCGTCCCAGTTTTTGACCGACGTAAGCATATACGTGACTAGCTCTCCCAGCGTGTTCTTTCTGGGCAGGCCGCGTCTGGTCTCGGTCCATGCGGCGCATCGCAATACTGTATGTTCCGGAGTGTCCACCTCGTCACAGTACAAGCATTGCGTTGTCTCAGCCTTCCCTATCCGACTTAAATACACCTGGAAATCGCCGTGACCCGTGAGAACTTGGGTCAGGTGGTATGTGAGACGGCCCCCGGGACGATTCATCCATTGGCGGATGTTCGGAATGAGGTTCCTCACGAGCGCCCCTGCTTGCCCGTTCGGGATGCTATCCCACTCCTTCTGCCACCGATCGAGTGTCACCTCGCGTTCTTGTACGAGCTCCCTATCTGGGTTAACCCATAGGCGCCGACGTTCGGCTGCCTTTAGGTCCCAGGGCACTGTCTCCGCCAGCACGAGCGAGGCCGCCGTGCTGATGGTGCGATACCTTCGAATGATACGTAGGGCTCCGATCCGCTGGACCTTTCTCAGGATCTTTTTAGTAGCGCCTGTGTCCATTGTAGGCGACATCCAAACGGGCGAGCCAAAAAAGAAGCCTCAGATACGGACATCAGAAGTCTCCGGACGCTATCTCTCGGGCAGCACGTGTTGGGCAATAGACGGGCGATGTTATTAGCCGCCTTTTGCGCCTTAGCGTAAAACACCAACTAGATTCGAAGTGTACGTAAGGCTGTAGGTGTAGAGTCTCAGCGCAGCAGGCGAACGTTGCGGACGCATGTGAGATCGGTCCCGGAAGATATCTTCGGATACTAGTACGGGAGACCCTTTCGTCCGTTTCTCTGTGTGGAACAGATATAATTAGTCATTAGGAGTACACTATGCACAAAACGGAAACTGTTGGTGAATTTTCGTGAATTTTGTGACATCCGGAAGGCTTGCCACGAGGACAGACTGAGGTGAGCTGTAGTCGCATGTGCAGTGCAATCACCAGGAAACTGCAGAAGGGACATTGCAACTTTCTCCCATGAGTGGGTGAGTTACGTGGTTTCCCGTTTCTGTGGAGTTCTCGTGCACTCGGGCGCCTGCCACTGATTAACACTGGATCGCGCGGTCGCCGTCTTCTCGGTTCGCCACGTCTAAGAGTGCAGGCTTAGCTCATAGTGGCTTACCGGCCCAGCCGAGCGTTGTGTGCCTGAAAAAACCTAGTTATCGTATCTCCGCACGCAGTTCAACAAACAGGCAGACAAGCGCCAAGTAACGCGTTAAGATCTTATATAGGTTATAACAACATCTGAATATATTGATATAACGAACAAAAGCAGGTAGAGTGTAGTACAGGACGCATTAGGCTGGCCGATTGGGCCAACAGAGGCATGTACCGTCCGCCATCCCGCAAAGGCCCTGAGGGGGAGGGGGGGCGTAACCTGGACATGGAGCCTGCCGAAGTTAATGATACTGAAGGGTCGTCTAGAAAGACAGATCCTACAGACTCGACGAAGAAACTTAAAAAGGAGATGAGAAGGAAGGTACAGCGAGGAAACATGGCTACTCGGATAGCATCACAGTTGAGGAATACACCGGCCCGTTTGCTACAACAATAGACCTGGTAACTGCCCTTCACAAGGCGTTCATCTTAAGGTAAATAAATCCCTACTCCTGGAAGTGAATAAGGCTAAAAGACAGGAGCTGAAGGCAATAAAAGAAAGGACTCTTGAATTGCAATTGCAAGCTGAGGAAATAAAGGAAGCCTAAAAGAAAGTAATCGATTCCTTGCGAGAAGATAACCGTAGGGAAGACTCACAGTATGATAGCGTGACATGGGACAACATGTCAACTCAGTTCAGCGGGCTTAAAGAAGAGGCGGCTAAGAGACTAGGTGAGGTAATGTCCCGTTACGTCCAAGAAACAGGAGACAGTGGAGAGCCCATAAGTAAGGCATTAATCGCCAAGCGCCTGCCTAAAGACGGTGGCATTCTACAGGAAAGTGAATTATTGGAAAAAACATTGGAAAGGTAAAGGACATCCTAGAGACGAGCAAGCACCATGACCGCGAGAGCGACATATCGTGCTATATGAGTAGTTAAGGGGATCAGCAGGGCGCCCGAAAGCTTCTTGAGTGCCTTTTTCGTAAGTTCAATCTAAAGCTCGCGATAACAACATGTAAAAGCGGCAGGAAAAAGATGGGCGAGAAAGAAAAAACCAAAAAAAGTAGGACTGAGGATCGTCCATCAACTACAGCCATCATTCTGAAGAAACGGGACACGGCAACATGCTTCAAATTCAGAAAAATGTCGACGTAAACGAACACGGAGTTGTCGTCAACAAATGACAAAAACTCGGCTTTGCGGAAGCACTCTCCAAACAGGCGGCTCTCGATGCGGCTAATATCCAGGAAAATAGATTAATTGTCCGAGGACTACCGGAGGATGCGTCTGAAAAGGAAATAGGAGACGAAGTCGCGTCACTTCTAGGAGAAGGTGAATGTTTCACCCTGGAGAAGCCCAGAAAAGGACACACAGGGTCTCTATCAGTGATGGTTAAAGCCAGAGAGGGCGTCGCACGCAAGCTGTTAGCTATCAGACATATCCAGCTTGGCTGGACTCGGTGCCACATTTCCGAGCGGGTCACGACTCCCTGCGGCCCACGCTGCCAAAGAATCGGGCACAGTGCACACGAGTGCGAAAACCAGATAGCCCAAGGGTTCATATGTCATAACTGTGCAGATCGGGACATATAGCTCGAGATTGCCAAGAGTTATCAGCATGTTATAATTGTAACGTGCTGGGACACGCTGCTAACTCCATAACATGCCCAATCTACGGAGAGAAAATGATGGCAATGAGAAGAAAAGAGACCTGGTCCGCCTTAAAGATTAAGGAATCCCTACCGGTCGACCCCCAGGTTCTCCCTGCGCCACCGAAGAGTGAGGAGAAAAATGGCACAGAACGAGAACCAGAGGCCACACTGACCGATTTAGGAAATTAGACGGATATGGACGCTGACATCCAAGACTTTCGGAAGGTCGCCAACACGAGAAGGCGCAGGCGAAGTCTGGGATCACCAGCCGTTGGAACATTAAGGTAGCTAAACAAAGAGACTGAGAACCGGGCAGCAGTACTACACAACAGCAATAATGACCAGCAATAGTATAAATGTGCTGCAGTTAAACTGCAACAGAAGCAGGCAGGTTCATCACATGCTAGACGTGATTGCTTTACGGATGTTGTCGCACGTATGTTGGAGTCTCGAAAACCGTGAAACAGTCTTGCGTGCGTAATAACAGGGATCATGATGGTCAAGGAGGAGGCTGTACGACGACGCGCCGCCGACTTCATTGTAAGCGATGCGCTTGGCGAAGTTATTGACGTGATGGTGGATGTGGTCTCGGGCGGCGGTCGATCTAACGGATGGGGCCCAGATATCATCATCATCATCATCATCAGGTTGTTTTATTGACATGCTCTTTTACAGGCAATCTGTCACAATTTAAGCATTGTGAGACCCTGATTTGCAAGAAAAACTAATTTACAAAGTTTTAAACAAGAACCGGTGCGGATAGATACACAATAGATTGTGATAGTATTAGAGACTCCTCCCCCTTAACTGTGAGCAATATTAGTTTCACCTATAGAACCCGGTTACGGGGGATGACAGGAGGTATGAGGGTTTTAGCAGGTAATACAAAGGCTTTGGTAGTCATTGAGCTACCAGCCGGGCGTGTAGTCCTGCACAGCGCGCCTAAAAGCATTTCCCCCTCCTGTATTAAAAAAAAGGCTGTAGGTGTGTATCGACGTGTGCATAGTCTGCTAGCGTAGCATCCAAGATCGGCCCCCTCAGCCAAGTGTGCGCTCGAGCCGGTCCCAGCCGCATCGATTGAGTTATTGACATCAGCGGCTGCAGAGGCGTCAGCCGCGATGCATAAAGAGAGAAGGGGGAGGGAGGAAACGACAGCGCCACCACTATTATAGCAAGCGGCACTAACAGCAGACGCATTTTGGAGAATATCTAAATGGCGGCGTGTGTCGTAGTGACAGTGGTGTGGTGTATTTGAGTGGCGGCAAACGAGTTGTAGCTTGCGGCTCCTCGTTCAACTTCGAGCAGCAACACCAGCTTGAGGTAGACTTTGTTTGCTGCCATTTGGTCATGATGGTTCAGGATTGCAGAGTCACCACAGTGCGTTTTGTTTGCGCGCCGACAGTTTAGTAGTAGTACGACGGCCATTGAACCCCGTTTTCATTTCTGTTATTTTTTTTTATTGCATCTTTTTGTAACTTGCAGCTACGCCGTCCCGATGCGCTTCATGCCGTCTGTTTATTTTGGTTGCATTATGTGCATTGCGTCGTTCCAATTGCCCAAAAGAAAAAAATATCATCAGAGTTTTTAAGTCCCGGTCTCGATTTTGAAATAGGGCGCCAAAATCATTGTCGCTTTCGCGGCGGACGCTCTCGCCGTCTCTTGTTTCGGACGGGACGGTTGTCGGTACTGGTCGTAGTTGTTGTAAGGCTACTACTAGCTAGCAACTCGAGTGGTGTTGTTGGTGTTGGTGGCGGCGGCGGTGGTGGTGGTACAACCGTCGCCGTAATAGGCCGTTATGGCAACAAACTCGTTGACCCAATCGTTGTTGGTTGGTGTCACCGTGAATAGGTGATATCGACGTGCTGATCCTGCTTGAAGACGCTTCCCGGACACAGAAATTACTGGCCGCATTGTGTGGTTGTGCTCGTTTCTACTCGGCCGGCGGGGATCGTTGTTCCTGTTGTTATTTGTTGCATCTGTTGACGTCCGGTGATGTCGCTTTGGTTCTTGCCGTCCGTGAGGATGGTCTCCCTAATGGGCGTGAATGTCGGACTCGAGTGACGGTGCTAGAAGTGCAGCTGCTTGTCTCGTCAGCTTGTTGTTGTTGTTGGTGTTGTTGTTCAGCCAAGAATGCATTTGAGGCCACAAACGCTACAATCGCGGCACCTTCTCTCGCTTTGCCAGTGGTGACAAAACAGCACGAAGCAATGACACCAGTTACAGTGAGCTTCGAAGTAGCTGCCGACCTTCTTGTCGGCGTACCTCCAGAAATTCGGTAAGAAATGTGGTGCATGAATCTCTATTCGTATTTGAATTTGCGTTCCCACTTTTAATCGACAGTTTGGACAACGAGACTCATCTTAGAGTACGCGAAGCTCACGAAATATTTGATAGTCATGTTAAGAAGTCAGCACTGGACACTAATTTTGACACTGGGCATCTTTACAACGACACCGACAAGTGTCGGTAACTATTAATATAAGTCAGATACATAGGTCTGGAAATATGAGCAATTTGAATAAGGAGTGTACTGTTAAATCGTCTCTAGCCTCTATTTTTTCAACTTTACCTGTCTGCGTTTTTAGTAATTTATAACGTTTATTTTTTCTGTCTGCTGTTTGGCTTTTATATATATATATATATATATACATACTCGTGTTCACACGTTTCGCGGAGACAATAGTCCACTCCAAAGTGCTAGCATAGCCAAGTTATACAAATTAATTTATGCATTAGCCGATGCGTCAGCATGATATATTCCATTAAATGTTTAGGCCGTTTTCTTAAATAAACCTGTTAGGGTTTCTCGGTTACCGTGCAGTTCTTGCACCTAAATCAGCAGTAAGTAGTGTACGTTTTATAGTTTTCAGTGCAGAAAAGTCGTTGCTTAGGTGCTGACAAAGACGATCGTGGAAAAACAACAAGCTAGCTCTCCCTAGCCACACTGAAGAGAGTCATTAATATATCCAATTATAAACCATGGCGCCGCTACCGCTGTTATTTATTCTCTTCGTAATTTTCTGTAGATTCCTATGAGTACTACGCCTAGAGTACTTAATTGTTTTGATATATATATATATATATATATATATATGGCTCATCAATTTTAATCATATCAAAGATGTCAGGTATAGATATCAACTTTAAAGAAGTCACTGCGTATACATTATGCGCAAGACCATGGTAATACACAGGAGAATAACAAATTAATTATCTTGAATGTGTGCGTGATGATTAAATACCATATCTAGTCGGATATGACATTAGCTAATGTGTCCTTACTAGTCTTTAACGTTTACCGGCTATAGGTTTAGTATAAACATGTTTTGTCTAAGCGTGCTAACAAAAGACATGCTGTGTGTTGTGGTTGTTATACGGCCAGCTAACTTGTCAGCTCTACTAAACTAAAACTGTGTCACTCTAAATCTAATAGTAATGCTTGGTAGATGCATTACTTTATTTATGATTATTATTTAAAGTCTTCTGAATTAAGGGGCAATTTGTTTGTCAGGTTTAAACGTTAAGTTCTTATGGCTGGAGCTGAAAGTTCGCTTTTTAACGAATGTCAGTCCTGAAAAGTGGCATTTCAACAGATATTCCTATTCGTCTGTTTTTCTTACGTTTCAGGTTAATTGTGTTCAAATAAACTCAAAATGACTGGGTTGGTTCCTGTCAAGTCTATAGACGCACCTGTGATTCCATCACTTGACAATAGGCCTCATCGTGGAGTTATTAAATTGATAATCGAGTCAATTACATTAGAAATGCGCGAACCTCTCAAAACTCATTCAAGGGCTAGCTGAGACAAAATTGCCTGGCAGAGCTTGAGGGAATGGCTGAAGAACTTATTACTCTCGCTCTGCATGAGAGCAGAGGAAGGGAAGAGAAGATGGCTTCACACCCTCCGGGGCTTCCAGGTCTGCCTGTGCTCGCGGGCTTGCCTGGCCCTTCCAATACTTTGGGACATCCTGTAGCAACACCACCACATGTGGATCGCCGCCGACCTGAAGCTGACTGTAAACCTCTATCCCTCAACATACCCGGTAGGTCTTGAGCGACATTTTATAGTGTCGGCAATTGCTAGAGACAAAAATTGACAAACAAAGACATATACATATATATACACTGTGAAACTCTTAACGGCCTGTTTGAAAAATACGCGGCGAATACATATATTGAAAATGAAAGTGGAATACAAAACTTTCTACAAAACGACACGGGAAGTGTTTTAAGGCTAACGGTAGATATTACGCAACCTCAATAGCTATAAATCATATTTCTGCTATCAGTTAAGTGCTGTTAATGTTCTAAATGCGAGGGTACCGAGAAATGGACCCGTCTTAGTGTAATACTTGCTTGGTAACTGTCATTCTAATTTGATTAACTTAATTGTGCTTTTTTGTGTTTTTATTTCTTCCTTGCCTCATAATGGAGGTCTTCCAGTCCTATCGATGGTTGTACTAGAAGCCGATTTTTTCATTTTGGTTGTGATTACTACAAGATATTTAAAGAGGTTACAAAAAATAAGAAGTAAATATATTGTAAAGCAGACGAGAAGAGTTATAGATGGACCCTTCAAGGAACCAGAATCTTAAGTTTGTTGATTATTAGATTGCTCTGGCGGACATTTTTATGTTGCGTATTATGTTGTTGACCGCGTGGATTCTATCAATGGCTTTACCTAGTGTAGACGATTTTGACTCTATAAGTTCGTATGAGTTCGATACAAGATATAATTATCATATACATCAAGCACGGTTATTAGATAAGCTTTCCCAGGAGCTTATTGGTAATTTAATATTACTATTATGTGCATTATATGTATATACAGGGTGTTCCGTAATTAGGTTCACGCAGTTTAAGGAGTGGTAGAAGTTGTTCGAAGATATCACATTTCCGAATGCAATGAGGGGGAGGAAATGTCTTGTTTAGGAGTGACAGTGAAATAACTATCATCTTGTACACTGATATTGATGGTCGGACCTCACTTCACAATGGCACCATTGCAAACGAACGAGTTGCTCGGTGGGAAATCAGACTTATCGTGTTCGGCAGCAAATTCTGCTTCGACTGATTTATACTAAGCTAAGTAAAAGGAGGCAAATAGTTACATTGGGAACAGCTTACAAAAGTTAGTCCTAAGATATCTACCTTTCTGACTTTCACTTCTTGGTCAATAACATGAAAACCCTGTATTACAGTCAGCGCCCATAGATCAACCGTATAAAGTGTGCGTTCTTGGGACTGCTCTATAAACGTGGACCATAATTCTAAGTTTTGAAAGAATTGAACTGCCGGTATCTGGTTTCTCCACCGAACAATTCGTTTCTCAATTTTAAACAAGACATTTCCGCTGCCAATTCCATTGGGAAATCCTTGTTAAATTGCTGTGGTGTACGCCTTGCGCTTTGTACGCAAACAATATGCTGAGCTATTGAAGCCACTCAGTACACATGCAAATGCTGAATTGCAACGTAAGGCATTCGCTTCTTCCTCTTCGCTTATGTTTGCTCCGGGGTTTACAGTTTGATCGACATTCATGAACCGAATTGGTTGATTCATTGATGTTAAACCATCACTGGGATCATAAGGGGTGAAAGTGCTCGTGAAGGCGAGTGGTCTGGTATGAGGTCGGGACATAGCTCGTAACATAGCTGTGACGTATGTGATGACGCCCCTTCTCAGGATTTTTGCATCCGCCAGCTGGTGCTGCCCACCTTGCCCTACCAGCACCTAATCCGGCAGCAGCAGCGGCTGGGGGTGGCACCAGCAGCGGTGGTAGCAGTGGCGCTGGTGGAACAAGCGGGGTCCTGGATCTTCACCGCACCGGCGGTGGAATCATTGCTTGTAGTGGAGGCGGTGAAATTCGAGTCGATGCTACCCGCTGCCCCGTCTGCTTTCGCCACTTCGACGACCGCTGGAAGCTGGAGCGCCATGCGCGAGTGCACACCGGGGAACGGCCGTTTGCATGCAGTAGGTGCACTAAGACGTTCACGAGAAAGGAGCATCTGACGAGGCACGAGCTATCACACGACGGTGAGAAGCTCTTCTCGTGCAATGTATGCGGCAAGGCCTTCTTGAGGAAGGACCACGTCGATAGGCACTACAAGACACACACGACTACATAATTTTCCCCGCATGACCGACGAGTTGTGACGAATTTCCTCGGATGTCGAGAATGTTGAGTAGTAAGACTAATCTATTGAAGCTGGCTACCAAGACCAACGAGCCGATGGTGTCCTTGACCCGCTTATAATCTACTGACTAGACAGCTTAATCTTGATTGGCTAATTGTTTCAAAACGTCTCCATCATATGTTGTAAGTATACAGAGAAGTTTGCATCATCGTGCCTGTACTTAGAGCTGTTTTATAACAGCTATAACTCTTCCAAATACAATGGAGAGCGTGCTTATTGGCTCTTCGGGTTTTAATTTCATTCGCTTTTGCCTACGTCTTATTGCTGAAGATTATCTAAGGGCCCCAAAATATGGATAGCTTGTTAAGGCGATGCGCGTTAAACCGAACTGGCTCACGTGTGTATTTAGAAGTGCGCACATTAGTTGTCACATTACTGTTGATAATCTTATGATATGGCATTAGACTCCAGATAGGACAGTGGCATTCGGGGGGGGGGGGGGGTTATTTATATTAATTAATTGTATGCTGCTATTACACGCTTAATTATATGATGTCATTGCACGCTACATTTTCATAAAGCAGTGAGGTGAACTATTAGGATGTTTGCTGAATTACAACAAGGTGTTGAATATTCGTGCTCTAACGTTACTGAGAAACGCAGTTTTTACAGATTTTTTTTACAGATAAATCTACGTTTATTCGATTTGAATAACGTGAGACCGTACTGACTTTAACATGGGGTAACACTTTAACAATAATACCCGTGTCCTTTGTTCAGTCGGTTTACCATAAATACTGAGTTCGTGTTTAGTTAATTTAGGACCCCAGCGTACATGCAGCGTCTTATAGCGTAAAGAGCTTTGGTGTATATTGTGTGCGCTACTACGAGTGCTTTGTTCATGTATTGTTGTGACTCTAATCAAAATTTCGCAGAAGAATGAGCAGTTTACTTTGAGTATTACACTGATTCTTTAACTAGAGTAGCTCTGTGAAAGAGATTTGGCGAAGAGCGATGTCCTCCATTTGGAAGAGGTCATTTGGCCTAATGCGCTTTCGCTCTTCTGTTTGCCGCAGGAGTCTCTCCGAGCACTCCTTCAGCAAGCGGAGGCGCAGCTAGTACCGCTGCTTCTAATATCTTAGCCGTGTATCGCTCGGGCGCGATAGTCTCCAACGAGGGCAATTCGGTTCGCGTTAATGGCTGCCAATGTCCTGTCTGCTTCCGGACTTTTGGAGATCGATGGAAGTTGGAGCGCCACGCGAGGGTCCATACCGGGGAACGGCCGTTTTCGTGCGGGAGGTGCGGGAATTCGTTTCGGAGAAAGGAACATCTCGTCAGACATGAATTGTCCCACGATGGTGAGAAGCCCTTCTCGTGCAGCGTGTGTGGCAAGACGTTTGTTAGAAAAGATCACGTCAATAGACACTACAAGAAAACACACAGCCTATTAAATTACATGGATGTTCGTTCATGTGGATTGTAGCAGAGTCTTCTCTTTTCCTTTGACTAGTTCCTCTATCCTTTCTGCTGCTTCCGCCTTCCGAAAAGATCTGTTTTACGAGCGCATATAAGAGTAAATTACATGTCGTGTGGTCAGTTATACTAATTTTGACCAGTGGGATACGGCGTGTTGTCAGGATCGGAAACGCGTGTGATGGTCGGCCGTCAGTCACATAACGAGGGTATTATAGAATACGTGTTTGTTTAAAATTAGGTTCGTTTTCCGGTTTCTTATTCTGTTTGTTTAAAAGATACACGACATGTAATTACTTATTTTTGATTTGATCAGAGCAGATTTGTGTTTTCATTTCGTTTGTATTGCCCGCTGGCAAAGCGTTTAGCATCTAGTATTGCTGTGGATACTTTAATGGACACCCGTTGGCGCTGGTGCCACTGTATTCTATGAAATCAAGCTACTGCGGTTTTATCCTTAATATTCCTTCACATTAATTGGGATGTGTACCTGACCGACACATGGTGTGATCGAGAGTGATAAGGAAGTTTGTTCATCGATCATCACCTGGTTGCGTATATATTTACGATTAGAGGGCCCTTATCTTATAGCTGACTGTAAGACGTTCAAGACGCTTAGAATTTACCTCTGCACTTAGCATGATTGTTTGCACTTTTTTTGTTTCAAATGTCATAAGAGATTTTGATGCCCCAGTCAAGGTGCACTGCTTCCTCCCTACCAAGAGTACCTTCTAAGGAGTTTTTACATTTTAGCGGTTTGTCCGAAGGTTTAAAAATAAGAAGCGTGTTTTTATATAAAGGATGAAGAGCCGGCAGGTCAAGCTTAGGAAATGCTACCGTGGACATGCCGAGCATAGTTAGCATGTACAGACATTTCGGATATTTATTTAAAATAAACCTCTAAAAATATGATTAGGTGTCATTATTGTCTAGACAGAGGCGCTTGGAGTGACTTACCAACTGCTTTTTAGCAGGTATCTTAAGCAACGTGACATTTGGGAGAAAATGTTTGAACTCCTTGTTATAACATGCAAAGCGAGTAGACCCAAATTGCAGAAAAAAAGAGTGGGCTATTTGACTTTTCGGACGGGCCCAATTTAAACTGCTTATTCAACTTACGGCAAAACATTAAAAGCTGCACGAGGCTGTTAATGTTAATTTAACTCCGGGTTGCGTCAGAATTCGCTTTATTGGTGAGCTACAGTTGGTTCGGGATTTAGTTAGGATATCACGCAGTGCTAACCGGCCCGTAGTTTATAGCAAACAATTTCTGCAGTGAAGCACTGTGAAGTATCGTACAGATCGTTTTTGACGGCTTTTGTATCTTTTGAGAATTGTTGTTTAATTAATTGGTGGCGAATACTGTATACTAATGTTTAAGGCATTTTTTCAACGTGTGATTTGTGTGTATCATCGTTTTTATATTATCCTTCAAACGTGCAACTCATATTAATGACACGAAGTCTGTTGCATGACTGAAATCTTGTTTTGTCACATAATTATCTATCATGCTAAGCAAATATGCATCTTTGTTACATATAATATGTGCACAGTAGAACTGGAACGGTGGCATGAAGCCAACAAAGATTCTATGATTCTGCATACATAATGGCAGTGGTTGTGCACATATAAAGCACACTGCCTCTTTTATAGTTAAATTAAGTTTATGATACCGATAAAATTCAATTGTCTCTTCTAGTGTGTATTTTTAACACATATGTATATACATACGATGACTCTTATAGGTTTAAATGGTTTCACATTTTTCTAACATCGCTAGGTTTTCGCATGGAAACGATAGCAACCGAGGAAGATGCAGCTCTTGGCATATGGTGGAAAGATACATGTTAAAAAAGAAATTAATGCCTGAATAGACACTCTTTGTGTTTCCATTTTGTTGAACGTTAATAGAATATTTTTCATTAGGTCCTCGATGAAGTACCTAAAATCTGAAAATATATCTGTCACGCTCAGCGCGCTAGTGGTTAGGAGAGTTGTATATGGTTAACTGTGTACATTTATATTGTGGAGGATTCGTGTAATAAAAGTGATTCGTTTACTGAAGTTCAATACAGAAATAAACGTTTACATGTGATCACGATTGAGCTCACTGTATGGAAACATAGGTATTTGTATTTTACTAATATACGTTTTATTATGAATATATGTAACTATTTCTTGGACGGATGGAGGGGGCCGACATTTTACATATACACTCAAGGCGTTAAGTTTGGCATAGTTGTGCATACTCGTAACTCGAACACTTGTCTAGCAAAATCAGATTTCTGCTACAAACTTAGATTTAAATTCGCTTGAAGCATTGTGTAATAGTATTGGTTTAATGTGCGCAATGTGTTTTGTTCATTCCATGACGTCGCAGCTTCTTCAAATACACACTCCGCGTCAGAGGCTAGTGGCTCCGGCGTTGGAAGTACTTCTAACGCTCTCCAAGTATACCGTGGTGGCGAGTCGCGAGCCGATGCATGCCGGTGTCCCGTTTGTTTTCGGCATTTTGGAGATCGGTGGAAGCTGGAACGGCATGCAAGAATCCATACAGGCGAGCGGCCTTTCTCTTGCGGAAGGTGTGGCAAAGCGTTTACGACCAAGGAGCATCTGGTGAGACACGAAATGTCCCATGACGGTGAGAAGCCCTACTCGTGCAGTGTTTGCGGGAAAGCATTTACCAGGAAGGATCACGTCGATAGGCACTTCAAGAAAATACACTGCCGACCCAAGTATATCGACCTATGATGCTCGACTGTTTCTGGAACAAACATAGTTATCTATTATCTTATGCAAACTTGCACGCTCAATCTATAGCAAATTAGCAATGCTTGTTACAACTGCACAGTGCATCTTGTAGGGTTTTTTTACCTTGCTATTCTCTGACCACGTAAGTAAATATATGTCTTTCGACACTGAGATTTGACGTAAAACCCCAACGAAAGGTTTATAGTTCGTAAACTGCTCTATTTGCAAGTCGTTTGCAAAAATAAGTCAGTTTGTTACCCCTAACCCTTAATAGCATTATATGCCGTAACAAAAAAATTTCAAACTGAGGTGCTGCAGTCAACATTCATGTGGACAGACAAGATTTAGAAGGGGCTCAAGTGTGTGCCATATTGAATCTTTGTTCCTGAATATTAGGCTGTCTTCAACGACATTGATCAATCACTTATCTATTCTTGTTCCCGTTACCGAGTAACGTTAGCTGCTCATTTAGTATGTACCATTTAACTGTTCGCTTGAGCTCTTTGCGCTGGTTATTTTTAGCCAAAGTTTAAACTAGCTATTATCGATATTACTAGTGTTATGATTCAGACCTGGTGACACGGTAGTTAGAATGCCCAACTGCTGGGCTAAGGCTTCCTCTGAGAAGCTTTTGTACTTATTATAATATATGGCTTGATAAGTTAAGTGTGGCTTATATTTATGTGGGTACTTTCCTATATATATATATATATATATATATATATATATATATATATATATATATATATATATATAGGTATATTTAGGGTGTAAATTGATAACCGTTTTGGGTGCAATTTATGGCACGGATAGTAGTGGGATATCCCCCATTGCTCTTGTAAGTTGTGGTTTACTGTTTTTAAGTATTCCCTTCTGTATTTACATATTACATCGCTAGGGGCTCATTTGTCAACAGTATAGGTTGTCTATATGTATGATACAAGTACTCTTCAGAAAGTGATTAATAATAAAAGCTGTATTTTGTGGAATGCGTAGAAGGTGTGCTTATATTACAGAACTGTTTGATACCTTTGGTTTAAATTTTGATGTTTGTTTGATAGGGTGGTCTGGAGAGAGGGAGGGAGAAGGGGTACACTTGGTAGGTGAAGCAGCAGGCACTTCATGGCTAACATTGTCACACATTTATCGTTGGCTATTAACCAAATATGGCATTTATAGTAGTTATGAAGCTTCTCTAGGCATTATATGTATAGGCTCTTGGTACTAGTGATTAGATGTAACAATAAATTATATTTATTCTATTTGTGATTATTTACCTAAGTTTTTTTACCTTTTAGTGCGGTTACATGTGTATGTTTTTTTATTTGTCAGGTACAAGTATTTTTCCTAAACATCGATATTTATATATAAGCTCAGCGTAGTCACTTTCAAAATAGGTACCAAGGCGGGAGTCAATGGAGCTTCAAAAGGTAATCGCTGTACGAACACAGCGGACGTATACATTATTATACTTTTATACTTGAAATATGTAAGAGTCTTCCAAACTATGACTCCGATAGTATCGTGTAAAATCTCTTGGATTATGTAGACTATAATCTAGAGCATGAATGGGGCATAACTGATTTATATGCAGCAAATATATTCGATCAGACATTTAGAGTCCCACCTGATTATTATTTGTATCTGAAGACGCATTTAGAGCAGGTTACGACGCATGTTGCATAATATTTCTGATAATGAAGTTTTTATAAATGACGATTTAGAGGCTTCGCGTAAAGCTTATACTGCGGTCATGTAGAACCTCCCCGTGGCTGGTATGCTGTCAATGGTAGTGAATACAAGCTTGTATGAAAAGCAATAGCTCAATTTGAGCGATTATATTTGACATATAATATGGTTCAGATTGTTATTGGAAATAAACTAGCCTTA
The DNA here is from genome assembly GCA_003439945.1 of Dermanyssus gallinae. Taxonomy (NCBI): domain Eukaryota; kingdom Metazoa; phylum Arthropoda; class Arachnida; order Mesostigmata; family Dermanyssidae; genus Dermanyssus; species Dermanyssus gallinae. Next base: position 117,422 of record QVRM01003205.1, on the reverse strand, counting down.
ATTGTATGGCCGTAGAATATACACGAAACGTTTTTTTGGGATATAAGCTACGCTTGGTCTAGAGGTCTAGGTCTTGCTGCATTTTTGCTGTTTGAGTCATTTGCTGCATCTGTCAAGCCAAGGTGTATAGTTTTCGCAGATTGCGTCAGTATTATTAATACTATTGGTAACGTTATGTGCATCATGATTGCACATTTTTTTTATATATAAGTTTAAGTTTTGTTTGCACAACTACATTGGTGTTGTCATTTTTGCCCTAATTTGATAGCTTAGTGTTGAGGCGTATTGCTAACTAGTCATGTTAGTGGCCAAGGAGCTCTGTGAGATACGATTTAAATTTTATTAGCAAACATTTATCAGTTTATACTACCGACTTATTATGTACATTATGAAAGAGTATATCGCAAACGTTTTAGTTTAATTTAGTCATTGTTAGGGCTTTTAATAAATTCGCTAATGTTATGGCTATCTCCTAACAGTGAAGTCAGCATTATTTTACAATCGGTAATCGAAAATAACGTTATTTCATTTCACACAGTTTCGTCAAATAGCCCAAGAATGTGATAAAAAATGCGTGCAGTATTCGCGGGTCTAATCTGTGGGATTGCTAAGTCTAGATGTTCTGTACTTCAAACTCATGCAATTGTTACTGTGCCAGAGCTCAGCATTAATCATGCTATCGATGTTACTAATTGTTATTTTTGTTGATCATGCGAGTATACGACTAAATAGATCAGAGGACTATGTTATATCATCAACCAGTGATATGCTCAGCAACTCTCAATGCGCTTGAACGCATTCTACGGTTTGAAATGTTTAAGGAAATTATTAGAAAAGGTCAATCCCTATTTTAAGTATGTCGGCGATTGGTAATGAAACAGTAGAATTTCTTGCGCCTCCATTTGGTCCTGTAGCTGAGTTATCAGCCCCGAAAGCAAAATGGCGAGGAACTATATCGCTACCAACTCGTTTGGTAACTTCTAATGACACTGAATTTACCTTTCATCACTTAAGTGTAATTTAAAGAAAATGTATGACCGTTCTGAGTGATTGAATTACCTTTCTGTGAATACTATATGTAAAAATATTTGACTAATTGTTGTATTGTGTTCCGTTTTTCCCATGCCCGTCGTAGCATCCTCGCGAGCCAACGCTGCATCCGGAGCTAGTAGTTCGGGCCGTGAAAGTACTGCTAATGCTATCCAGGTATACCGAGGTAGCGAATCGCGAGCTAATGCATGCCAGTGCCCTGTTTGTCTTCGGCATTTCGGAGATCGATGGAAGCTAGAACGGCACGCAAGAATCCACACAGGCGAGCGACCGTTTTCTTGCGGAAGATGCGGAAAGGCGTTTACCGACCAAGGAGCATCTGGTGAGACATGAAATGTCTCACAACGGTGAGAAGCCCTACTCGTGCAGTGTTTGCGGGAAAGCGTTTACTAGGAAGGATCACGTCGACAGGCACTTCAAGAAGACTCATAGCCGGCCCAAATATATGGACCTATAATGATTGATTAATGATCACCAAATGCAGTTGTCTATTTTATGCAAACAGCATGTCCGTACGCCTTGCTTCTGTTTTGTCATCAGCTGATCTTTAGGTGGACTGCCGACGAGCCCGTAACAGTAGTTCCGCCATTTATTGTTCTTTATATGACTATTTTACAGCTTGTGTTTGCAATTGCACTATCAAATAGTAACTATTACTTTACTAAGTGATATATATATATATATATATATATATATATTGAGCGTGCGTAAGAGTACTATAACGTGGAATAAATGTATTTTTCACACGGTTTGTATCATAATTTAGATAATATATTGTTAGTTGTAATTTTATGCAGCGGCATAACTTGACAACAGTTTGGATAGAGACGCGTATGATTTTATATTAAACATGAACATGCGCAGCTTGGAAAGAGATGTTTCAAGTGACCGGTCGATAGTTCCGTCAATCGTGCGCGTTGATTTCGTGTGGAACATCCACCTGTTGGCGCTGAGTGGCCTAAATATTTTTATTATACTTGGATCTGTTCGAATGCTGCTATGGTATGGTATTGGTCTATTCTGACCTCTGCGCCCCGAGCACCCGTTCGCTCGACGTCGTTTGGCCTAGCAGTACGAATAATCCCAGCGGATTTCAGTGATTTTGTGGGAATGCGTTCTGAGTATTCACATATTGTAGGGGCTAAAAGTGAGCCTTATCGTATCAGCGGTGAGGTGAGTGACTTGTCAAGTAACAAACTAAGTTTTTAAAATAGCATTTTTAGTCCGTTTTGGTAGGCCTAAAACCTTTCTTCAAGTTTGTTTTGTGTGAATACAGGAGTATAAAACGTTTCTGATACCCGGCAACACCAAATAAATGGAAGCTCGATAGTTGATACACGGAATCAGCAGTCATTACAGTACATTTGCGGCCATATTATCAATTACTGGTTTGTTATTTAAGTACATATTGAGTACTGTAAATAGTATCTGATTTTCCCTGAATGATGAGTGTTCGCGATAGATTGGATATAATGGTATACATCGATGGGACGCGAGCCCTGGACTACCGGTAAGCAATTAGCAGAAGTATGGCGGTTTTGGTTTTTATCAACAAATAGCCTCTCTTGATATCGGAAATAACTGGTAACGAAATATCAGGCGACATAATAAATTTGACTATCAGGAAAGCAACGAATGCAATATGAACTGAATTGATCTTATATATGTGAAAAATGTCATATTTGTCAAAACAAAACCTCTGAGATTCCTGAGGCGTCTCTCAAAATCTTCTCGAAGAGCATCATTCTTTATCATTTCATTCCTACCAATTATGGTTTTATAGCGACCTCTTTAAATTAACATCTCACAACACAGTAGGGGAAGATTGCAACAGGAGCATGGCAAGCCTTCGAAGATAACCAGTACGCAGGCGCAAAGAAAAACCAGTGCGCAGGCGATAGAACAATCCTGAGGCACAGCTGATTGCTCTCATTGACGTTTGGAGGCTTTTGCTATAAGTGCACCAGGGTTAATCCTGCAAAACGGGCTGTACGGAACCCAAACTTTCAAGATGAAAATAAGTTAGTTAACATAGTCTTAAGTCTCTAGTCTGACCAGCACCGCCTTTCAAAAAGTTGGATATTTTTTGGGGGTTGAGCACTCATCATTTCCTCAATTATAAACAATTATGCATTACTGGACTAAGAAAAATGTAGAGCGCGCTACGATTTGCCGTGGGTATATATTGGAATATCTTGACCATTTTAGCGACAGCCTTGGTCTCGCGTAATTGTTCCCTACGTGGTTTCCCTTATGTTTCTTTTAATGTGAGACAATTTTTGTTTTATTTAAATTCGGATACGAGAACAAACACTAACAAGATATTCTTGGGCAAAATATTTTACAGCATGTCGAGCAACATGCCGCTAGAAAGGAAATAATAAAGGAAAGATATGCTAACATATTAACACATATAATAAAGCTTGTATATATACCCTAAAAGGGAAGAAAATATTTTGCTCTTTGCCTCCTTCATATTCTCAGCTAGCTTCGGCTACGTTCGGTTCGAGTCGCCTCAAATAAGAAGGAGTTGACATTCATACCTTCTAGGGTTTAGTAAGTAAAAAAATAATGGAGCCTTTCCATCGAGTCCAATGAGGATTACTTTGAATTTACTGGCCTTAGGTTGTTGAAGTCAACTTGCTCTAAATACTTTGTGCTTCTTGACTTCACACGCAGACGAGTGTGAGTTACAGTTTCTGGATCATAAAATAGGGGAGCTAGCGTATGTAACGCCCATATGCCAGGAATTTGTAGGCCAACGGAATCTTGTCAGAGGCTCCTAGCTTACCTACTTGCTAACTATCTGGGCTGTTGCTGGACAATCCACCACTCTCACTTGCAAGCTTTCTCTTCTTTTTGCTTCTGCTCTCCACCAGCTGGAAGCCCTCCGTGTCCAGCTAATCTACGTTGACACAATCTATTATTTCTACAACCGAGCCGGGCGGCTGCAGTGGAGTAGTGACGTCACTTTCTGCTGCCGACGCCGGCTTCTCCTACTTCACCAGATTCCCGCTGTTGTGGCTGCCGCTCAAACGCTCTCACTTCTCGACGTTGCTGGCGCTGTTGACCGAGATGGACAACAATTGTGGCGGGCGACGTCTGTGGGACGCGTCTGCTTCGACTGCTGCTGCTGCGGTTTCTGTGCTCGGTGTCTCTGCTTCCCCTTTTTTAGAGAGCGACGTCTCAGTGCAACGAGAGTCAGGCCCCCCGCCGCCCGGTCCAAAATGACAGGTCCAACAGCAAGGTCAGGTTTTCTGGTCGTGCCCATCTTCAAGAAACACCGAGATTGATCTACCCACGCCGCACCGGGTCGAACTCCGGAGCCGATCGGTTAGGCCCGAAGAATTTGTACCAGCTTCCGGCTGCCGATTCCTGATACCATTTTTTTTTTAGTGTGGGATTCGATGCCGATGTTGTTGGCATAATACCCACTAAAAACCTCTCACCTAAATGACCTCAGGAAGAGGCGAGGAGCTGGAACCATTCTTTAATATTACTTCAACGATCTTCCTGATACCATTGACGTCCAGCAGTATGCTGATAGCCTCGTAGAGATCCTTCAGTTGCCTACTTGTTCCCCCAGGAAAAGAAACATCGCCCTTGGTTCGACCGCAACTGTCACGTTGCTCGAGGAACACAGAAGGCCCTTCATTTGTTGGCAGAGCTGCAACCTGCCACTAAGCCGCTTGTTGCTGTTTCCCGAACGATCTGCCGGAAGTCATACACTCAGCAGAAGAAACTATACCTCGAACAACAGGGGGCTATCCTCTTGGCACACGCAGAACGAGTTCCAGACAAGTGGCTTACACGCGGTGGCCAGACCTCCTGTCTTATTAGCTCCGTCACCCTTGTAGGACATTCCACCGAAATGTTTGCATCGAGCGACACGATACCCCGCGAATTCCCACTGTTCGCTGCTGTTTGGCACGAGGACACGACAAGGCATCGGAGCCAACTCGAGAAGGACTTCACGGCCGCGGATGTTCTGCAGGCTCTTCAAGGGCTGTGCAACAACAAAGCATCAGGACAGGACGGCGTTCGGAATGAGCACCTTAGAAGCTCGCTTGTACTGGCTCAGTGTTGGACAGCATTGTTCAACGAATGCCTTAAAACGGGGCTTCTCCCAGCACAATGGGGCGACCCTATTGGTGATCCCGAAAGGCAAAGGTGGCCCTACTCACGCCTCGACCTGAAGAGGCATTGCCAAGAAGAGCGTGTGCTATAAACTGCTGTCGTGCTTGATCACGAAAAGACTAAGCGACTTTTTGGAGGCCACGAACGTTATACCTGAAGAACAACATGGATTTCGGCAGGGGCGCTCTACGCAAACAGCGTGCAGAATTATCCCAGATGACGTCAAAGAAACCCTCTCCCAACCAGGGCAGTCTCTGTACGCGGTATTCGTCGACTTCAAAGCCGCTTTTGACTCCGCTCCACGTGATCGAGTGCTTAACATTCTGGCAGAAGTCTGCGTTTGCTCGAAGATGTTGAACCTCATAAGAGAGGTCCTACAGGAAAACCGGGTGACAATCGACGATGGAGTGTCGGAACCGCCAGCGTTTTTCGCAAACAACCGGGTTTGCCCAGGGGGACAATCTGAGTCAACTTATCTTTTCTGCTCTCTTGAAACACGTGCCAAAGCGAATTCGGGGGTGTAGAGATCTGATTAAGGTTTTATTATACGCAGACGACTTAGCCATCTATGGAAGTAGCCGTTTCTAGGTCCATCAGGCGTTGGCCAGGCTCAACACAGCCGTCACAGAGTTCCGTAGAGGGGGCAGGGTCGCGCGTGACGAATCTCTTATATTGGTAACTTTCCTCTTGCCTACGTCAATAAGTTCCCTTATCTGGGACTAGTTCTGCCGTCGAATGGGGTAGGGTTCTCGATGCATGTTCTGTATAGATGCAGGAAAGCCATTATAGCGGCATCTTCCATCATGAGTCTGCACCGCCTGCACCTTGCGACAGCCATCTGCCTCTACGACCTGAAGATCGCTCCCGTGGCTTTATATGGAGTGGAGTTAATATTTGGCGCACCTGACTCCCAGAAACCTTGACCAGCTGAATCAGATAAAAGCAGGTTTTCTGAAACGAACTCTGGGACTCCATACGTCAATGCGCAATCGTTTCTTCTTCCTATAAGCAGACTGTCCACTTTTTATAGAAGACCTAAAGCTCCGTTATAACCTCGCTCGCACCACAGCCTTTAACGACTGCATTGGAAAATGGAAGGCGGAATTCTCCGAACTCGACCTGGAATTCTTCAATATCGGTGCGATAAGAAATGCGGAGTGGAAGGGTCCAGAGCGTAGCAACAGGCACGTGATAACACGATTTGCAGTGCACGGTTTCCATCACATGCTATGTCAACGGGCTGAATTCCATGAACCATGTGAGACTTGTGTATGCCGCCGCTGCGGTGAACTCTGCCGAAGATACCATGCCGCAAAATGCAATCTTGTGCAATCTTTAAATAACGCTACTCAACCTAAGTGAATGAATATGAAATGCTTCTTTAGAGGGTTTCTGCTGCCCCTGGCACTGTTATTGCTGTCGGTTTTGTTTACATACAGTACGGGTGACGATGGGCGCATTTGAGACGTTCGAACCAATTATGAGCTTGGCGGGAACTTATGAGCTGCCGCCCATGACCTGCTTCTTCGCCTCGTTTCCACTTCCGATGTGCTTATGTTGCTCTCAGTGGGACGGGGACGAGGCTGTAAGACAATTTGTTTAAATTCCGATACTCTGCGCTGCATGTAGATCACACTTCCGTCCAACCCAGTTGCGGGGCGTTGAATTCGCCAAGCAGCTTTAAGGTGTAGTTTTAAGCAGAGTTAAAAGGACTGAACCAGCGTTTACAGGTATAGACAGAGACGTTAAAATGGGCGACCAAGTTCATGTTTTTAAAGCTCTGACAACCAGATTTTAGACGCTCGAAATGGGTTAAGATGCCTGTGGCACGATAGTATTTAAATGCATCGCGTTTTTTTTACTCGAACTTGCAATTGTCGATCATGGTTACCATGGTAACTACCTGTTTGGAATGGTTTATTATCCGTCATATTTCATTCAACTATGGATATATAATGTGAATACTAATACGCACTATCATTAAGGAATCTGGAACGAAACAAATTATATCGTTTACGTTTTGCTTGATGTAGTGCACCGATCGTAGGTGTGACCATTGTGAGTAATCTCTTGTCAAGTGTTGCATCTAATATTTTGTACAGTTCCTGAAGGAGAGTTCATTTTGAGTTTTGCTTCGGTACCCGTGCTTGCAACTTAGCTATCAATAAAATATTTGTCAAGCATATGTGTGCGATACAATCGTATTGTAGATAAACACGTCGAAGAGCACTGAGCATTCTATAGACGCGGTTTGTGCAGTTGTTAACGAGACCGTGGTTGATATACAACTGGCGGTTAAACTTTATTTGAAACGCGTGAGCGGGCTCCTAGTTCGAATGCCTCGTTAAGTGTGGTACGTTTAGGAACCGCGCTAAGTCTGGTGCGTTCGTTAAGTCTGAGGCACCCTAACATCTCCCTTCTTTTACACTTGGAAATAGAATCATTATTATTGATATTTTTCAGTGGTTTTGATCTTCCTTCCGGATCGCGTAGAAAATTCTCGCAGAATATATTTGTTCCGATTTCTCTTTCGGTCGAATACGGCTCCGCCTTCGTTGTCTTTTTGTTGCTGTCGACTTCTTTGTGCGGCGGGCGGCTGCGGCGATGAAGGGTCAGCAGCGGGTAGTTCACTGGGTCTGCGCGGTGAAGACGGCGGCCGTGTAATGAGCTGTTGCTGGCCAGAACGCATTGACACCTCGATAGCATTGTCGGTTGGGAGTGAGACTCTGGTTGACCGCCTTGCCGGAGCGATATTGTCAGGCCGTGCGCCACTCTGAGAACGAATCTGAGAACACGAAGAATTGTTAGTTTTCCTCTTGACGGGTTTTTCCGGATCGGGAACTTGTAATAAATGTCGTCGGTTTCTTGCCAGTTCGCCACCATTTTGTGTACGAACACGATATGTGCGCGGTTTTATTTCAGCGATACAGCGGCCAATCCAATCGTAGCTAAAGTCAGTCGGCTGTAATCTGACCTATTGTCCGAGATGTATTGGTGATAGTTGCTTGGTTCCTTGGTTGTACGCTCTCTGTGCGACTGCTTGTCGGTTTGCAATTATTTGGGTGACCTGACGGTGATTGGTAGTGACCAGTTGTTTCTCACTCGTCGGTAGGCAACTGGTGAGCACGTGTCCGAACAGTTTCTCTGCCGGCGATGGTCCATCGGATTGTTCTGTGGACCGCCACTCCAATAGCGCCGTGCGCAGAGTTTCGTTGTTTAGCCGCGTCTTTTTTACTATTCGTTTCGCTATTTTGACGGCCTTACCGACGCTTTCGGCCCTACCGTTGGCCTAGTGGTGATGGGGTGAACTCGTAACGTGTTTTGTTTGCCATTCTGCATAAAATAGTTGGAACTCTCGAGCTATGTATCTAGGATCAACGTCGGTGTGTATCTCACATGGTCGTCCGTGGCGACTGAAGTGTTCACTTGTTTTCTTGATGATCTGAGCGGTAGTGGGGTCTCTGTTCAGCTCGTCCAGCTCGAAGTAATCCCTGTAGCTATTTACTGTAACCAGATAATAGTGCCCCTGCCACATAATTATGTCCTGGTGTACTACCTGCCACGGTCTCTGTGGAATCGGCTTGTTCATCAACGGCTCAGCTTGTTGTTTGACGTCAAATGTCTGGCAGGCGTCACAGTGAGTTACGTAGTTTTTCATGTCTTCTCTCATCCTTGGCCAGAACACTGTGTTCTTCGCTTTACGGCACATCGCATCGAACCCAATATGTGATTTATGCGTTCGACGGAGAAACCCTGGAGAAACCCGACGGAGAAACGACTGCGCTGCCTCGGTAGACAACACCATTATCCACCACTAGCTCGTCACGAATGTTGCAAAATGGTAAGATTTCAACAGGTACCTTTTTCACCTGTGCAGGGTAACCGTCCTGAATCGCCTTGATAAGTATTTGCATTGGTGCGCTATTTGCTGTTGCAGTTGACCTCTTGCATCAGTGGGTCAGAGATACGATTAGTTGAGCTGTGATCGATCTGTTCAAGTTCCACTCTCCACACGTCATCAGGTTCGAACTTAGTATTCAGGGGGTGTCTACCTAATGCATCCGCTATGAGGTTCGTCTTGCCAGGTATATACTTGACCCTGATATCGAACTTCATTAAATTTGACCTCGTTGCAAACGTTTAGGGAAAGCGTCAAGCGGTTTGACGAATATACTTTCTAGTGGTCTGTCTGTATTGCGACCGTCGGCATCCCGTAGCTGTAATGTTCGAACGTCTTGCATGCCGTCACTAGACACTCCTTTTCGATCACTGGATAGCTTTTTTCGGTAGCGCTGAATGAGTGGGAGATGTAAGCAATTGGCTTCCCGTATTGAACAACAACGCCGCCAGCGCCGTATTCACTCGCGTCGGTTTGTATCACTATCGGTTTGGTTTTGTCGAAGAATGCGTGTGTCGGTGTTTCCGTTGCTTGCTGCTGGCTCTGCCAGCTGAATTCGAACTGTTGCTGCGTTAACCTTCTCAGAGGTTCTGATAGCTCATAGAGGTTGGGAATGAATGGGAGCAAATAGTTGACGCAGCCTAAAAATCTCATTATGCCCTTTACGTCCTCTGGTGGAGTCATCTCTTTGATCGCTTTTACTTTATCGGGGTCAACTTATAATCCGTCTTTGCTTATGACATGACCCATGAATTTTACTTGCGGCATACCCATACGGAGCTTGCCCCTGTTGACCGCCACAAGATTCGATGCCCATTCAGTCGGATGCTTAACCTTCTCGATCACTTTTTGTTGTTCCAGTTCTTTTATGCGGCGCACTTTTTGTTGTTCCAGTTCTTTTATGTGGCGCACTTTTTGTTGTTCCAGTTCTTTTATGCGGCGCACTTTTTGTTGTTCCAGTTCTTTTATGCGGCGTCTGTCAATTCAACCGGGGAAGTTCTTGGAGGCTGCTGTACTAGGCGTGCATCTTGGTTCACATGTATTTTCACAGTCTGCGGTAATTGACCCAGTTCTTCGAACACGTCTTTGTATTCCTCGAGAAGTGCTTCCAGTCGGTCCTTGTCCTGCTCGATCACTGTGTTCACGCACTGCACTTCCTTCGAACTTGTATCAAATTGAACTCCAAGCACGTGTTTGCGGAGGGGAGAGTTTCGACTACTTTGCCGATCACCTGGAATTTCACTTGTTGTGGTTCAGTGGCTGATGATGCGACAATTTCAACAGAGCCCATCGTAATCGCCTTGGAGTTGTAATACATTTTTAGGAGAGCGCGATCATTGTGGTTAATTCTCATATTTTCTAACACCGCCTTCAGTCGGAGAAATTTGTTGTGACTCATGACGTCATATGTCGAGCCAGTGTCTAAGGGAACGCGCAGCTGCGCATTCTGGTCAGCTCCGATATTTAGTGTTGCGAACAATTTCCGTTTAGGCACCTTACCGATCATCTCAACGCGGTACGTGTCTCCTAAGTCACAGTCATCATCGTTGTCGTCGTGGGTTGCCTCCTTGTCATCTATTGCGCGAATGCTATGTCTCTGATGTTGGCCATATCTGCTGGCCTTAATCGACACACGAGCGAAATGATTAAATCTTTGGCAGCTCTTGCAGCGCCTCCCGTTGGCTGGACATTTGTGTGGTAGGTGTTGTAGGCCGCACTTGTCACAGGCTGGTGTCTGACTACTGCGGTTATTGCGGGCAGACGGCTGCCTCTCTGCATAAGGCAGAGGTCGTCGTTGTAGATTCGTTGTTGCCTGCCGGCCCCCCATGTTGCGAACCGCAACAACTTCTTCGTGCCGCTCCCCGCCGGCGCGATGTCGGTCTCGATTTTCAGCGATCTTTCACTATCCTCGTACGTTTCCAGTGTTCTCAACACGACGTCGATTGTCAGATTTCTGTGATCCTATTTGCGAAATAATGCTTCCCGGGCCATTCCCAGTCGGGTGCCTAGAATCAGTTTATCGCGAAGCATCGTTGTCTTATCGGGGTATTCGCACCGCTTGACATGCTGCCTCATGCGTTCCCTGAACTCTTTTACTGCTTCTGCTTCTCTCTGACAGGCTCGTTCAAACAAGTATCGTTGAAATATCACGTTTCTGTGACATTTGAAGCGTTTGGCAAGAGCGGCTGTCAGCGCGGCCAGCGATGCACAGGGATTTTCGCCGGTGGCATCAGCTACGTCTCCAGTAATTTCTGTAACACCCAGGCTATTTACGAGCGGCCTGTGATGACCTCCGATAGCTGACCTGAACAACGCAAGTTGTTTTCGTGGAGTTTCCTTGAACGCATCGTTTATCAGAGCATAGTTGCACCATGGCTGATAGAAGATTGTCCAGTTTTCAGCTTCGTCGCCCTCGCTGCTCAGCGCACGTGACATCGGTCCGTGATTTGTCATCCTTGCCTTTTACGGTTAGCGTTTACTCAGAACTTGATGTTTGTTGCACCGAAGTTGATACGAAATATTTCTGTCTGGAAACGTGGATGCACTTATTTTTTCTTTCATTGACTCACTGTCGACTGCGCCATGTTAATGAGACCGTGGTTGATATACAACTGACGGTTGAACTTTAATTGAAACGCGTGAGCGGGCTTCTAGCTCGGATGCCCCGCCAAGTGTGGTACGTTTAGGAACCGCGCTAAGTCTGGTGCGTTCGTTGTCTGAAGCACCCTAACAGCAGTAGTTAAATAGTTAAGTAATTAAATTAATTAAGCGAGTTAAATAATATTGTAACGAAATTAACTACAGCGTAGTAACAGAACTGCCAGTCACTGAGACGCCAACAGCTGGTGACGTCAGTAGACCAATCAATTATGACGTCAGCAGACCAAACATCCAACCCGATGTGAACCATAACGACATGCGCCGCCGATAACTGAGCACGTTAGTAAGCCAATCAAGCATCCAATCCAACGTGCAACGTGACGACCAAGGTGACTGCTAAGCTGCGTACTGGTGACAATAGGGCACGTGCACCACCGCCGACCAATCAGCGACGTCAAAGAATCGAGTCATCTTTTTAACAACATTACAATACGAACGATGGCCATGCCAGATTATCCTACCTGGTGGCATATACACTGTCAATTCCGATTGTCGACTGAACGAGAACTGAGGGGTGGAACCTACCGATTGATAAGAAACATCTTACTAGAGACTTGGTTATGTGTTTGACAGCTACATATAGAACGGAGGTGACGAGGCCGAGGTCGCATATCTGATTGGTCCGAAATTTGTACATACGATTTGTATACATACAATTGCTCAAATCCGATAGAAACTGCATGTATTATGCACAAGTAGACATGGCTTATTGAGTAGTTTAACTTAAATCAAGTATGGTACTCGTATAATCAGGAGCACAAAATAGCAGGAAGTACTTCTACAAATTTGTAAGGCTGATATGTACTTTATCGTTTGCGGTTCCAGTTTTCCACCTGGTATTTTTTTCTGCTGGTCTTATCAGGCGTCGCACTATGATTCAATATAAGAGTTTAACATAGGAAAACGAGTTAAATAGTATTCTAATTTTCGCATCATACTAGAAGTGTTGGGTACCACTAGTTATGATAATTTGTGGCAGATAGAAGCACAGACAGTCAATTATATGAAAGCCCATTACAAGCTGCGGTGCAATTAAACACAAAATAACTAGCTGGGTCTTCTATGTCTTACCAATCAAGGCAGTCGACTAAGAAAATGCGCATCCGAGCTGCACACGTTCTCACAAGACTAGCGAAAACATGCTTACAACTTATGCAAAAATCTCATAATCAAGGAACTGTTTTTCTTTGATGCTTTAACTGCGACATCAATTGCCACGTTGTAGGCCCTTTGTGAACAAGACTAAAACCGGTGTTATTGAAACATAGAACGGGTATACTACCAAGCCGCACCTCAGTCCCAATCATAAAAATCGTATTCAAGTAAGTATTGATAAAAGTCCTACTTTTAAAGGAAGTGTTTAAAGACGAATCTGCTAGTAGCACTTCCCAAAATTCAACCTGAGAAATAATACGTCCGAAATGTCCATTTAATGCATAGTCATATATACACAGCCACATTATGTTTGCTCTAGTGGTTTACGGCCATAACACCCCACTATAAATAGAGAGTCTTGCATGCGGCCATGTGAGCCATTACAAGTTTTAGACAAGGATATGAGTATTGCACCTCTACGACGTCAGAAAACGTAAATTGCTCGAGTACCGACCTAATTGTGTCGGCCAATTGTATAGCATTAGCAAATATAGCTGGTACATGAGGAACCGCTGTTGAGGTACTGATATCGGTATCTGTTTTAAGTACTTAGTCCAAGAACTCTAGTTGTATCATTGGTGCTCAGTACCATCGTATTGGCCAAAGAAGCTATGAAGATGTAGTCATTCACTTGGCAAGCCATAATAAATGTATAATAATTGTTTGGGGGGAGTATGAACGCTATGACGTTTTTTAAAATTATAAATTAGACATGGCAATTGTGTCTAAACTTACACCTGGCTGCACGTATGTCAAGCATAGGTATCGGAAGCATAAACATAACTTTAATTTAGAAAACGTACATAAACAAGCATTTCATTGAATCGCAACCTTGTAGAGATGCAAAATGTTAAATATGAGCATGCGCGCCGACGGTATGGTAGTTCTCTTGCGCTTGCGTTGAGTCGTGGGCGAAAGCCTATTTTGACAACATCGTATGCACTCTCCAGCATACTTCGCACCTTCTCACAGACCAAAGCAAACTCAAGTCTTCGATAACGTGACAAGGTAAATTTATTCAGAACGATGGTCCCATACTCGTCCGACCTTAGTCCTATAGATTTTTCCGTCTGGGTTATTTTGTAGTATAGAGTTATTTTTGATTGGCTGGGGTATCTTTCGTCACTGCAGTAACCCTCTACCCAGCTCTTTGATGCACTTGGCAGTCTCCTTATTTATTGCCACGAACTTTTCAATAAAGATCGGCTGAGTTATGTACTGAGGAAACAGCTCTCTGTACTTCGACAATTTTCGATTTTTAGCGAGTACGGTCTGTGCGCGCAGTGTAACTGCTGGCAAGTGTACTTGAAACCGTCACGTCCCCTACTAAGAGACGCTCTGTCGCCATTATGCTAGAGTTTTCTGTGTATGCGTGGGATGCTGTTGACGCATAAGCCGATGGGCTTTTTCACTGAAGGTCACAGGGTAAGCCCAGCCGCGATTGGCCGAGTACCGTCGTCCTTCTTTCGTAGAACGATTAACGTGCCCCGTAGACAGTGGACAGCGCGAACTCTGGGAGGTCCCCGCTGACTGCTAAAATGACGAAATTAAGTAAGGTTTGCAACAGAGGGTTGCTGTTATTCTGGAGGTAACCTAAGAAATCCTTCAAATGCCCTGAAGCGCCTTCTTTGAAACGCCTTGATACGTAGTGCAAATCTCCATTTTGACACGTTGACATACAAATTATATTAAAGTTAGGTATTAAATACATGAAATGTACTGGAATTGCATAGATGCACGATGTATGCAATTGTCAGCAAAACGTATTATTTAAAAGCGTGAAAGAGGGCAACTAATTTATTAAAACCAACAGGCATATATGACAGTAAATTCGCTGTGCCGTCTAAAGAGCTGCGTACGCTCTTCTCTTCTCCCGTAAATTGGTGAGGTCATTGGGAGTAAAATATTACTGACATTTTGTAAAGAATAAACATACTAGTAGTAGTTGGTCCCAGGGTCAGTGCTTAAAAGCACCTATGCGGCGGCGTGGTCTAAGGATTAATGTACAAGTTATGGTTGCCATCTATCGGGGCTGATCGGTGTCACCCATTTGATCTTTGTTGTTAGTTGCTTTTACTTTGAACGATGCTCATTTAGAATATATAATAAACCACATCACTAAGAGTCAGCGGCCATGCTACCTCAAGGAATGTCGGAGAAACCATTTTGTGCGGCCGGACACTTAACGAAACTTCTCAGGCGTACATATCTTCATAGGGAAGCCATAAACTGCAAAACCCGTTATTAAGTATCTAGATCTAGTAGTTAGGATCTTCCTCGTTAGGCTATATTTTTCTTAACAACCTGTATATTCCATATAAAACTAATTCATTTCCTGTGTCTTGTATAACATCACGTCTATTCAATAAGCGCTTCTGTTTTCGGGAGGTTGTGTGCTCTCCAAAAGTCCTCTACAAAAAAAGAGTAACAAATAAACTAGTTGATTACGGCTGGTACGATGCATTTTTGTTATTTCAGCTGTCTAATTGTTTATCAAGATACAGCATTTTTAAATCTTCGCTACTCCCAGATAAGGCTAGTGTACTATCACGGCATAGAGACGATAAAAAAATATGACATCAGGTCAAAATTTGACTCTAAGCGTGTCTCACATAATTCAGGCATAACTCGAGGTGGCACGTAAGTTTACGATTAATGCTTCATGTCATCATGGACTATATTGCACTAATAAAATGATTGCGAATACATTTACAAGTACATCGTTTTAATGCTAAGTTTCATGCGCCTGCCTACATGTGTGTGTCCTGCCATACCGCAATACCGAGTCGCACAGAGGTACGTCCGCACAGTTAGAGAAGTGCCTTCAACGTATTACCATTCAATTAGAGTTTCTAAGGGTTTGTCAACCGAGATTGTAAATACCACATTGTTTTTAGCAAATAACGGCGTAATCGTAATTAGTGAATATCTACAAATTTTGCATGACTATCTCACATTTTATTTGCTAAGTGTACCTGTTAGAATGGCATATAGACTCACTTTGCGTCCTTTATACGACATCACTCATATTCGATCCCTATATGCAGTGTGTGTGTGATATTCAATAATAAATTATTTCCGTAAAGAAGACGACACTACTTACTACACGCATAACTATAATGGCATATCCCACAGTCGTCCCATTAAGCGCAGTCTTAAAGTAAAAACCCGGCTACTAAGCTCTATACACATATGCACATATATGATTATTTCTTCATTAAAGTCAATGTCCTTGTTGGTGTACACTGATATACTCGTACAGGACTGCGTGATTATAGAGAACGGGTCCGAAAGATATGCCTATTAGTCAGTACGGTTATTAAAGTTGTAGGCTGGTCACAGAGCTGTATACATGTCAATACTCTCTCCGAGCAAGCAAACTCTTGATGCCACGTTGAAAGCATTGGACAAAGAATCTGACGTAAACAAAATTACTTTATGATGGGGCTGGCTATGAACATAGCTGAAAGTAAAGGCATATGAGACAACACATATATACACGTTGTAGCGGACCACCACCTAGAGTATTGGACTATGTTACGTTCGGTACAATATTCGACACCTATATATAATTATAAATATCATCGTTGCATATATGTTTTTCCTCAATGATTCTATAACACGATTATAACTGCCTTTGTACTTTTTTTTATTTCTAGATGACCCACAATTTAAGCCGTATTGCATTTGTAAATAAACTATCCGGCTACATGATAGCAATACAGTACGCATCCCAGTATGTAATAATAATTAGTAGTGCAGTTGAACCTTGCCACGAGCGCTAGGACTTTTTCGGTGCGCCACTTTCTGCGTATACGCTACAAAGCTTACAAGGAAGCTTTTTCGACAGACGGGTATCCAGATTTTCCATTAGGAAAAGTAGATTGTACATCGTTCCGTAGTATGCCGTCGATGTTCTTTCGTATCGGTAACCCCAGGACAGACCAGCAAGCAATGGTTTCCGTCCCCATCGTTCGATGGCCGCATTGTTTACTTGTATGTACTATGTAGACGTATATAGTATAAAAGCGAGTCAACATCACTAGTCTCCATCGTTCGACCGACTACACGTTTTGGCTCTCTCTATAAATATATATATATATATAAGGACAGCACGGATGCTGTGCCTCCCACATCAGTCGATCCAGACAGATTGTAGGAATAAGCGAGAAGGCACGAGTGGTAGCAGCAGCGGAGTCACGCAACGCACTCTAATGAGACTCCACAAACTGTGCTTTGACTACTTCGTTAGTTGGCATGTGCCTGCTATTTCAGGTGTGATAATTATATGGCTTGTATGCAGGTGTGTTGGGTGTGACTGAATTACGACATGTTTTCAGTTGCCATGGTTAGATGTGAGTTCAGTTGCCAAGCAAAGTAGGACATGAGCGTCGAATTTGACATTTTGTAAGACAAGTCGAGTGTGGTGATGCAGTGGAAATAGTGTGATTTAGCGTATTTTTTTGCATTTCCCACTTTACCCATTAATACGAAAACATTAACTTGTCAATGACTAAGCTACGTGCAGAATATTAAATCTAGATTAAATGGGTGAATTACTACAAACTTACGTTTATAGCGATTTCAACTTGAAATAGCCGTGAGCAAATATTACATTTTGTTTATAATTATTATTATGTTTTATTAACACCCAGGTTGGGTAAATTTTAAATAAGTACATCGATCTGAATCAGTGGTTTTTCTGCGTCACCGGATCTTCCCTCATCTTGCGAGTTCCGCTATTGATTGCACTGCTGGACATGCTGCGGCGTGGTATCTATCACAATGGCCTAAGCATCTCGCGCACCTACAACACTCCTGAGGATTGTGGAATTCTTGTGTGCTGCATAATACGTGATGGAACCCGTGGGCTGCAAATGCCGTAGTGAGATGCCTATTCTTATATCCGGCTGCTCGCCAGGTTGTACTTCCTCATCGCTATCGTCGTGTATATTCCTATGTCTATATCCTTTAATTTTTCCCCCCACTTCATAGTGTAGGCCACGAAGGCCGTCGTCTTAGGTAAACCCCATTTTACTTGTAATTCCTGTGTCATTAGAGCCCCCCCTTCCAATATATGAACTATTCTATTCCTACAAGAGTTAGCTGACCCCAAAACCCGCTTCATGAAGAAAAATTGAACTCTATCTAGTAACTGTAGATCTGCCTCTCCTAATTTCTCCCATATAAGTGATACACCAATTGTTGCTATTGGTTCTATTTTAATCTTGAAAAGGGCGGACGCGGTATGTATTGACAACATTTGCGGGTTTTTAATTGCTGCTGCCGCTCTAATGGCTTTTCCTACTCTGGTTTCAATATGTTTTCGAAAACTGCTACCATTTGACGTTATAGTGACCCCTAAATAAGTAAATTTATTCACCAAATTTACTGTATTACCCCTGGCTCGAAGAACATCGTCTTTCGCCAATCGACCTCCTCTTCGAAATTTTACTGCTACTGTCTTTTGCCAGTTAATACTAAGTCCCATCTCGTCCATATAATCGATTAGCCGCTCTAGTCCCTGCTTAACCCTAAATAAACTCCTGCCATAGATCGCAATGTCATCTGCATACATTAATGTATTTGCCCACTCTCGGGTCCACCCCTGGCCTCACCCGGTTAGGTAGCCCTCCCAATAGTACCGAAAAAAGCAACGGGCTAAGTCCGTCTCCTTGGGCCACGCCTGTAGTTTGCTTTACTCTTCCCACAATCCCCATACCGTTGTCGATGTATACTGTAGTCTCCCCAAGAATAGTACTTAAAAGTTTTAGTAAGCGATACGGAACTCCCTCCAAGGCTAACTTTTCTATAATCCTACTTCGTGGCGCTAAGTCAAAGGCAGCTTTAAGATCTATAAATATTGCGTATAACGGTCTTCTAGGTTCCGATAGAGTTTCCCAAATTTCTGCCAGCAACTGGCGCAGGGCCGTATGGGTCGACTTCGACCTTCTGAACCCATGTTGTTCTTCTGGTATTGCGTTTCTGCTTTCGAGGTAATGCTCTAGTCTATCTGATATTATTCCCGAGAAAATTTTATAGGGGCAACTCTTAAGTGTTATGCCCCTCCAAGATTCCGGCTCAGTTTCTATGCCTTTTCCTTTTGGTATGACAATCAAGGTATCTTCCTTCCACGCTTTTGGTACTTCCCCGGATTTTAGGCACTCGTCAAATAAAGCTTTCCTATTTAATTTTGTTTATAATAGAGTACTCCAGACATCAACAAATCTAGGTGTACAACGATGACAGCTTTATCAGCGAAGACTCTCTGTATATCTTTTTGGAACTTGACTCGTATTCTACTTTTAAGATTTGCGGTCACCAATGCGACCTAGCTTTGCAAACATTTCCCAAATATATACCTATAGATAGAAATAAATCAAATATAAAACTTAATAACTAAACTAGTCAAACATCGCGGGCACGACGAGTTTCAATAAAAACTCTTTTTGTGGCGTAATTGGCTTAGAAACATATCTTTGTGTCTTTATCAGAAAGGACAGTACCACTTGAACTTCAAATTATGTCGTCGGTTTAGTCTTTACGCTAGAAATCCATGACTTTATCCAGCACGATATGCTGTAGATGAAACTGACTGCAGGAAGCGAGGCGTGTACATGAGAATCTCCACCTGCGAGCGTCACCTTTAGATCTCATAGAGCTGAACGCTCATCCAGACCGTGAGTAACAGCGTACTGAGGTTGTCACTCGCCGAACAACACTAATAATCTGCACAATAAGTCTATACAAATCGTTTTTTACATAATGTTATGGTAATGTTACACAATTCAAATATATATATATATATATATATATATATAAATATATATATATATATATATATAATATATTATATATATATATATATATATATATATAATATATTTGATTGATTGATTTATTCGCTTGATAGGTGTGTGTACACATATCACCCTTTTATATCAGGGGCGCATAACGCTGCAGCTATTAATTATCTATGTTGTAGTCCGCCGATTTTTGCCTTTATGTGCTGAGCACCTTCCATCGGGATAGTCTCTGCTTTGTAATCTCTACCTGTGCCTTTTCTGCATCCTTACTTAATCCTAGCGCTTCCCCTAATTTTAGATCCCTAACCCCTCCTAATTGCTCACACTCCCTAAGCCAGATGATCTATCGTTTCTTCTCTTTTACCGCATATCCGACATATCGTTGTTTCTAATTTCTCGTAGCAATTTCGCTGCATTCTCGTGTCTAACATACCGGCTCTCGCATCCGCTAACAGCCCGCTGCCTCTTGTATTATCATATAACCATGCTACTTCACCCCTTTCCGATTTTATATTCCCGTATACTTCCCTTAAACTAGTTTTCTGCATAAGTGCTGTCCGCCACTTCTCTGTGTATGCTGTTTTGACCCTACTTTTAATTTGCCCACTGGACATAACAGTGTCTGCCCATTGTTTACTACTGAGTCCTATTTGTCTTGCCGCAAATTCCACCCTCCTGTCCCATTTTGTTTTAGCTCCCATTGCCCCTTTTACCCATTGTATCTTTTTAACCCATCGTTCGTTATTCAATGCCCTAATTCTACTACAGTATCTCAGCTTACTTTGCACTTCTCTTTCAATGAATTTGGACATACCGCCTTCCCCTTCGAGAAACTCTCTGCTACAATTAAAGCGGCATCCCAATGAGAATCGAATTACTTCTCTTTGAATCCCTTCTAACTTTCTCCATAAACCGAGCTATGCACTAGAACAGCGTTTCCAAAAGTCAGCCCTGGAACATACATTGCCTTCCAAATGTCTCTTGTAACTACATATCTATTGAACCCCCATAGACTCTTGCACCTTACCGAATTACTACCCCTGTCTGCTTTCTTTATTCTTAATATTTCTTCCTCCTTCATTAATTCTCCCTTGGGCGCTATAGTTACACCTAAATATTTATATTGATCCCGAAACCCTAACTCCTTTCCCTGCAACCTTAGCTTCCGCTCCATTGTAACCCCCGAAAACACTAAAACAGCGCTCTTTTTTTCGTTAAAATAATGAAAATAATAAAAAATAAATATATAATATATATATATATATATATATATATATATATATATATATATACAGGGTGTGACTGAAAGAATTTTATAGCGATACATAAAATTGTAGAGCTCGTTAAAACGAATATTTTTTCCAATGGAACATGTGCTCTGAGAAGTCTTGTTTCGGAGTTACAGTGAAATTACTACAATTTGTGACACTGGTGTTTTTGCCCGACATAGGAGCACAAAATGTGCTGTTGCGAGACAACCAGTCTTCCTAGACAGAAACTAAGCACACCGTCGTGTTCGTGATAAAATTCTGCTCCATCTGATGAATATGCAAGGCCGGTCAGAAGACGCGACATGGTCGCTTAGAAGAAAATTCGCCAAAAATGAAGTTCTTCATTAGCGTTCACGCCAAATACTTTAGAATCATAGTCCTACAACCACTCACAGCGCTCAAAGCGGACATATTCAGCCAATGCGCAAATCATGGCGATCATTTTGGTACCAAACATATGTCAATGCGAGCTGTGGTTGCGAAGTAATTACGATTTTTCGGCGGGATGTCCAGATTAAGTGCATGTAAAATGACTGTGTGGCGACGTTCACTACCGCCGACGTGTCGCGCGACAGCCGCAGCGCGTCATTTTTCATGCACTTAATCTGGACATCCCGCCGAAAAATCGTAATTACTCCGCAACCACAGCTCGCATTGCCATACGTTTGGTACCAAAATGATCGTCATGAAATGCGCATTTGCTGTATATGTTAGCTTTGAACACGTGGGTGGTCGTAGGGTTATGATTCTAAAGTATTTGGCGTGAACGCTAATGAAGAACTTCATTTTTGGCGAATTTTCTTCTAAGCGACCATGTCGCGTCTTCTGACCGGCTTTGCATATTCTTCAGATTGAGCAGAATTTTATCACGAACACGACGGTGTGCTTAGTTTCTGTCTAGGAAGACTGGTTGTCTCGCAACAGCACATTTTGTGCTCCTATGTCGGGCAAAAACACCAGTGTCACAAATTGTAGTAATTTCACTGTAACTCCGAAACAAGACTTCTCAGAGCACATGTTCCATTGGAAAAAATATTCGTTTTAACGAGCTCTACAATTTTATGTATCGCTATAAAATTCTTTCAGTCACACCCTGTATATAAATATATATATATATATATATATATATATATATATATATATATATATTATATATATACAGGGTGTGACGGAAAGATTTGAATAGCGACATACAGAATTGTAAAGCTCGTTAAAGCAAATGTTTTTTTCCAATGAAACATGGTCTCTGAGAAGTCTTGTTTTGAAGTGAGAGTGAAATTACTACAATTTGTAACACTGGTGTGTTTGCCCGACATAGAAGCACACAATGCGCTGTTGCGAGACAGCCAGGGTCGCTTAGAAGAGAATTCGCCAAAAATGAAGTTCTTTATTAGCATTAACGCCAAATACTTATTACAACACGTGTGTTCGACCCAGTGATGGGAATTGGGAGTGGAAGTAGCACAGGACGTGTTAAAAACAAAGCACAGAAGATTCAAGAAGAGACAGAATCTTTTTGAAGCAGGCACGGCTGAAGCAAGCGCAACTTTGAATCAAATGGGTTTGCAAGGGCTGGAACAAGGTGCGCTTGACAGGTGGGGGAACCCGTGAGTAACCCTGGTCAATTTATCCGATAGGGCACTCGCCACTTCTCCTGGCGACCCATAGCATTGTTCTATGGAGATTTGGGCCAGCAGAGAGTGAAGTTTACGGGGGGAGGTGCGTTTAGTGGGTTTGGATTTCAGCGGCGTAACATGCATCCGCTGGGGTCGAGTCGCACACAGCTCGAGATGGAAAGCAATATTTCCTACTCGTAGCAGTAGTGCGTAACTAAACCTTTAAACTTCCTCTACATTATATATATAAATATTTATTTATATATTCATATATATAAACATATATATATATATATATATATATATATATATATATATATATATATAACTACGCCAAAGAAAATGTCTCCTGTAGAACGCGCTGAGAAAATCAAATAACTTATTTCACCTTTAAGGATGCATAAACGTATAAACACTCGGTTAATATGTAATATACATATATATGCATATGATCACATTGAAATATAGTAGGCACTTTTTTCGTATATTACATTATGTATGTGGGATACATATTACGAATGATTAGCTAAGCCAATGTGCTATATAAATATATATCTTTATTTTAATTTTTATAATCATTAACTGATAAATATAATGATTAACTTGCGACCTGCAATCTGCATGCTGGGCACTGCGCCATAGTGGCGTGCTGTTCATCTTTATTACATATAAAGCGTTTAACGTTGGCCGTGCAGTTTTCTGCGACGTGTCATTGTTACTCGCAGTTGAAGCAACGAGGCTGGGCTTGTGGAACTGCGGTACAGTCCCTGACCAGATGGTCAAAACACAGGGAATTCTGTGGTCTATTCCGCATCGGGTCTGATGTTTATGTCTTCATCGTAAAAGCCTTTGAGTTACTTCAGGGGGCCAATGCCTGTGTACTCGCTCGGATTTTTTTAGGGACCCAACGATTGAACTCCATCTTCGTAGTCCGTCCTTAATAAGCCCTTTACGAATGTGTTTTGGCTTAGTAGAATAACTTTCTGACTATTTTCGACCCTAGAAAATAAATATATCTGTCCTTTATTTGTTGGACAAATTTGCTAGTGATATCGCGATTAGTACCTCGCACAGTTAGGCGGATTTTGACTCTCACTTTTTTTGAAGCTCTGTTAACGTCTAATCCGGTCGCCGCTGGGCCTATGTTGTGCGTAATAGCACAAGAGCGTCAGCACAGGACGCGTCCCCTGATTTCGCAAAAAAACGCAAAGATTTGGTCAGGCTTCTCCCCCTTCTTTTTGTCGTGATGATCTTCAGTTTTTCGGCTTTTGACTCAAGTTTCTAGGGTCATAACGGATATTGCACGAAAACGTATTTCAAGGCTTTCCTTATGAGAGTGATCTCAGCGGTTCTAATCGGGAGTGCACCATAGTGCTGCCCAATTGCCTCTTGTCCTAAGGGAACTGGTAAGACTTCTCACTGTCTCTTAGGACCTGGGTGGAAAACTCGCTTTCATTCGACGGTATCATAATTCGTCATCATGGTCGTTGACTTTCAGCGGCATGGTTTGTCATCTATTTTTAACAAACATTGCTCAAAGAAAATTCGACTAACAAGATAAATCGAACCGACGACACTCCAGTTTATGACAATCAATGACATTTTGATATAACATTTAAAAAAATATTGCGCGAACATATGAACATTTAAGAAGATTGCGCGATTTTGGATCCTCCCCCACGACAACGCACTGGCGCACACACGGTTACTGCTTTGGGAAGAGAGATTATGTGATGAGAAGATGATTTTGATTAGCAAATAATCAGTCGTTAGACAGCGAAATTAATATACCAGCATGTTCGAAAGAAGAAACTTAAGGTTCCTAGGGCTAACGGTTCCTCCACGTAAATTGCACTTCGCATCTTTTTATTTGCCACTACAGTACGATAATATAAGGACATGACCCGTGCGATAGTTGTAAATGCTCTAGATGTGGGAGTTTCTGTGATAGATACCACGCGGCTAACTGCCCCCTAGTACAATCGCTGGGAAGCCTGGCAAGCTGACTTGGCTGAAATGTTTTTATTCCTGAAATTACTCTAGTCTTGTGTTGTTACCCTTGTATATGAACATGCATGTTTTGACAAAGTATTTGACTGCTACCTACAAAGGTGAATAAATTAAATTGATTGATTAATAATATAGGGATAGCCGACGCTGTCAGTGCGGGTTTGGCAGGCTTCATTCGTGTGTCTGATAGTAGACTGAGGTGAAGTAGTAGAAATAATTAGAATCAGGCTGAAGTGATTAGTCACTGTGCCTTTTCAGCAATGTTTGCGGAATGGCAAGATAAAGTGGCGGAAGCCACAGAAGATTTTGCTCATGCAAATGTACATAACGTATATAAGAACGTAAAGATGCATTGTGTACGGTTATCACTACCTGGTTCCACTCGTGAATTTCACCATGTGAGGGACGGATGCCCTGCCGGTTCTGCTCTTAAGAATGCGTCAAATATCACCCACCGAGTTTTCAGATGCATCGGACGGCACGTCTCGCTCAGGGAAATAAAGGAGCCTCGAAAAAATATCGTTTGTCGTATATTTAAACATTTGGTAATTGCAACAAAAAACATATACATGTATATGTATATTTGTTTTATTAACACCCAAACTGGGTAAATGTGTTTATGTTACATCAAAATGTTTCGAGACGCCAACAATCTAGCGTTTTGCTAGTTCTGCTATAGACCTAACCGCCGGGCATACCGCGGCGTGGTATCGATCACATTTGCTCCAGCATTGTTTGCATTGACATTATCCTGTGGTTCATGAAAACCCTCCACGTTGCACAGAACGTGATGAAATCCGTGAGCTGCAAAGGCCGTCGTTATTTGTCGATCTATTACACCGCTACCCCGCCATTCAGTGCTCGTCATTGCTGCTGTTCCATAAATACCTATGTCCACCTCACTAATTTTGGTATATATATATATATATGCGCTGTACAACGTGCCTCGTCTTCAGCTCATAAAAGCTCATACGTTCCTTGCGTCAACCTTGGTGTATTATCAACATATCTATAGCCTGTTTACAGCCAAGAGTGTAAGCGTTTCAACAACGGACTTGCCAGCCTTGCTTACAAGTTTAACGTACAGACCAAGTTTTTAGACATAACTAATATACAGGCAGCAACAGGATTATCTTAAGTATTCAGATACGACGAGATTTCGGCGAATAAGATTGCGAACGTTCTAGTGCGATATTCATGTAAATTTGTTGGAGTGAAGAATCCCTTGCCGTCCTTGCTGCGCACATCGAAGAAGACCTCCAACGTCAACAAAGTTGTTCACAAACAACAGACAGCAGTGTCAGCGGCAAGCAACGACGTCAAGAAACTGCCAAACCGCCAGATTCGTAATGGCAAACAAAGTCTTCAGGTGCAGCAACGACAAACTAATAACAGAGAAACCAGGATCAACAGGCAAAACGCTAAAAACAACAACAGCCACTGGCAGCAGCAACGTAGACCGAACACCACTCGGACCAATCGTAATGATAATCGAGAGCGTAACCCGAGGTAATTTGTTGGGGTTTCCCCCAATGATGACCAACCCCTACCTCTCATACAATCCGTTTGCTGCTCTATCCGAGAATTACTGGATGGGCATGGGCCAGTACCCATTCCAACTGCAGCGCCCTCCCGTGCGAGGCAGACGCTGGATTTAAACATAATGCAGTGGAATATCGAGGGTGCCAAAACAGGTACAAAAAGCATAAACGTGAATGTGTTTTACACTGCTGAGTGTCTGGCACAACACGCAGCAGGACCAGGAAGACCAAGTGGGGGCGTAGCTGTTTTGTACAATGGCATATCTGGTGAAGTAACAATTCAGTATAATGATGACAACTGTGTCATTTTAAGTACCGATAAATGTAATGTCGTTGCCATGTACTCAAGTCCCGCGGAGAGAATAATAGATCTGCTCGATAAGCTGTGTCGGTCGCTCGATTCAGTTGATCTACGAAAATCAACTCTACTCTGTGGTGACTTAAACTGCCCAATAGATAAACCCAGCAATAGTAGGTGCAGATCGCTGATCAACACCTTACATGATCGAGGTCTGTGGCTTGTCACCTCTCCAGGATGTGCATACATTTGTGGGACCACAGGGTAAATCAACGATCGATATATTTGCAACCAACATGGAAGAGACCTCCGTGACGTATCACGGCGTGCTGTCGCAACTAACAGCTTTCGGAGCCAAATCGCATCTTCCGGTTGGACTCAGTGCGCGGATGCCGGCGGAATCTCTAATTCAACGGAGATTAAAATGGTCGAAGTCGCTAGACATTAATCGTCTTGTTCAATGTTTCCCGAGAAATCTTGCCGCCTCCAAAAGAGTTTTCGGTTGATGAGTACGCCAATCGAATTGTTTCAATCATACGACAAAGCGTCTGCGAAAAGCGATCCAGGCGCAGCGTACCTTGGATGAACACAGAGCTGCGTAAGTTTAAGCATTATGTTGTCCAAGCTTATATTCTATCCCGATTACAAGACATTTTGTTGCCGTTATATCAATGGCTCAACAGGGCATACAAGCAAATGATCAAGTCAGCCAAAAGGGACTATGCTCTGAATAAAGAAAATCGTCTCATTCTGGAAGCCATGAAACAACCGTGTAAATGGATTAAAAGCGAATCCCGGACTGTCGCTTGCCCTATCCCATCTAAGGAGTTAAGAGCGTACTTTGGGCAGATGTACGCAATCGATAATACCATCCCAGAAAACGTTCCTGAGCTTATTTCTGTGTGGGATGAGATGACTGTGCAAGCCAGAGAAGGTATCTTGGCTGAGATAACTAAAGATGATGTTATCAACGCCATACTGAATTCAAAAGCTCGTAAAGCACCAGGTCCAGATCAAGTGCAAAATGAACACCTGCACCAAGTTCTGTTGCTGGTTCCCGCCATACACGCTCTATTCAACAAGATACAAGAATATGCATCCTTGCCCTCGTCTTGGAGGGAAATTATTTTGAGTGTCATACCGAAAGGGAAAGGTAACCCGCTCTCCCCGTCATCTTGGCGTGGTATTGCGAAGAAAAGTGTTGTGTACAAGCTTTTAGCTAGTATATTAACTAAACGACTGGAGGCGTTTCTCGACGACGTGGATGGCTTGCCGGAAGAGCAGCATGGATTTAGAAGAGGAAAGTCGACGATGACTGCTTGCTCCGTGCTTCTCGGCGAGATTCGGGCAAATCTCTCACAAAAACGGTTACCGCTCTACGCCGTTGTTGTAGACTTTAAATCGGCCTTTGACACAGCGTCGCGGAAACTGATTGTGGCTAAGCTGGCATATCTCGGAGTACCGCTCACATTTCTTCAGCTGATTGCCTCAATCCTTCAACAGGGCACAGTTGTCCTCGATGACGGAGTGTCTGAGCACGAGCCTTTGGTTCAAACAACAGGGGTTGCTCAGGGGGACAATCTCAGTCCTCTCCTCTTCTCTGTTCTGGTTTCGGATTTACCATCAATAATCACCAAACGACACAAGTTCGTCAAAGTGTTGCTCTATGCCGACGATTTGGTCCTGTTTTCCAGAAGCCGTTTTCACACTCAGCAGGCACTCGCAACTCTGCAGAAGTATGTGAATGCTAATGGCCTGGTTATAAATGTGAGTAAAACAAAGGCTATTAAATTCAGGGGAGGCGGTCGGCTGGCTAGCGATGATGGGCTTCACCTTCAAGGAAACCCTGTCGAGTACGTAAAACATTTCGCCTACCTCGGCGTCGAATTAACAACCACTGGGTTGTGTTTTACGCGACGTATCAAAGAAAGAATCCGTAAGGGTTTTATGGCATTTCACAGTATTCAAAATCCAGTGCGGCTGTCGTTACAGGCAGCCTTGCAGCTATTTGATATAAAAATAGCCCCCACAGCTGGGTATGGAATACAAGTGATATGGCCGTACCTCAGCGCAGCGAACCTCGCTGATCTCGACAGACTTAAAGCTGCATTTCTCAAGCGTACCCTGGGTGTCTACCTGGCGGCTGGAACATCTCTCTTCACAGAAACTTCGCAGCGAAGATTCAACCTGCCTCACACTGAAGCACTTAGGCAGCACATCCAGAATTGGGAGACGAAACTAGCTGATGTCGATCCAGCCTTCTTTATGACGCCTGCCCTCACCTCGGACACGTGGAAGGATCCCAATATGGCAAATCGTCATCTTACCCTTCGATTCGCTATGCTTGGTTTTCACCATAAAATTTGTGTTCGACCTGGCCACCATGAAGCTGACGAATCATGCACTTGTCAACGTTGCGGCCATCAGTGCACAACATATCATTTACTTGAATGCCCCAATCCGGTTTCTGTAAACCGTCTAATGTAACAAAATATAATACCTACTATTCAGATCGTGTGCCTCTACGCTTCTCATGCTGATTTTCACCCACGATCTAAAAGCTCAAGTAGCATTTTTATTAATATAGTATTTTTTTAAATTAATTAATCAAGTAACATTATAACTAAGTAAAACATGCAGACACGTTTGCTCCTGCGATAGCCAACAATGTACGAAAGAACCGCCCTGTGAGACACGGATATGACTTTGACTGTGATGTACTAAACGCTCAGATTTACTTCTGAGACGAACGCGACTTGAGCTTTGTGGCGGCGAATTATACTGCTTTTTATTCAGAGTCTCGAAAGAGCGCTTTGTCGATAATACTACATGCTTGCCATCGTAAATGTTATTAGATGTACATAGCTGTGCATCGAAATATATATATATATATATATATATATATATATGACGCAGTATAGGTTGTATAGTGAATAATACTAAGAGGATCCGTAGTCGTTGCGTATTATCCGGTTGTTTCTTTCGATCTTGAGAGGAGCAGTTCCATGATTTAGTCTCCCCTGCTCTTCTCTAGGCGTCTACCTGCGAGAAGCCCTGTCGTTCTCGCGGCCCAACCCATCTCTATGGACCATCCCTTTCTGATCTGCGCCTAGCGAGCGCACAGACTGTACTTTCCCTCCTCGCTTCCCTGAAAGCGTTCAACCACGTTCAATTTTAGTGCTGCTTCCTTGCACCGACCCGCTCAACTTAGGTATTAGAGGCAATAATAAGGGGCAACATCTACAGGAGTTCGAGGAAACGAGCTCCAATTGCAGCAGTGGAACGTTGCCTGAGGTATACCATCCCTCTTCACTGCGGCCTTAGTAAATTTGTACTATCGTCTCAGTGCAGCCTCTTTTACCCTCACCCTACGCCTCCCACCAAAGCCGCTTTCCACTAGTCCTCTCTGTGGCTAAGAGCCAATGCGAAGGTGAGGGTAGTGCCAACAAGAGTCACTGGTTCGCAGAACGACGTCGAAGTCGTTTGTGTTCCCAATCAGCTATTCCATATTGTTATACAATGACGCTGTGCCGCTATTGCTTTGCAAGTAATCAGCTGCGAAAGTCCAATATGAGCTAATTAAAGCAGCCTTGGATTTTAAATTTGGATTTAGCAAGCATCGTCTTGTTGTGTCATAGTGTACATTCGTTAGGCTTTTGACAGAGATGTATCGAATCACGCGTAGTACAATGCATATTGTTAGCACAATTTGTATGTAATATAACAGTAGCGTACTCGTTTTCGATTGATAGATTTACGGTGTTACAAACCACAATTGTGAGTGCTGATGCTGGATAACGGTGTTGGACGAACCCCAGGAACTCTGGTGATCTGACTGGAAGATTGTCAGGAGGCCATGACAACCCCAGCGGAGATATGTGAGACGCTATGTATATGTGAAGTCTTAAACGCAAGCGAGCTTGTGAAATAATTGACGTACATTTTAGCAGCAAATCAGTGGTCGAAGCAAAAACACGACTTATATTAATTAGTTGATCTTAGTGCCACTGTAGCTGTATTAGGAACCATTCCGATTCAGACGAGTGCCTGTATATGTGGGAATGCGAGGTAAGTCGTCGGTGCAATATAAGAGATAGAAATCGAATGCTTTACAGTGACTGGTTACCTGATAAGGGACAGATGACAGAACCGATGTAGACACTGCCCCAGTGGGTTACAATCTACACGTCAGTGTCTCTGAATTTGCATACAAGTGGAACATCCGCTATTAGAATTTTTGATGTCCAAAGAGTATGTCAACGATTACATTGGTTCACGTATAGGATTTTACGTCACCGACAATGCATGAGGTATGTACATTTACATACCTATTTATAAGATATATATATATATACGTAGTAGAAATAATAATAATAATAATAATAATAGTTTAAGCGCAGTTTAGAATATACGGAAATATCACATATAACAAAAAGCGCTTAAATGTGTGATTCCCAGAACACGGCATAAAGATTGAGAGTTGTTACAAAGAGGCTTAAGCCTAACTGCGGTGTGTTTAGAAATAGTGAGTGGTGTTCAGTAGGTACAACAAATTTGCTGCCACGTTTTAACCTTCTTTCGGTATTTTGCTATAATAGTGACAATCATGGCTCAACAAAACTTAAAGCATACCAGGGAACGAACACTGTATATGGCTTGCAGTAAGCATCGGAAATCGTTGTGTTTTGGCAGGCAGTTACCTGCACATATGATTCGCCATTATCCATATGGTTCTAGTAATTTTAGAGGGCTATTCTAAATTGCTGACCCACCCATAACAGCTGCAGAACTAATATTATACAGAGTCTATGGAATATAGTTTAGTTTGTAGGCAACCGCAGCATTTAGAACTATTCATTTGGAGACCGGCATAGGAATAATGGATAGTCAATAACAAATACAAAACATATTTTAAAGCCATACAGTGCGGGCACTGTCTCAGCTAAAATATAAAACCGTATTGAGACATTTGTGCAGTTAGTTTTAACGGGCAAGGGCATTAACTAAAGGCGACATAGAAGATGTTAAATAAATACATTCTCTTTCTAGTAAGCCTTTTTCTTCAATGCACCGAGAGCCGGACCTGTTAAGATACCTCTTTTTTCGGGCTGACTCTCATTCAAAATTTAAGGTCCACGGGACTGCTATCGAATTGCTTTGTAAGACGGACCTTATAAACACAAGTGTGAAACGGTGAGGCTCGAACCCGTGCACCTATGTGTCTCCTCCGGTCGCGAGGCGCACGCGAATGCACCACGTAATCGGGCTGAACCTGTCGAGGTACCTAGAATTAAAATATTTTTTAAGGAGCTTGCTTTAATCCTAAACCATTCCTATGGGCTTGGAACTTACCGTGTGGTATGTCCTCAATGTACCAAGGGACACGTTGAGATATCTGGAGTTTCCCCAATTGTTTTTGTTGCTGCATGGCCGCTGACATAACGAGATGATAAACCATACTCGCAGCGGTATGGTTTATCATCTATTCTCAATGAGCGTCGCTCACAGAAAATTCGATCAACAACAGGGATCAAACCGGCGCCGAGTAGATGACAACTATGACTAGTGCACTAGTCCCCTAGACCGCACCGCCACACTATTGAGATATCTAGGGTTTTCTAACGGGTATTGTGGCGACACGGTCGCTGAATTTCAGCGATGTGGTTTATCATCTATTTTCACTGGCATTAACAAAGAAAATTCGAGCAACATTGGGGGTCAAACCGGGAACACCCCGGTAGGTGATAACCATGCCTTGCGCACTATCTCTTAGATCACGCCGCCACATTGCCTAATTTGACCTAACAAGATTGGATCAGCAGCTATGATTATTTACAAAAATGACACACACATTAAGTGCTAAACGTGCATACGTGTAATTTAACTGTCTCCAAGTTATTTTGTGGCTCTTAAAACAGAATGATTTACGACTTTTACTGGGCATGCATTACTTTAGGTTGTAATCTCTAGTATAAATGTAACGAACGTGTGCTTTTTATGAATCCATGTTGTCGACCCAATGTTCCTATTTTATTTTTAAGAATGGTATGTCTGAAGAAGAGTACGATTGCCGCTCTAGCGCCTTTCTATATTAACCTTGAGGATCTGAACAGAATTACTAACGTCCAACTTAATTATGCTGTCTTCTTTGAGTAAAAAACAATCTCCTTTATTGTGTTTTATTATATTCTTCTTTCATAAGCATGCGAATTCCCATATTCTACTTTATCATTGAGGAAAGGCTTCCTCTTATCACTTTTATGTGTGTTATTTTAAGTTTAAAAATCTTGCTCGCTGCAGAACTTTAAGTGCCTCAGTTTCAGTGTCTCTTTGGTTTATGTCTTTAGTCACTTTAGTGCAAGGCCGATTAAGGCTCGGCAAAGTCAATTAAAATTGTAGTCTAGGTTATTCTGACAAGCTGAAGTGGGTAGTTCCATTTGAAGAGTGTCTCGCAGCTGCCTTGTCGTACTTATCGCTGACTTAGCCCGTTATGCACCACAAAAGTTTAGAAACGCAGTTGTCAAAATGTATGCGGATAGTGCCATGTTTACACGCCGCGACGTCGGAGCTATCCGACACTGAAGCTTACCTAAACGATAAGGTACTTCAAGCAAATTTACGGAAGACGAAAACAATCAAGTTTTACCAAGGAGTTGGATTGACTGCGACCAATGTAGCTATCCCTAGTAGCCATTCGCTGGAGTTTATCAACTTCTTTTCATATTTGAGATTCATGGTCCACTACACGGGAACGACCCTCCCATTTGCATTCGTGAACACGAAGGCGACAGATGTTTAAAGGCTATCCGTGGGTGTTGCGTTGCGACTCCTTGAGCTTGCTGTAAAATTGTGGTTGTTGACATATATACAGGGTATTACAGGAATATTTTATCAACGTATATGGAATTGTTGAGCTCGTTAAGGCAAATATTTTTTCCAATGGAATATGGTCTTTAACATGCCCTGTTTCGGAATGAGAGTTAAATTACTACAATTTGTGACATTGGTGTTTTTGCCCGACATAGGAGCATAGAATGTGCTGTTGCGAGACAACCAGGTCTCATATACAGAAACTAAATACACCGCCGTGTTCGTGAGAAAATTGCTGCTTCTTTCGAAGAACTCATAAGGCCGGTCAGATGCTACATGGTCGCTTAGAAGAGAATTCGCCAAAATGAAGTTATTTTATTAACCTTCACGCCCAATACCTCAAAATCATTACCTTACGACCACTTACAGCGCTCTAAACTAACATATTCAGGCAAATGCCTTTCATGACGATCATTTTGGTATCAAACTTATGGCAATGCGAGCTGTGGTTGCGGAGTAATTACGATTTTTTGGTGGGATGTCCAGATTAAGTGCATGTAAAATGACGCGCTGCGGCTGTCGCGCGACACGTCGGCGGTAGTGAACGTCGCTACACAGTCATATATATATATATATATATAAATATATATGGTTTGCCAACATATTTTACTGGTGAACTTTGCACAACTCGAGCGACGTTTTTAGTCTACGTGAAACGGGCTTCTGTCTGCCGCGTTTGGCACAGAGCTGATTACTGTACCTGCTAGTGGGCTGCAGGCCAGCAGTACAAACCGTTAGAATCAAGCTGAAGTCACGAGCTACTTACCCTTTTTAGCAATTTTTGCGAAAATGGCAAGGCAAAATAAAACGCGGAATGGCACGCTCTAGTCGTCATGTGTACACAAGGTACAAAGTGCACTCCGGGATTTCACCAGGTGGGGGACAAATGCCGCTGCATGTATGCACAGGAATGCGCTATGTGTAACGCGCCGATCTGCCAGAAGCATCGGCGCTCTTTGCGTTCTCAGCCAGCAAATGGATACTAAGGAGCATCGAAAAAATAAGTCATTGCGTATATATATATATATATATATATATATAATTTCTTTGTGGAGAAGGATGAATGCTTTTACGCATGCTACGAGTACGGGGTATTCCCTCCTCTCGACCAGTGTGGGACTCGACCCTAGCGGTTGGATGTTGGTTCGCCAAGACCCCTACCCACTAAACACACCTCCATCCTTAAACTTCACTCCCTAATGGCCCGGATATCCATACAACAGTACTATGGGCCGTTAGTAGAAGTGGCGAGCGCCTACCGGATCATTTGGCCGAGGTCACTCACAGGTTACGGGTTCCCCCACCGGTCCGACGTGCTTGTCCCAACACCTGCGAACCCGTCTGATTACAGGCCACGTCATCTGTTGATGTCGTAAGCGCTATCCGTTCTCTTCTGTACCTGCCGAGCTCGGTTTTGTTTTTCATCACTGCAGTTGCCATTTCCTCGCCCAGCTTCCATGCTGATGCTGTGCTGCATATGTACTCCACAAACATTTTCATGTCACTTCTCGGCGGCTCCGGTGTTCTGGCTACTCGTTTTTCTTCTTCTCTGAACCATTTCAATCTTAGCAGCGCTATGGCAGTTGTCCTTGCCTGCTCTAGTCTATTGCATTTCAGGAGAGTGTGCTCGGGGTCATCGTCAACGCCGACCGCACAGTGCACGCAGGTTACCGAGGGAGCTTTGCCTATACGAATGAGATAGCTTTGAAAGTCATCATGGCTAGTGAAACACTGCGCAAGGAAAAAGTTAAGTTCTCCTGCCGGGCGTTCTATCCACTTGTTGATGTCCGAGATGAGCAAGCGAAGTGAATGGCCCGGTGAGCCTATGGGTATGGCGTCCCATTCTTCTTGCCACGATCTTATCGTTTTTTCCCTCTTAATTTCTTTGCTGGACTCATTCCCTGCTTCCCACATCCTTCTTCTTTCGTTTACTATCAAGTCCCAGGCTGGGAAACCGGCCAGTACCAGGGCTGCATTTGTGCTAACCGTACGGTAGGCCTGCAGGATCCTAAGCGTCCCTATTCTCTGCGTATTTCTCAGGGCCTTTCTTGCCGTCGTCGTTTTTAGGGTGCTCTGCAGCCAGAGACGCGCCGCAAAAAGTGCAATTGATTCGGTAACCGACATTAATAGTCGTCGCCGACACTCGCGCGGCCCATATGAATTGGGAAGGATCTTGCTTATCGCGTTAGCCGCTTTAGCCGCCTTGGCCGTGCATTTCCTGATATGACTTGTGCCCCTGAGGCCCTTGTCTGGTAGGACACCAAGGTATCTGGCTTCTGTTACTTGCTTGATCTCCTGACCCGCCACCATCAGTTTTATGCTGCCCACTCTTTTTCTTCTTGTCAAGAGAATGGCTTGACTCTTATCCGGGGCCAGCTGTAGCCCAGCTCTATCCATCCATCTCTTTGTCGACCGGAGAGCCATGTTTGTCTTTAACTTCTCTCTTTCTGTCTCAAGACGTCGTCATATGTTATGTTTCAGAGCAGAGAGCCCAGGATTGATCCTTGCGAAACTCTTGCTGTTTCCACCGTGCCGTTAAAAACTCTTCTATCGTCCAAGTATCTCGAGACGGCCCTCACAAGAAACGGAGGGACCGCTGTTCTCACCAGGGTTTCTAAATTCTCTTTCCACGGCAGACTGTTGAACGCGTTTTTGACATCCAGAAGGACAGCCACAAGAAGTTTTCATTTGTATACTATATATATATATATATATATATTTTTTTTTTTTGTAAGCGCTTTAGGGCGTTTTAAAAAAACGAAATAGCGGAAAGCAAAAAGCTCTACTGGCGACAAATGATCAAGGACATAAATGACAAGCCATGGGGAAACCCTACAAAGTGATTAGAGAAATATGCGTGCAGGCCCCAAAAGTCACACTGCCAGACACAGAGGTCGTACACATTTTAAACAATCTATTTCCACAGCATGGACATTTTATTAGGGAAACATACGCAATAAGACGGACATCTTCAGAAGAAGAGGAGTTCCCGCCTATTACACGCACAGAGGTATTGATGGCAGCGGAGAGGCTCAAATCAGGGAGATCTCCAGGACCCGACGGCATTCCGCCTATAGCGGTAAAGATGCTCTTCAAGAAACACCCGGAGATGGTAGCGGCAGTTTTTACCAAGGCGATGGCAAGTGGGGAAATGTCCTAGAGACTGGAAAAGGGCGGAAGTGGTCTTGATTCCCAAAAGTAACGGAGGGTACAGACCCGTATGTCTCCTGAACACCCTAGCAAAAGGGTATGAGGCAATTATAGAAGACAGACTCAGGACGTTTGCAGAACAGTATGGTCTTCCTGTCGTCCAATCAATATGGATTTCGCAAGAAAATTTCAGTTTTTACAGCAATACAACGAATTACAGCCAAAGCTGACTTGCTTTACGGCGAACCTATATATAAACGAAAGCTCCTTGTGGCAGTGCTTCTCGATGTCAGAAACGCGTTTAACAGTCTGCCGTGGAAAGGGATTTTAGACACCTAGTGACAAAAGCGGTTCCTTTATTTCTCGTAAGAGCCGTTTCGGGATATTTAGAGGACAGAACATTTTTTAAGGGCACAGTAGAGATAGACATGACTGCAGGAGTTCCTCAAGGGTCAATCCTGGAGCCCCTGCTCTGGAACATAACATATGACGACGTCTTGAGACAAGATCTCCCATAGGGAGTAGAAATTATTGCGTATGCGGATGACTTAGCCATAATTTCTCAAGCAAAAACAGAGAAAGAACTAGAATTAAAGACAAACATGGCTCTCTGGTCAACGAAGAGATGGATGGATAGCGCTGGTCTACAGCTTGCACCGGAAAAGAGCAAGGCCATCCTTCTGACAGGCAGGAAAAGAGTAGACAGCATGAAACTGATGGTGGCGGACCAGGAAATCAAGCAAGTAACGGAGGCCAAATATCTTAGTGTCCTACTAGACAAGGGTCTCAGGGGGACAAATCACATTAGGAAGTGCACGGGCCAGGCGGCTAAAGCGGCTAACGCGATAGGCAAGAT
The DNA here is from genome assembly GCA_003439945.1 of Dermanyssus gallinae. NCBI lineage: Eukaryota > Metazoa > Arthropoda > Arachnida > Mesostigmata > Dermanyssidae > Dermanyssus > Dermanyssus gallinae. The sequence continues at coordinate 80,103 of QVRM01003205.1, read as the reverse complement.
CTTGCCAATTTTACACGGGCCGCGGGAGTGCCGGCGACGACTACTAATATTGGTTACCGAGTCAATTGCACTTTTCACGGCGCCAGTCTGGCTGCAGAACACCTTGAAAACGAGAACGGCAAGAACAGCCCTAAGAAGCACGCAGAGAACAGCGGCGCTTAGGATCCTGCAGGCCTACCGCACGGTTAGCACGAACGCAGCTCTGGTACTGGCTGGTTCCCCACTTGGGACTTGATAGTGAATGAGAGGAAAATTATATGGGACGGAGGGTTTGAATCTAACGAATAAGCTGAAAGGGAAAAAACGATAAGGTCGTGGCAAGAAGAATGAGATGCCATCCCCGCAGGCTCATCGGGTTATTCACTTTGCCTGTTCATCCCGGACATAAAGAAGTGGATTGACCGCCCGGCGGAGAAATGAACTTTTTCCTTACGCAGTGTCTCACTGGCCACGGTGATTTTTAAAGTTATCTATTTCGTATGAGCAAAGCTCCCTCGGTAACCTGCGTGCACTGTGTGGACGGCATCGATGATGACCTCTAGCACACTCTCTTAAAATGCAAGGGACTTGGACTGGCAAGGACAACCGCCATAGCACTTAGGGGTACTCATGTCTCTCACTTATGCCGACAAGCTCGGCCATTTTGAATGTTCACTTAATTGTTGACAGCTGCTTTGCTTGCACGTGTTTTGGATCGTCTTCGATTTTTACCTATTCAAAAAAATGGATCAAAGAACCTGTATCAAATTTTGTGTGAGAAACGAAATTAAGTGCGCGGATGCATTCCGAATATTGACTGTGGCATACGGAGAAGCTACCTTGGACCGAAGCAACGTTTATCGGTGGTACAAAATGTTCTCAGAAGGCCGAGAAGATGTGAACGACGAAGAGCGTGCCGGACGCCCGAGCACTTCAACAACAGACGAAAAAATTCATGAAGTGGAGAAAATGGTATTAGCCAATCGTCGAATCACCGTTAGAGAAGTTGCTGAGGACCTAAACATATCGATGGCTCGTGCCATTCGATTTTTATCAATGATTTGGGCATGAGACGGGTCGCCGCGAAATTCGTACCAAAATTGCTCAATTGCGACCAAAAACAGCATCGCATGAACATTGCTAATGAGATGTTGGACTCTGTCCGCGACGACCCAAATTTGCTCCAGAGGGTCATAACTGGTGACGAATCGTGGGTTAATGGTTATGACGTGGAAACCAAAGCTCAATCATCTCAATGGAAGCTGCCGCACGAACCAAGACCGAAAAAAGCGCGCCAAGTTCGGTCGAATGTGAAAGTTTTGCTGACAGTTTTCTTCGATTGCAGGGGCGTGGTGCATGAGTTCTTGCCACAGGGTAGAACGGTCAATAAGGAATATTACCTGCAAGTTATACGCAATTTGCGCGAAGCAATCCGCCAGAAACGCCCGGATTTGTGGAAGAACAAAAATTGGCTTTTGCACCACGATAACGCCCCTGCTCACACGTCGTTGCTTGTGCGCGAGTTTTTGGCCAAAAACAACACACTAATGATGCCGCAGCCACCGTATTGCCCAGATCTGGCCCCCTGTGACTTTTTCTTGTTCCCTAAACTGAAGAGGCCCATGAAAGGACGACGTTACGCTACGCTTGACGAGATAAAGACGGCATCGAAGGAGGAGCTGAACAAGATAAAAAAAAATGGTTTTTTGAAGTGCTTCGAAGATTGGAAAAACCGTTGGCACAAGTGTATAATATATCATGGGGATTACTTTGAAGGGGACAAAATAGATATTCATGAATAAATGAATAATTTTTGAAAAAACACAAAAGTCGCGATACGTTTTGAACACCATGTATATATATATATATATATATATATATATATATATAATATATATATATATATACATATATATATATATATATATATAAATATATATATATACATATATATATATATATATATATATACATATATATATTTTTTTTTGTTGACGCTGAACTTCAACACTTTAGTTACACTTTTATTTGCTTATATTCAAGAGGCAACAATTGTCTCCTTATGAACGTGTACACCGGATAAATCAAGTACAAACGTCGCATATCCTCCAGGTTCGGGCGTGTCCAGTCTAGCAGAGTTCCACGCACAGAGGCGGCATTACCCCGTTGAATGTCCAGCGATAGTCTCTGGTGCAGGTACTCGACAGCTCTAGTGTCCCCTGTCGAACGATTGAGCGCCTTGCCGACACGTTGAATAAGTTTATGCGTCTTCGGGCCAGGTCCCCCTAATGTCTCGAATGCCAGTGGACGAAAGTCGTGGGGGTAAGTGATACTGGCATACTTTCTGCACTTGTTCGCTTCCGCCAACATAGACGCGTGTCCAGCATGTTCCGCTCCCGCACTGACCATTGAGGGGGCTAATGAGTCAGTAACGGTTGCATCCCATACCAGCATGCGACCCATCTCGAAGGACGTTAGTGTCAGCCCGTCCGGTCGCTTCCCATCATTCCTGCAGAGGCCAGGAGGCTCGAGAATGCAAGGAAAGCCGGCCGACCTTAAAGCTCGGCTAAATGTCTCGTTAAGTGCGGCGTGTCGGGCTCGACGACCTGAGCTTAAGGCACAAGAGAGGCCATGGTGTGCCTGTGGCCCCACTTGATCGCCGCATTTACATTGGTGGGGGATTACGAGAGCTGTCCCCAGGCGTAGCCCCGCACTAATCCGAACAGTCTCGTCATCTAATAGAGTGCCTAACTGAGCACTGGGGAGAGCCTGTAACCAGGCCCCGGCACTTTTTGAGGAGACTGCCCGTAGCCTGGCCTTGTCAGTCGTAGTGGGGGCCTGCTCAAGGAGATGCGCAAACGTCTTCTCCTGCAGTGGGGTCGACCAGCCTTTCTGGGAAAGGGTGTCAGTGGGTATGGCACCGCACAGAGAGGCTAATCTCTCAAGTAAGCCTGCCAAAGTGTGATCGTATACACTTTGACCTGTATCGTCCAGTAACCGTTTGGCCTTTTCCAATGCCTGGGACATAGATGAGACGATGGCAGGCCCAGCCAACGCTACTGCGTCTGGCATTCCCAGTCCACCTAAGGATATGGGAAGCAGAGCCTGCAAGCCTGCATCGGGTGAGAGGCGTACGTTCAGGAGCAGTTCCAGTGTCTTCAAGGTCCACTCGTTAAAAGCTCGAAGGTTCTCGGTCGAGTCAAAACAATTAGCCCCTCTAAGTAAGTGAGTTATCCGGGCCGCCGAAAAGCACGATCTCAGTAGGTACATTCCGCGATGAGATCCCAGCGATGGAAGACGGCTGGCGGCTACTTCAAGCTTTTCTCTCCACGCGTCTAGAGCCCCAGGTAGCCCCTCTTGGCAAAGAGGAACCCCGAGGAGCTCAATGTCACTCTTCTGGACTACCTTGCAACCGGGAAGGAGATGGCATAGCTCCGATATATCCGGCGAGATCATATCCTCGGGGCCCGTGATGTAGACCTCGCATTTCCCAGGGTTTAGGGATAGACCACTCACCCTCTCGAAATCCAGGACTCTGTGGATATCACCGACTACCGTAGCTAGGTCACCTCCAAGCACACCGTCGTCTAGGTACCAGGCATTAAGAGGACTTTGTAGGGAGTCGATCAAGTCCTTTACGCACAGGCAGAACAGCGGTGGACCTAAAGGGTCTCCTTGTTGGAGGCCCGACTGCGAAGATATAGTCGCGTGTGGCAGAACCAAGTGCGACGGTTGAGCATAAGCCGCATGTACCTGGTGAAACATTTGCGGGGCGTAGCATTTCACCGCGTTTAGCAAGTGGTTCTCTTCTGACGCTATTAAAGGCATTCCTAAAATCCAGCTTCACCAAGACAGTCGGGCTACTGCGGGAGTTTATAAATGCACGAGAGGTATGAATTCCAATCTCCGTCCCGCCAGTAGTTGCAAAACCCAGCTGATGGTGGCCAATTGCCGATAATATTTCAGCTTTGTTGGCAGCGCACCCTATTTTTGAAGCCAATCTCCGGAGTGTGGACGAGCATGCTATCGGGCGGATAGAGCCGTCTTTCTTCTTGAGAGCAAATAGTCGTGCCCCAAATATAATAGGTTGAAGGGTTATAGGGGGAGACCCCCACCGAAGAATGTCTACCACTTTTGCTAGTGCATCTGCCAGTCTATCGGCGACGGATCCTAAGACAGCGGACAGGAGGTCCTGAAGAAGTCGAGGCCTAAGGAAGTCAAGACCAGCTGCAGAGCTCCTAGGAAAGGATCTCACGGCCAGGCGCACTTCGTCGCTAGAGGTAGTGGATGGTAGCATAGTCGGGGGACGAGATGGCAAGCAAAGGTCCGAGGGGGCTTGCGGATGTTTGTCTCGAAGAGATTCAAGGCTTTCGGACTGACATATAAATGTATCCGTAGAGCCAATGAGTCTGGCGGCGCCAGTGACGTCCCCTTCGGAGAGCTTGACTATGGCGCGTCTACAGATCTCATCTTCGGGGTCCCTCCTGGTAGTCGTCCTAGTTTTATGGTGTACGATGTTCTCAATCCTTAAACCCTGCGAAAAATCGCGAAGGTTCTTTTTAATAATCACTGTGAGAGAGCGCGTGTCGTTTCGGATTTGCGGAAGGGCAAGCACCACCGGCGCGAAAGAAAACAGTGAGTGCCAGGCCTCAATGTCGTTGTTTAAGGCGACCTTCAATAAAACTTTCGTGAGCTCGTCTGCGACGGACGCCCTGACAGCTTTGGGCAACACCCGGACTAGCCTTGCATGTCGCATGGTATTCTGAATGTGTCCGACCAGTTCCTCCGAGGTGGCCAATGTGCCAGTGGTTGGCGCTACTTCTATGCCCCCGACGCCGGGGTGTCTGGCGGACATGTGCCTAGAAAGTCCTCTTCTTGTATAAATGTTGTTACACACGGAACAAGCGACCCTGTTTAGGTCCTGCTCAGCGTCGCTAGGAGCGTTCCGTGGCATCGCTAGGTTGCTGGTAGAGCTGCGGTCTTCCATTATAAAGAAAAGTTCTTTAGCTTATCAACTACCGGCAGCAATGCTAATAACGGCTTTAATGCTTCGGCAATCGTCGTGAGTGTGGCTGCCAGGTCAGGACTAATACCCTGGATTACTTTTGCCAGGTCCGACAAGGTGGTTCCGATACTGCCTGGTGGCGTCGCTTTCTTAACTTTGTGCTTTCGCACCCTCCGTGTCAAAGGCCGCGGTCGAGTGACCGAGCTTACTCTACTATATCTAGGCTTGCGCCGAGGAAGGCGCCGAGGTCTGGGCAAAAGAACGTGCGGAGCGCTTCCATCTTGAGTCGACGAGATGCCCCGCAAGACTGCAGCGTATGACGGTTTGTCCTCCGTGACGCCCCGTGTAGAGTCTCCCACAGGAACCGGGCACTGCGCTTCTTCTGTGATAACTGCAGATGGATTAACCGTCTGCACCTGTCGAAGCGTCCTAGCTTCCATGATAATTCGGTTCTTCTCACGAAGGTAGGCTAAACGTGGACAAGTGGGGGAACCAGCCGCGTGAGACCCGTTGCAGTTGACACACCTCGAAGGATTAGGACACTCCGCAGCCAAGTGATCTGACTTGCCACACTTTTTGCAAGCCCTTCGCAGAGTGCATCTGTCAGCAAAATGACCCGCTCTTTGACAGTTAAAGCACAGTTTGGGCTGGTTCAAGTATCACCGGGTGAACCTTAAAACCTAGAAAAACTGACGCTGGTGGCTGGCGGTCAAATGTTAAAATCACCTTATTGAGCGGTATTTTACCCGCTTGCGTTGAGTGGTAAAGGCGCCGCACAGCTGTAACTCCAGCACTACTTAGCTCGTCTCGTATCTCGTCGTCGGTAAAAGCCACGTTTACGCCTTGGATCCTTGCTTTGAAACTCGTCAAGGCGGGGCAAACAGCCGATACGGAAACTCCACCAAGAACTGTCAGTTGCAACAGACTTTTAGCGGCTTCCACACTGCTGACCCACACGAGAATTCCGCCGTTCCCCCTTGATATCTTGCTGCCCGGTGAAATGGTGTATATTTCTTTGAAGAGACGTAGCATCGAGCCTTCCGCAAAGTCACTGGGACTTGAATTGTCCGGGCAGTTCTTGCGAATAATAACCTTGAAGGTATTGAGAGATCCCGATGAAATGTCGCTCTTGAGTTTCTCTAGTTGGCGCCTGCTCGCGAGAAATTGCACTCTTCACTCTGCGTGAGATCACCACGGAAAAGCCATCTTCAGGATGAGTCTCTGGCTGTCCGTCGTTCCCGGCCTCGGTAAGCGAACACTTTCTCCGTTTTGTGCCAAAGGCAGTATTGCTTCTAGAGGGAGCGTCTGGCGCGGCTGCCAACCCGGCGACACACGAAGACAATTCATCACCACATTTCGACGCATCCATCGTTGCGCTAGAGCTCGAGTTAGCTACTTGTTCAGCGGAAGTTGGCACGCTACATGCCACGGTGTTACCGGCCACACGCGAATTGCACCGCAGCCTAGATATATCTAGGCTATCCGGGGGTTTCCTCCGATTGGCCTCGTCCGACATCGCAGCACGACTGCGAGAGACGAAAACCAAAAAAAAGGAAAATATGATCCAAAAAAAAATACGCCCCTACTTGGGTATCGAACTCGGCCCCGTCGAGTGGTAGTCGAGGGCACTGCCAATAGGCCAATAGACCAGTTGGCTCTCCTAAGTCCTAAACTACCACGTCTTCCGCTGCAACAATGTGTAGACCTGCGATGACTCTAGCAAATCGAACTCGGTCAGCTGGAGGCTCAGAGGAATCCGATTCCTCAGAGACGCAACCACACTGTCTCCAAGTGTGCACTATGCACCCGTCGACCACTCAGTACACGCACAATCGTTGATGCAATTATCACTGCAAACGTTGAAGTCAAAACTCAGAAAACAATCTATTTTACTGGAGCCAACAGAAACACGACCACACTCTGCCAAATCGAACAGAATAAATATATATATATATATATATATATATATATATATATATATATATATATATATATATATATACGAAATAAGGCGCTTAGAACCGCGTTTGTTGCAGTCTGGTATCAAGAGCTGCCCTCGTGCCTTGCTCACGAGAGGGAGACCACGCGGCCTACAGAAGAAAACGATGTCGATGTTTTGAGTAAGCTGTAAGAAGCGTGTTACACGTGTGAGACCTACTTTGAAACTGTTTTGTAAAAATAAATACAGTTTTAGTATACGTATAGTCACCCCGCTTGACGCGTGTTCATTCGTCAGTAGTAATTTGTGACGTACATATACGCTAAAGATCTTGTAAATGCAAATCACTTATGAAATATATCAAATATATTGTTACGCGGTTCGCCTTCGCTTCGTTGCAACAATTTAATGATCTCCAATCCAGTAGCCCTTCTTTCCATAAAATGCATATTGCCTTGCCGCCGTGGCTTAGTTTCAACTCTGTAACCGTTTTGAATCTCTGCGTTTCAAATATGTATTTGAATCACATTACCTGTGCAACCAACCTTGTAGCCATAGCCAACCATAAGGATAACGGATGTTACTATGGGGTCCATTAAGGCCAAAGAGTAAGAGCAAAGCTTACGTTCGAACATCCTACTACAATGGGATTACGCCTGCGTCTGTTAGAAAACGTAAGTCGTCCTTATTGACTTGCCGATGTATTCCATAACATTGAAAACTGTTACTTTCTTATCTTGTTTTGCATATTCTCTATGTTTCGTCAGTACGCGCGATCTGATGTTGTGCTAGAAAACGGTAATTATTAAATCTACAGGCCAATTGTTCTTTTTCGCTACACACGCGTTATCATTTATATAGTTTACTCTATTACTCTTAGTTAGCAGCCTTTTTTCTAATGGTATCCGTTTCGCAGAATTAAGCCAAGCCTCTCTTTACACAAAAGCTTTGGTACGCTTTCTATATTTAATATGTCTAATGACAAGCGACAAATATTTGTGCGTGCCTTTTCTCCAAAGTTTCTCTAAAAGCCATATAGTTTTCTAATTACCTTGCCTATGTTGTGCTCAATATCACAGTTGCTTTATCTATTCTGTCCTTAAACACACTATCCTTGACGCACCAGTGCAAGCCGCAGCGTAACTAACCAGTACATGAATAGTCCTTCGGGCTGATGAAGTATCGTCGCTCAAAAATGTCATTCAACACACGACTATAGACATCGTTGACCAATGCACCTGGAGCTTTTGGGATAATCCTCATGATGGCTATTCGTCTCGTTGCTTTCACTAGTGTGTCAGCTATATTTCCAATGGGATCAACAGGGGCTTAGGTTAATCCCATTTAAAGAGGACGCATCTGTGTTTGTTAGCTTTGGTAGGTTGGCTGCTTGGAATCAAGTCAAACCTTACAATGTGTGTTATGTATTGCAGAACCCCTGATCCTTATAGATATATAGCAGCTCACATTTCGAATACAGCTTCTATAGTTTGCGAGTTTTTGTGCTTATCCACTAGAAAGGTTGACGGTAGGTCTGAGCTCTTGTCTCGTCTATTGGACCTCAAGGACTTTCAATAAGATAATCCATGCCTAACATAATAATGTAACGAGAATCAATGTCTAGGTGCAGGCACCACTGCATTACGTAAAAACGTAGCATTTTTTGCCTATTCTCACTGTTTTCCTTTTTTTGCAGTATACCTTTCTTTATTGCTACTGTTTTTGTTCAGACAAGCATGTTTTTACTCAAACTTTTGTAGTTGTTCTTTAAAACCTGAGGAAGAAGGCCAAATGACTAATTTCCTCTTGCTGACTTGTCTAATGATACGATGTGTATTACGGAATACATGATGTAATGTCATATGCATAATTCGGCTTCAATCGGTAGGGCTTTCACCTATAAATGTTGTAAGGTCTTTATTTATTAAGCTCTACTCATCGAAGTCAAAACGCCCTTTGAAATGAACCGCACTATATTTAGTTACAACCGTTATTTAACGGATTTTCACGCATGGGACAGTTGCTTAAACTCATAGTATTTTTAGAAACTCTGGGAAAGAACTAGGTCAAGTTTTATTTAATTAAAATTTATGAAGATTTGCACTTCATGGGGATATCCCACCGCTTCGCCACAGCATCTTAATTGGGGGTCCCTAGGAGATGATCTAGTTCACTCTGTCACTCGTTGTCTCCTTCATCCTCTACTTTGTAAGAAGAACTTTCTGCTTGATTTTTCAAGAGATCTAAGTATTGGCTAAATATGAATTAATTCTCCAGTTCCTATCAATTTGTCTGATTCGCTAAGCGAAGTACGAGCACAGTAGCCCTTGTTGAAATTGCTAGGTAGGTTGCCAGGTGCGAGGAAGTCTGAGGCAGTAAGCGGAAAGCGTCATTCCGTCGACCTCAACGATAAGCATAGTATTGGTGAACAACATGTTTCTGTCTTTGACATGACGCTTTTTTGCGGGTTGATGTTAACTGCGTATCCTCATGCCCAACTTTATCACATTACTAAACCATGTGGGAATCGCGGCGGTCGGCAGCCCACAAGCGGCCCCGGAGTTATTAAGTTTATTTATGACCTCGAAACGAGACCACTTTGGCCTTCCCTCTCTAAAGTGTATGCAGTGATTGACTTGCAATTACCTGCAGTTCTAGAGCTGTCTGCGTGGGACGAAGCATTGCTTTGCTTCTTTTAAATCTTATTGCAGAGTATCAGATCGGGGTCTCATACTGTACAACAGAATCTGCCACCGTCCCAGCAGCCCCTTTCGCTTCTCGCTAGCTCCTTTGGCTTTCGGTGTCAGCCCGTTAAGGCTTGCCACAGCAAGTGTTGCTTTCTTTGCATGTGCTAAGTAATGCCGTAATCCCATTTGACACCTGGGTCGCGGATTATCTTGCTGGTCATGCCTCTTTGTCCATCCAGAGGCGGGTCAAGGTTCCTGCACTTCTTTTTTTTCCAATTAGCAAGACAATCTGCTTGTTTCTGAAGATACCTCTCAGGTAACATTATATGTATATATATATATATATGTATATATATATATATATATATAAGATACCTCTCAGGTAACATTATATGTATATATATATATATATATATATATATATACACACAACTTGTTTAGTCTGGAAGAGAATTAAAAAAGAATTGCTGGAAACGAATCCCTGTAATGTTGTGGGCAACCAGCCGAATCAGTGTCCAGTGTAGAACTGCCGAACTGCAGTGAACCAGTGTACAACTGCCGAAAGCGTTTTGATCGTTAGGATTTGATCCTTAATACATCTGTGATGAGCGCGAATGGGAATAACAAACATTGTGATATTAATTATTATGAAGACTATGCGCACGATAAAGGTAATCCAAAAATATGCTCATTGATGGAGTGCATTTTGAATTCATGGTGCTTTTTCGGTTGCTTGCATCACATCCCCCGTGAGACAACCAACCACCTGGGCATAGCCGTCTATATATATATATATATATATATATATATAATATTGTGGTGATTTATTAATCATTTACAAAACACTTCCACACTCGGCAGTGATCACCCTAATAACAATTGTTTTTACCTGGAATTGAACCAGGGACCTTTTTTGGTAATCAGGAGCCCTACCGCTTAGCCATATCGTCACTTGCTTTGGAAACTGACGATGTCCTATAACCCCCTCAACCAGATACGGTTTTGGAAATGGTGTAAAATTAAAATTCCAAGCGCTGATTTCCACTCGAAAACGCACGCACGTACACACTCACTGATACGTTTGGATTTCATATTGGTGCAAAACATAGGCAGGGCTGCTGCGGGTGCTGCTGTGTGCGCTAGTAAAGCTGTAAGTCATAACGGCAGTCAAATGGCGTGAAAGTTCCGCATTATCTGTTGGATGTTTCCAGGACAGTAAGAGCTATGGATGTTATCCAGAAAGCTCTAAGAACTATGCTCAGTTTTCGCGGTACAACTTTGCTTTAGAAACGCCGCCCAATTACCGGATTGACCACAGTTCAGCGGAGCACAAACAAAACACGACCGCACGGCAGTGCGATCAGCTGATCTCACTGCGGCAGCGGGTATCAGAAACCCAACACAGTTGTCCGTCCGGACGGCCATGACATTATTTACGCTCAAAGTGGCATCCGTAGCTGCTTACGGAATTCAAGTGACATGAAAACATCTTAGCACTTCGCAGTTATGGCAGTTGGATAGGGTGAAGCCAGCCTTCTTGAAGCGAGTGCTTGGCCTTCCGTCAAATTCGCGCAACAGATTAGTGTACATGCTCGCGGGTTCAGTATCATTTATTAATGAACTCGTAGACCGCTTTAATTTGCCGCAGACAGTCGCTCTGGAAAGTTTCGGCATGAGTATTCTCAAAAAGTGTCTCTAATTCACAGAGAGTTTTATCTATCACCAGCTGTGACTAACCAGACCTGGAAGGACTCTCTCCGGCCATGTCGTCACCTCAGTACTCGCTACAGTGTTCACGGATTTCATCATCTACTATGCCGGTCTGCTGGGTTTCATGAACCCAAGGAGGACTGCAGATGCCGTCGTTGTGGCGGCCCATGTCCCCTCTACCACCTACCTGATTGTACGGAATCCGTGTCGCTTTCTCAGCTTCAGCGAGAATGCTCATAATTCATTTTACCATGTTTGTTATATATATCATGTTCGTATTTACATACCCAAACAGGGTGCATTTTAAATAAATAATAATAACAATTGTGGTAAAAAGGTGTCACGTGAGGTTAAGAATCAGCTGTCCGTGTCCTTGCTTGATGGTAGCCCCCGCTCTTATAAACCCGGTGCGAGCGGTATATCCTCAAGGTTCCTTGCAATGTTAAAAAGGTAAATTCTATAAAATTTATCTTCTGAGCTTTAGTAGGTTAAAATACTCATTGCCAGATAGGTAGGGCATATCCTTAATCCAGTAATGTACAAAGGGCGTTTCGTGTGCTTTTTTAAAATGTGCCCTATCGAACGTGTTGTGTAGCTGTTGAGACCAGTAATCGGTATTTTGTATAGCGGTCTCAATAGGAGGTTCCCTAGCGCTCGCAAAGAAGTCTTGTTTTAGCAAGGTATTTTTTGAAGTGATCGGTGGTTAGCATCCAATGGACACCAGGGTGCGTGGAGTGTTGTAGTGTTGTCAGACGGGAGAGGCGGAGTCTGGGGATAAATGTTTGAAGGCAGGGGATGTCCAGACCGCCGTGTTCTGTGTGCGTGTACAATTAGGCGTTCGGCACCGAGTTTTCGAGCTTAAGCCATTTCGACCTAACAACCTCTGATCTCTTTACCTAGGACGCTAAGGAGTGCGTGAGATGGTTTGGGACCAGAGACCAGTGCATATAGGAGGCGGGGAATGAGAAAGTCTTTCAAAAATATAAGTTTTTGGTGGGGTTTAAAGGGAGCTATCGTGAGCCTGTTGAGTAAATTAAGGAGTATATCCTTGGTAGAGTCAACTCTGCCATTGCTGTCAAAGTCGACTCCCATATATCTCCATCGATCGCTCATACCTTTAGCTGGCAATTGCCGATCTCCAACGTTACATTCGGGTACGGTATTAATAAAACCTTTGCCTTCCTTTTTGTTAAATAGATGGGAGATGGTAAAGCTTTTATTAGTATTAATTTCAAGGCCTCGGGATTTTAAAAAGGGGTCCGCAGTAATAAGGAGCCGTTGGAGAGTAGATTTCGTGGAGGCTAGGAGAATGCGATCATTCGCAAAGGCTAAGGCGGAAGTCATCAGTAAGTTGGTACCCGATATTAGTTTTGTCTAATTTTGAAAGAATGTTGTCGAGAACTAGATTAAATAAAAGGGGGGACAGAGGATCTCCCTGCCTAACACCCCTAGTTGGCCGAAATGTGCGACTTTTTGTCCAAATTCTATGAGAGTTTTAGATGAGAGGTACAAGCGTTCGATATAATTAATGAATACCTCCGGGTATCCGCAAGTCCGGAGTGACCACGGGACGGAGTCATGACTCACCATGTCGAACGTCTTACGGAGGTCGAGTGAAGCGGGTCTGAGCTCACGTCCTGCAGACTTGGCATCGTTAAGGATGCCATTCAGAACCGCAAGATTCTCGAAAGTACCATTATAGGGGAGAAACGCTCGCTAGATTGAGAGAAGCTTAATAGAGTTCTGGAGGCGTCTAGAGAGAATTTTGTTAAGCGTTCGTTGTAGGGGTCACAGATCGCTTGGGGTTGCGGCATTGTTAATTTTAAGGATGAACGCTAAGCGAGCAGTTTCATGAGCTGTGACAATATCGCTAATTAATAGTATGTTAAGAAGACAACAGACTACTTCTAACGGGAGTTTACGGAGAGACGAAAGGCAAATCTTGTCTAAGGCTAGTGCTTTAGAAGGTCCGCGGAGAGCTACGTGGGTTTCCTTTAGGGAGATAGGGAGGGAAACCTCGAAAAGATCAGAGTTGGGAGTGTATACGGGGCAAGGGAGTGGTTCAGGGGTGGTTGTGTCATCGTGTTGGCCCAGTGTTCTACAACTTCGGTGGCCTGCATGTTGTGTAAGGTGTGTTTGCCGTCCAGCACCTCATGAGCGCATTTGGATCGATTTTGGCTAAAAAGTTTTTGAGTGGTTGCGTAGTCTTTACGTCGCTGTTGCCTTTTAGATACTCGCGCTTCAGTGGCAGGTGTTTCTCTAAAGGCACGACGTCGGACAGTGTGTATAAAATGTTTGTTCAGAAAGTCATTTAAGGCGATAGTATTGTCCTCGCCTGAGCAAATTATATTTGAAAAATGAGTAAGGTCTGTTGAAATTATGTTGCGTTTGAGAAATGTGTTTGGGAAGGGCTTGTGTTTTGGATATAATAATATCTTTGTGGGAGGGATTATAGGGGTCACCTGATTCAGAGTATCGAGGCCGACTAGGCCCAGGAAGCTCAGATCCGTTAGGGTTGGAATCCAAGTGAGACCACTTTTTTACGGAAGCTCTCTACCAGATCCTTATGCACCTGAGAATTACGTTGGCTTCTAATCGCCTTAAGTGTGCGTGAGTTAAATTTAGTAGCTAAAAGGTGGTCAATTTCTTTAGGTGTTTCGTTGTTATTATTTAATATAAAATCTGCTTCTAATGCTGCTAAAAGTTCACGGTCTTGTGGGTTTCATCTGGCCTTCTTAGAGGGGGGGGCTAAAATGTTCTCATTATATTTGTCCGGATGGGCATGACGACGGTGTAAATTAAAACCCGATTTAAAATTAAAAGCCTTTAAGCAAGTACCAGATGGACATCTATAATTTGGCTGGGAGACGCGTGAAGTACTAAGGGGGTTAAAACTATTATTAGAAGCAGCAGTGTTATTTTGTGTGGAATTTCAAATCAAATTATTAGTCTGTGATCGGTTAGGAGTTGGGGAGGTGGCACGAACTTCTCAATGATTGTGAGCCAATTAATGTGGCTCGCGAGGCCCGCGCCAGATTTGCATACTCGGCCGCAAGTCTGGCAGCTGAGTCATCCGGCGGTGTTGTTGCCGTCACGTGATGCCATCGTTGTCTTGGTGGTAAGATTCTTTAAAAGTTTCGTTGTTTATCTCTACCCAGGGAGCACTATGTCATATATATATATATATATATATATATATATATATAGAATACTTTATTGAAAAATCGGTCCTCGAGATTCGAAATCTTATCCCGCATACCGGGCTAAATTGAGGCGATCAACTGTGCTCAATAAGGGGCTCTACAAATATAATTGACCAAGCGTTCGCCTTCTTTAAATTGCATTGTCTGGCATAAGTCCGATATTGTCGTCCTCACCGAGACGGGTCTTATACGGTTGACCTTTCAAGGTTCTACACAGCTAGCAGCTCGCTCTTGAAGGCCGCAATTGGGGCTGGCCTAGCGGTGAAGTTATGTTATAATTTACATTCAGTGGCTGTTTCGAGTAAATTGAATAAATAAAGCTTTGTAGTTTTCAAGGAAGATGGAACCAGCATAGCCGCCGTGTACCCTAGCTCACGACGTAAACAGTCGTCTCGGCCATCTTGGTGCATTAAAAACGTCGATATCATTGGATATTTTCTCCGAATTCCGGTACTTATTGGTACGACATTTTCGCAACCAACCTAAACCCGAACAACATCCAAAACTGCGGATATGTGTCTCACATTCTTAATGTGAAAGCTTCAACGTAAAACATAACAACTTCAGATAGTAGTTCAGATCATTATTTTCTTGCCGAGTTCTACTAAACCTTATAATAAGTACATACGGTTATGGAAGACCCTGTCTATATATATATATATATATATATATATATATATACAGCATCATGGAGTATCCGGACATTGCTTTTGTCCGTTTTCTCAGCAGTAAGGCTTTTTGTGCTTATGATTGTTTCGGGGCTGATGTATGATCTTGACGGGGTATGAGACCACCTCACAGTGGTGAATTTCAACCAACTTGAGAGCTGTTTCATTTATGTATGAAGCGAGTGCCTTGTTTGAATGCTATTTCAGACTGCGCATTAGCTGCTGAACCGATCCGATTAAGGCCGAAATAGAATGAATGTTGAATGCCGCGTATACCGCGTAGTTTACGATTTCTCGTTGGTAAATTCAATATTATACTCAACTTGAGTAAAATAGACGGCATTAAAATGAATTACACTGATCACTTTTGGGAATATAAAATACATTTAAGAATTTATGTACAGTATTTACGTTAGCAGGCTTAGGTGGTGTCTTGTGGACATCCTAATGTGATGATCCTAAATAGTGAAAATAATACATGCGCTTCACGCCGTCCCTGTTACCAAAATACGTTTAGGAGCTCTTCCTGCCGTTTCCAAACTTCGGCGAGGCGTCGGGAACGGTCACCCAGCGATATCAGCTTTTCTGGCAGAAACGCACCTGAGATACCAGATACTGACCTGGGGAGAGGGCGCATCTGCCGTCTCTCGTAGCCTCGTTAAGGGTCGTTCTTCAACTTCAACTTGTTTTCTTTAATTGTTTTTCTCAAGCAGTTTTTCACGATGCCTCTAAGTTTTTCGTAAATCCCTTTCCAGGGGGGTTGTGGAATGTTAGAATTCCACGCGACTCCCCCCTAGTCAAAAAATCCAGGGCCGCTTCGCTGTGCATCACTTTCCGCAGCGCAATGACGCTCCAGCTCACTTTCTGGTATATCAATGCGTTGTCGGACAGGAACCTTGCTGACATCCCTTTGCGTTATTCGAACCCCTTAATTGCTGATAGACAAGACTCCGCTGTCAGGCTTTGGACTGCTTCCATGTGAACTGTTCTGGTCGCGGCGCATGTAAGTATCGCCGCCCAAATCTTATTTTCGCTCGCTTTATTCCGTATCGAACTTGGTCACATAGACAACACGTACACTTGAAAGTCGTCGACTTGCTGCATTCTCCTGATCCAATACTCTTCTCGCGACACTTTCATGGCGACTTCTGTCTTTCGATGCTTTAGATGGTCCTTATGGACATCCATAATAATCAGTCAAGTTAACGGGTCTTCGACGAGTTATGTTGGATGGCGTACTTCATATTGTAACGACGTTGCATGCAAATGTAGCAATGTCAGGGTCGTCTACTTCGCTGGTTTGAAAGCATCGTTCCGTTTGAGGACCGGCTAATTTTCTGACGGTATCGGCCCCGGGCCATGTGTGTGCTTCGTGTTTGTTGTGAGAGACTATCATGACCTTGTTCCTCTTCTGGGTTTGGCCGGTGCAAATTTTTCTGGCTTATCGTGCTGCCCAACGGATGTTGTCTTCTGGAACACTCGAATGCTATTGACTGCGCTATTTTTATACCAACTACGACATAGAGTTGGTTCTAAGGTGTTCTCGTGTGCGCTGGTGTTTGTTGCTGCCCGTCGCTGATAGGGGTCGCCAGAGTGTCCGCTGCATGCCGCTGATGTCGGCTGCATGTCGGCTGCAAACACAGTAGTGCCTATGTGGTTTTTGCGTGCTGCCTCGCTAGCTAAAGTCGTATCTGCACGTCTAACAGCGCGCGTGCCCGTGCAAACATGCAATAACCCGTTCCGGTTACTCTCCACTAGGGAATGACATGGATATCAATAAGGCATCGTTAGAGTAGAGGAGAAAGGCTGCTCCGTCTAGCAGAATTAAGGTGGTTGTAAATCAAAAGGAGAAGAAGTTTTCCACAGCTGATAGCGGCACGGCTGATAGCTCGGTAGCTCTCTCGAGTGATGTTCCGAAGGAAAGAGTGGTGATGCTCCATCTGTGGCAGGCGATGAGACTATGGATTCTACGCCTGTGGTTCGCACATCGAGTACTACACAGTCAACGCTCGCGGAAGCTGCTGTCTTGTCCGGTGTTACTTCGAACGAAGAAGGCGTTGCTTGCAAAGGATTCGAATGACTGGAAGGTAGTGACTAATAAAAACACCGTCAAGCACATTGACAAGGTTAGAGGGCTGATTCAGGCTATTCGCGGCAAGGTGGCTAAACGCATCAAATGCTACTTTCGAGTCAGGATATATCGCCGACTGGAGATACAGCATCGGTCGTTTACGAATCTTTCACCAATAAGCTCACGGCTCTATGCAGTGAACCTTTAGACTGTTTCCCTAGTCTCAACCTGAATCAAGAGGCGGCATCGATCAACTGTGGTTCAACACATCCGATGAAGCTGCAGAGGCGTTGAGATCAGCAGGGTTTTGAGTATACCGGTATTGGCCAAATGTGAAGATCTAGCCAGATATTGGACCAAAATCAGTGGAGTCTACCAAAAAATGATGTACAGGCGGCGAGTATCTGGCGAGCTGACACCATTCCCTACTGTCACGGCTATTCTTCGATTCAGCAAGATCCCTCCAGCTGAGGTGTTTCTTGCATGCCGTACGTTTAAGGTTGTAAGGTAAACACTGAGTAGATAGGCACAAACTATTTGTCCTCTGTAGAGAGAGGCGTGATTTTTGTTAAAACAGAGATAAAAGTAATCTCCTCTTATAAATTGCGTAGTTCTGATGGATTTGTCCAAGCTTCGCTTGCATATCATAAACTCTCGGGGGTTTGAGGGCTACCTGATAGCTCTTTGCTCATGTCGAGTGACACATAGCGATATTTTGCTTAATGTCCTGGACGGGGATTTTCCAACGAGTGGTAGCTTGCCATGTATTTTACTGGGTGACTTAAATATTAACTGATTGATTGATTGGTTTATTTGCTTGATAATTGTGTGTACACATATCACCCTTTTATATCAGGGGCGCATAACGCTGCAGCTATTAATTACCTATATTGTGGTCTCCAGTTACTTTGCCCTTATGTGTTGAACACCCTTCATCGGGATAGCCTCTGTTTCGTAATCTCTATCTGTGCCTTTTTCTGCATTCTTGCCTAATTCCAGCGCCTCCCCTAATTCTAAATCCCTAGTTCCTCCCAGTTGTTCACACTCCCTAATCAGATGATCTACAGTTTCTTCTCTCTTACTGCATATTCGACAAACCGTTGTTTCTAATTCCTCGTAGCTGTTTCGCTGTACTCTTGTGTCTAACATACCGGCTCTTGCATCCGCTAACAACCCGCTGCCTCTTGTATTATCATATAACCATGCTACTCCACCCCTTTCCAATTTCATATTCCCGTATACTTCTTTTAAACTAGTTTTCTGCATAAGTGCTGTCCGCCACGTCTGGGTGTATGCTGCCTTTACCCTACTTTTAATTTGCCCACTGGACATAGCAATGTCTGTCCATTGTTTGCTGGTGAGTACTTCTCTCTGAATCCCTTCTAATTTCCTCCATAAACCCGAGCTATGCATTAGAACAGCGTTTCCAAATGTCAGCCCTGGCACATACAGTGCCTTCCAAATGTGCCTTGTAACCACATACATATTGAATCCCCATAAGCTTTTGCACCTTACCGAATTCCTACCCCTCCAATGTAACTCCCGAAAATACTAAAATAGCGCTCTTCTTTTCGTTAAATACCATATTTAGTTCATCTGCTGCTTTTCCACAGGTATTCACATTCCTTGAACCTCCCCTACGTCCCTTCCTAAAATAACCATATCATCTGCAAACAACAAAAGAGGTATTCTGATAAATGCTTCCCTTTCACCGAATTGCCACTCCAACCCTGTGTTGTTCACCTGTCTCGCAATTCTTTCTATATATATTAGAAAAAGTATTAATGATAAAGGACAACCCTGTCTCACTCCTTTAGCAACACCATATTCGCTCGATTCTCCCTCATTTCGTTTAATCATTACTGTGTTTTCCCTATAAATATCCTCTAATAAGCCCTATCCAACTTGTATCAAATCCTTCTTCAGCCATATACTTGTACAAGGTATCTCTATTGACCATATCATATGCTTTTTAGATCCAAAAAACCGCCAACACAACCTTGTCCCCTCATCCTAGATATTTCGACTATCTGGTTTAATAAAAAAAATGGTCGTCTAACCTATATCCCTTTCTAAACCCACATTGCCATTCCCCAATTTCACCATTTGCTTCCAACCTATCTTGTACCCGACTCTTAAAAATGTGCATAAAAATACGATACATAATTAATATGGTGTAATAGTTATCGGTCGTCTATTTTTCAAATCATCGTTATCGACGCCATCCTTTGGCAGCAAGGAAACCCTTCCCTTACGCCAACTTCTCGGTATGCTACTTCCGGCAAAGATGCTATTGAAGACTTTAGATAAATAACTTATGTAGACCTCACCCAATGCGTGTACTATCTCCATTGTTATTCCATCTAACCCGCATGCCGTCTTCCCTTTCATTCTTCTAATAACTTATTCTATTTCTTCAACTCCTGTAATTATACTTGTATTCATTCTCGACCTCCCTTCACTGACCTCATTACTAATAAAAAAAATAGCGCTTCTACCGCCGCATTCATCTCTTCTTTTGTGTACACTTTTTCGTGCTCAAGATTAGTCATGCTTTTTCCCGCATTGACTACATACGAGGTGTGTTCAATCGTTATCGCGACTTTTGAATTTTCGCGGGTTACGTATATTCGAATTTCGATTTTTTGTGGCGTTATGTTGGTACTCATGTCTCTCACTTATGCCGACAAGCTCGGCCATTTTGAATGTTCACTTAATTGTTGACAGCTGCTTTGCTTGCACGTGTTTTGGATCGTCTTCGATTTTTACCTATTCAAAAAAATGGATCAAAGAACCTGTATCAAATTTTGTGTGAAAAACGAAATTAAGTGCGCGGATGCATTCCGAATGTTGACTGTGGCATACGGAGAAGCTACCTTGGACCGAAGCAACGTTTATCGGTGGTACAAAATGTTCTCAGAAGGCCGAGAAGATGTGAACGACGAAGAGCGTGCCGGACGCCCGAGCACTTCAACAACAGACGAAAAAATTAATGAAGTGGAGAAAATGGTATTGGCCAATCGTCGAATCACCGTTAGAGAAGTTGCTGAGGACCTAAACATATCGATTGGCTCGTGCCATTCGATTTTTATCAATGATTTGGGCATGAGACGGGTCGCCGCGAAATTCGTACCAAAATTGCTCAATTGCGACCAAAAACAGCATCGCATGAACATTGCTAATGAGATGTTGGACTCTGTCCGCGACGACCCAAATTTGCTCCAGAGGGTCATAACTGGTGACGAATCGTGGGTTTATGGTTATGACGTGGAAACCAAAGCTCAATCATCTCAATGGAAGCTGCCGCACGAACCAAGACCGAAAAAAGCGCGCCAAGTTCGGTCGAATGTGAAAGTTTTGCTGACAGTTTTCTTCGATTGCAGGGGCGTGGTGCATCATGAGTTCTTGCCACAGGGTAGAACGGTCAATAAGGAATATTACCTGCAAGTTATGCGCAATTTGCGCGAAGCAATCCGCCAGAAACGCCCGGATTTGTGGAAGAACAAAAATTGGCTTTTGCACCACGATAACGCCCCTGCTCACACATCGTTGCTTGTGCGCGAGTTTTTGGCCAAAAACAACACACTAATGATGCCGCAGCCACCGTATTCCCCAGATCTGGCCCCCTGTGACTTTTTATTGTTCCCTAAACTGAAGAGGCCCATGAAAGGACGACGTTACGCTACGCTTGACGAGATAAAGACGGCATCGAAGGAGAAGCTGAACAAGATAAAAAAAAATGGTTTTTTGAAGTGCTTCGAAGATTGGAAAAACCGTTGGCACAAG
The DNA here is from genome assembly GCA_003439945.1 of Dermanyssus gallinae. Lineage (NCBI taxonomy): Eukaryota > Metazoa > Arthropoda > Arachnida > Mesostigmata > Dermanyssidae > Dermanyssus > Dermanyssus gallinae. The sequence continues at coordinate 59,055 of QVRM01003205.1, read as the reverse complement.
TGTATAATATCTCATGGGGATTACTTTGAAGGGGACAAAATAGATATTCATGAATAAATGAATAATTTTTGAAAAAACACAAAAGTCGCGATACGTTTTGAACACACTATGTATGTCCAGAATCGCTTTACACGTTGTCCCCTTGGAGCCCCCAATATACTATTAAACTCCTGTTCGTCCTGACGTTTTATTGCTTCTTGTATCAAATTCTGAACTTTTGTCTTTGCCTGCATATACTTTTGCCAGTATTCCTCCATTTTACCCGGGTTCGTACTCACTACCTTCCTGTGCTCTTTGCTTCATTTCCTTCTTTCCAATATTGCTTTCTCAATCGCCTCATTCCCCCTCTTACTCTTTTAACTATTTTATAACATTCATCATATTTATCCCGTATTATTGTATGCATTTCATCCAGATCTATCTCTATTGCGCCCTCTAACAGTTGTTTAATTCCATAAATTTTATGTGCCCATTTCTGTTTGTCTATCACCTTTTCGTCTACTTTTAACCTCTTAGCAGGTTTTCCTCGACCCGTAACTTCCACCCAATTATGATCACTGCCAATGTTCCATTCTTTTTCTTCACCTACAATCATCTCTCTTACCCATTCCCGTATTTTTCCTTTGACCATAATATAGTCTACACATGACTTCGTATATTTTCCAACCACTAATTTATCTAAATTTAGTATATTCAGCCCTGTTGTTGATACCCATTGTAATAGCATTTTCCCTCCATTAAGCCCTTCAATATCAACTACCACTAAGTCTTTTAATTTCAGTTCAATCACTTCCCTACATATTATGTTTTCTTTAATAAATATACCCACTCCTCCAAACCTATTTTCTCCTGTCCCCGTCTTTGTATTTGTCTCATACCAATTGTACCCACAAAATCCCGGTGGAACTTCTGCCTCACATAGATGTGTCTCTGTTACTATCATTATATCTACTTCTCTTCTTTCGATCAGCCTGTATAGCTCCTCCCACTTACCCCGTCTCCTACCACCTCTAATATTTAGCAATGCTATCCGTCGGAAAGGTGATTGCTTCTTTTTACCCCCTTTCCCTCTTGTATCTCGCTTTTGGTGTCTGCTTAAGATCTTTCGAGATTGCAAGGTTGGCCAACCTCCGGATCGCATCCAACGCCCCCTCCAGTTCCCACACTTCCCGCTGTCTTGTTTCCATTTGCGTTTGCATTCCGCGACTTGCTGTGTTCTCTGTTTAAATATCGGTTGTTTTTTTGTCTCTTGAAGCCATTGTCCCCCCAGTTGCGTCCCTGATTCATGCTGTACACGGTGCTGTTCCCCATCCAACCATTTGTTGTGTTTTTCTCCATGGTATCCCTCCCTGTTTATATATCCATTTCCCGACCCCCAATGATTACCTTCCTGAGCTAGCCTCGCTGCATGCCTATATGACATCTGTCCGTGATCTACAAATCGCGGTGGATATTCTTTTTGCTTTTCTTGTAAATGTGTGGCTATTCCCCCTACTTTCCGAGTTGCCAATCTGATTCCAAGCCATTCACAGGCTCTCCGGCCAATAGGTCGTGCCGCCATTTGAGCACCTACCTCACCGCAGTGAACACCGTCCGGAGCCATGTCTCTAGCGGTATCCTGTATGTATTCCAGGGGTAGATATTCAAATTTAGCTGCCCGCACTAAGGGAGCTATTTTCATGTTAACAGCTATAGTCTCGTCCTGCTTTTCGATCAACTGTTTTTGCATTTGGCAATGAGCATACCGTCAATTTTATATTACGCCTAGTGCAAAAACCTATTAATGTTTCTACTTGCTTACTGACCTCCCTAACTGCTTCCACCTCACTATTCGCCTGCATTACACCTATTAGCCCTCCATGGAATACCAACCTCTATTCTACATTATCGAACATATCCATATCGTCCTTAATTAATTCTACAATAGCCCTGGATGTTCCCCCTCTTTTTCCTATAATCGTTAGCCCTGTTGTACTTATCGGAATCATCTTCTTCAACTGTTCTTCTACGCTTAAGATATTTGAATCCCCAGCAATTACTACCCTTTTGCCGACTGGTGGTAACGTTCCCGGTTGATCCCCTGTCTCCAGCAGTTTCTGCTGCTGTTTATATTGCTGGCGCGTTGCTTCCTCTATCACAGCACCAACAACAACATCATCGTCCCTTCTTTGTTGTTGTACCATTCGCCGGCCTTCGCCTCGCCGTACTTCTTCTTCGTCTTCGCCGTGTTGTAATTATCCACGTCGTCAATCTTCTTGTCCTCATCATTACGACTCAGCTCGAGATCTACCACCTCCTCTTCTGCTAGCCTCGCTTTCTCTCTCGCCTCTCTTTCCCGGATCCATGTCTTTACTTGGTCCAAGCCAGCCGTTACGTCCACCATCACTTCCTCTACAGCTGTAACTCTTCTAATCCTCTCTCTCAATTAATATTATAGCCGACCGTCCGCTTCTGAAAATTGTATCTTTTTTTAATGCGAAAAGATTTACGCATGTATTTAATTATATTACTCATCCCTCTTCGGGCACCTGCATTAAGCATATTGCAATAACAAATTGCTCAAATGTTTGCAGTATGCGGTGGACGACAAATTGCTCACGCACACTTGTGGAAGAGGTAAGTGCACTACACACGTTGGTAAAATCGTACCAAAGCACAAACAACAAGCTCGAGAAAGAGTTGTTGCATTTAATAGCTGCTGTCGTTGACCTGTCAAACAATTGTAGAAGACAGGCTAAGCGAGACAATTCAGGCCGGTCCCAAACTCCGAGGGCGCGCTCCAACACCAGGGTTTCATTTACAAATAAAAACGAGCGTGAAGTAGAACGCTATCCCTGGAAAACCGGTGCTCAGTCAAACACCGACATACGGATCAGCAGGGTGTTCGCCTCGAAGCTTGACTCTAATTTTTCAGCATAAAGTGTACACGGACATCTAAGGAAGAACGCCTCTTAGAGTGCGTAAGATGAAACCTAGGGATGCCTCTTATTCATCATTCATTGTTGACGTCTCCGAGGTAAAGGCTTCAAATATGCTTAGAGAGACTTTATGGTACAGGGGACACTTGTAATCGACTACCGTGACAAGGGTAATATCAATGTGATAGAGACGTTTTCCACTAAAGCCTGACAACCCGTCAGCCTCGATAGCCATGACTTTCTCGGTGTTGATCTAATCCCTGGCCGTGAACGTATAGTTTCGTTACTTGCACTTCGTTTAACTCTGCTCGTATAATAAAACAGTTTGCCTGTGATCCGCTTCTCCAGTATTGCCTTATGCACTCTCCGGGCATTGTATGCATATCCGAAACTTGGGCGTCTGCAAAAAAATATATCATAAGCAGAGCTGTCACTGGAAGGCCGTTACTCCGTATTTCGTAAAGACCGTAAGAGAGGCGATAGCCTTAGCGCAAGGATCGCCGATACCAACGTCGCAGCACCCAGCTCAGACTTACAAAGTGTACATACTCCGCCTCTACAGCGTCTGCTACGCGGGACCAATCAATGCCATGGGGTAATACGTGCCTATTTTTCTTCAACCGGTTCTTCTGCCCAGCTAGCAGGTAAGCAGGTACGACTGGAAGTCGCCGTGACCTGTGAGGACTTGGGTTGTGTAGAATGTAATTCCCCCCCCCCCCCCCGGCCGGTTGAGCCCGCTTCTGATATTTGGGATTAGGGTGCGGCGGCTGGCGCCTGGAGCACCCTGTTCTAGGCCTTCGCACTCCTCCTGCCAGAGGTCGATTGTACGCTTTCTTCGTCCTTTTTTGAGGCCTGGGTTATCCCATAAGCGGCGGCGCTCGGCTGCCTTTAAATCCCACGGGATCGTTCCGGCAAGGACGAGGGCCGCCGCGGCGCTGACCGTCCTGTACGCTGAGATAACCCTGAGAGCTCGGCCGCGGACATAATTATTCGTCTTCTCAGCTGCCGTGGACCAGATGTTGGGCATGAGGCGTGCGAAGTCATTGGCTGTCTTCGTTGCCTTTTCCGTCACCCGCCGTACGTGTTCGGTACCGCGGAGACCCCTGTCAAGGGTAACCCCAAGGTACCTTACGTGGTTGACGAGTGCGATCTCCTGGCCATCTAGGCGGAAGTGAAGGTCGGGGCATGTTCTTCGGCCCACCAAGAGTATTGCCTCGCGTTTGGCTGAGGCGAGAGCGAGCCCCGCTTCTTGCATCCAGCGGCGACGTCGGCTCATTTGGAGCCATACAGCTAAAGCTGGTAGACCACTTATAAAGTAAGAAGGTGTTTCCGTTGTCTAAAATAAGGTCTACGACACGTTTGAAAAGGTTGCCCGTACATTACAGAAAATCCTGCATTAGCAAACTAAATGGAAGGAGATATTATATATATATATATATATATATATTATGGTTTATTAACACCCAGGTTGGGTAAATTATAAACCAGTACATCAGTCTCAATTAGTGGTTCTTCCACCTCACCAGATCTTCTCTCATCTTGCGACTTCAGCTATTGACTGAACTACGGCACACGCGTGGTATCTATCGCAATGGCCTAAGCATCTCGAGCACCTACATCACTCCTGAGGATCGTGAAATTCTCGCATGGTGCATGACACGTAATGAAACCCGTGGGCTGCAAACGCCGTTGTAATATGCCTACTCTTATATCCGGCTGCTCGCCAGGTTGTACTCCTCATTGCTACCGTCGTGTATATCCCTATGTCTATATCCATTTATTTTTCTCCCACTTCTTAGTGTAGGCCGCAAACGCCGTCGTTCTAAGTAAACCCCACCGTATTTGTAATTCCTGTGTCATTAGAGTCCCCCTTTCTAAAATATGAACTATTCTATTCCTACAAAAATTTGTTAACCCCAAGACCCGCTTCATGAAGAAAAATCGAACTCTATCTAGTAACTGTAGATCTGCCTCTACTAATTTCTCTCATATGAGTGATGTACCATATGTTGCCATTGGTTCCACTTTAATCTTGAAAAGGGTGGTATGTATTTATAACATTTGCGGGTTTTTAGTTGCTGCTGCCGCTCGAATGGCTTTCGCTACTCTGTTTTCAATATACTTTCGGAAACTGCTACCATTTGACGTAAAATCAATTAACTAAGTCCGTCACCTTGGGCCGCTCCTGTCGTCTGCGTTACCTGCAATCCCTAAACCGTTGTCGATGTGTACTGTACTCTCCCCAAGAATGGTGCCCAAATGTTTTAATTTAAACGATACGGCATTCCATCTGAAGCTAACTTATCAATAATCCTACTTCATGGCGCTAAGTAAAGGCGGCTTGAAGATCTATAAATAATGCGTATAACGATCTTCTCAGCTCTGATAGAATTCCCAAATTTCTGCCAGCAATTGGCGCAGGGCCGTATGCGTCGACTTCGACCTTCTGAACCCATTTTGTTCTTCTGATACTGCGTTTCTGGTTTCAAGAAAGTACTCGAGTCTATCTGATATGATCCTCGAATACATTTTATAAGGACAACTCTTAAGTGTGATTTCCCTCCAAGATTCCGGCTCTGTTTCTATGCCTTTTCCTCTCGTTATGACAATCAGGGTATCCATCTTCCACGCTTTAGGCATTTCCCCGGATTTAAGGCATTCGTCAAATAAGGCTTTCCAGCATGGAGCGAGTGCCAACGTTTGCTTTAAATGTTCGTTTCTCATCATGTCGTTCCCTGCCGCTTTGCTTCTAGGCGCCCTTTCAGTTGCCCTGACGACGTATTCGATTGTGACTGGTCGAACTACCCATTTCCGTGCTAAATCTGCCTCCTCCTTTTAAGGCCCATTATATAATGGTATTTTTTTCGGGATGGTATCGGCTCCCTGCAGCACACTAGCAAAGTGCTGAATCAGTCGCCCGGTCTCCACTGGGCACTGCCGTTTTCTTTTTTGTTTTAGCCACTTGTGCGGTTGTTTTTCTGCTTCTTGCAACAGCGCCCACTCCTGGCTTTCCCAATATTTTTGTTTCTCTTCCTTGTGTGCTCTTTGTGCCATGTTCTTCACCATTGTTGCAAACGGCCTTAGCACAGGAAAAATCTTCACGTATTCCCTAGTGAATCTGTTGCCATTTTTTGCTGCTCTACACCGAGCGTTGAGCCAGGGCCTTTCTTTTCGTTCTTGGCGCGGAGACAACGCACTTTTCATCAGAATTGCACTGTTTCCGCCAATTTACGCTCTAAGACTCTATTTGAACCTCCCCTGGTAGACACACTTTCCTAACTCCCTTTAAGAAGATCCCGCTAGCCAGGTTTGTCCCAATCCCCGGCTTACCACTACGTTTCCTTACGGCTTCCTACTGTTACTAACTTTGAATGCCCATCCCATAGGTATACGCCTTCTAAGCCTCGCTCCTTCCCGAAATGATGTATTTTTTCCCAAAAATGTTATATCCTCAATGTTTCCGTCGGTGGCAGAAACGTCGATCACTGACGCCCCAGTACTACATTCGAAGGCTTTTATGCCTGGCTCGCTGACTAACCAGCATCCGATTTCCGTTATAATATCAAAAAAATGCTTTAGTTCGTTCTAAGTTGCCTTTATCCAACCTTGCATTAAAATCCCCCGCTAGAATCATTGGTGCCTTTCTCGGCACCGCTTCAACTCTAAGCATGATACGCTCTATCATAACCTCAGTGGGCTCTACACTTGCCGGTTTTACATAGGCTGCCACAATTTCACCCCACCCCCAAGTCAGTTTCCGTCAAGATTAGAATATCCACTATCTAATACGCCATGTCCTTTGCAGTTCCACAGCACTACGTTAATAACCTTTGTAAGCTTTTCTCGATTGCAGGAGAGGATATTGTTTTTTCTTACGTTCTCTTGCGGAATCAATTTTTTTGTGTTCGGTGCACCTATGTAAATATTCTGATTCTTGGGCCAAGTCTCTCCCGGGCGTCACTGAGTCTTTGATCCACGGGCCGTGATGCTTTCGTCATTGCAGCTATTTGTATTTATTAGGGGTGCTGCCGTTTCTTTGGCATTGTTACAGAATGCTAGCTGGATCGACTCAGCCAGCGAGAGAGCGTCAATTGAGCTCTGTTGAGGTTGTATCATTGCCCCGTTTACTGCGCGTATGACGACAGACAGTACGGATTCTAAAACCTTTGAAACAACCGTCGTGATAGTGTTCTGTATGGTTGGAGACAGTCTACAAAGCACTTCTTTAACGATAATATCAGTTGATAGTTGTGCCAATAGGTTTGGCTGTTGTGAGGAGGCTGCTGTCTTTAGTTCGATACGGTCAGCGTCCTTGACGTGCGTCGTGGTCGTAGGGATATTAATTGATCAGCTTCTCTTACTCCATTCCTTACAACTGAAGACCAACATCGCTTTGCAGAAATTGCGGACGCTTGAACGTTGGGTATACAGATTGAGACCGACAGAGCGCCGTGCTGCTTCTGTGCTATGTCTTCCGTGATGCTTTCTTTAGTTGCTCCATGCGCAGCAGCCTTTACGGGCATGCTCCCCACGTACCCTCATGCCCTCCGCCGCAGAGACAACAGCGGGCCTGAGCGTTGCAATCTTTTTGGAGATGCTTCATGGACCAGCATTTCCGACACTTGGGCCCTGGGGCCCGACAGTTAGCGGCGAAGTGATCCAGACTATAACACTTATAGCACTGCGATGGCTCATGGTATAGGACCATGTCGCCTAAGCCCCAGACGCACCTCAGCCGGAAAGCTTTTGCCGGAGAATGCCAAAATAACGTGCTCCGTAGCCGACACGGCGTTGGTTCTAGGATTCTTCGCTTTCACCCGAGTAGCTCCTGTGACTCCGGAGGATTGCAGCACCGATAATATCGCCGATTCCGAGATTGAGGTATGAACCCCGGTGATCTTGCCCTTCACCGTGGAATGTGTTCCGCGATCTCGTTAAAGTGGAGCTTAAGTGCGTTATCAACTGCGGAGAAGATTACGGCTTCCGGTCTCTCAAGTGTTACTCTTGACGGCACCTTCGGAGGACGAGGACGCTTATGCCGGATCACCGTGGTAAACTCCATATCGTTGTGAGATTCCTCATGTTTACAGGCTTCCTCGGTTGCTTGGCCGGCATACTCCATGCTTGCCGAGCGAGGTTCAGCCTCGCAAACGCGCATACCTTTGCTACGAGCGTCTTCTACGGGGCTTGATGCGGTTCGCTTTCCATCACTTATCTTTGGACGGTTTGACGGACCGCCTGCAACGCTGACTGCTCCTGTAATGCATTCATCACTGTCTACGTGCAGTGATGCACGTTGTTCCAGCGGCTCCTTCTCTTTCCATTTCGGCGGCGTTCGTTGCAGGAGCATGGGCAGCTGTAAGTGCCGCTATATATATATATATATATATATATATATAGCATACCGCTGTAGAAGGAAGAGGTTTGTACACTACCACTGGAATAGTAAAATGACTTACTATCGCACCATTGGTACTGTACAAAGCTCTAGATATCTACGATCAGATTTAATATTAATGCTAAAAATTATAATATTACTGGAAATTGTCAAACGTAGTTTAATATCTCCCGGACTTCTAATAATTTCGCAGCAACCCATATCAATGCTAGAACTAGGAGCTCCGAAAATCAGGGCAGCTAAATACTGAGTCGACTGATCTGCTTTAGCATGAAGCGTCTGGACTAGATGTCAAGGTGGTGAGCGATGCTTGGATAAAGAGCGTTGATAATGCTAGCCATGGTATTTCTAGTTTCAGCGTGTTCGCAAGTGGTCGTGAGTCGGAGAGACGCTGCGACGGAGTAGGTATTTACGTGCAATGGCGAGCAGTCATTTTTCTCACAGGAGTACTCCGCTCGATATTTAGGGGACGCTGTTGCTGCAATATCTGCCCCTTCTTGTTTGCCACAGGTTGCTGTTGAATATCAACCTCCTTGGCAGACTTCTCTGTGATAAGTGGTCAGCGTTCTTTTCTTCTAGGGAGTATTATCATGGCATTAATAACATCGCTGTGACAAATTGTAGTACGTGTTCATATATGGCATGGCTCTTGTAGTTTTTGCTTATTTTTTCTTTGTTTCTTTGCTAGTCAAATACATATAATTAACTGATTGCAAATGTACAATGCAATTAGTCTTGGTTCTGCATTTGATGCGTTCTGTAATCAGCTCTACTAGGAATACCAGTCAAGTTTTGCCACCGTCGTTGACAATAATTCAATTGGTAGCTCACATAAACTTGTATCCTGCCCTAGTCTAGACATTCTAGGCGCAATGCCAACAAATTCTGTACTTAATACAACAAGGTTGGCTTACACGAGACGAAGACTGTCTACTGTAGTGCTCTTCGGGGGTACAGGCAGGCCCTGCGGCTTGCAAGGGATTTTTTACAATCGCAGGTTTCTTACGTTAAAGAAAAAATCTTCTCAACTTTGGAAGTCTATTGATGAGTTTTGTAGCAAATTCAGCGGTATTCACCATCGGTGCTTGACTTTTATTGCGGACAATAAGCTCCAGAATCTGCGGAGTAGTGCCGTCATTGGTGCAAGCACCATCGCATCCATTGGTTCAAGCACCGTGGCCGCCCTTGACATAGAGTTAGCATCAATATGGCGGACGAATCATTCCTCGTTCAAATGACATGTGGGGTCAATGCAGTTAAAGTTTAATTTGTTTTCTAAAACACGAAGGCGGGCTACGATTGTGGCACTATTAACGTTCCCAGCAGGTTGTGAAGAATGAATGACTCGGCAATCGCTCGTCCGCTCATCAGTGTAGTCAACTTATTCATTAACACTGGTTTGTTTCCAACCAGATTAAAAACGCAATTATTTACACCACTTATTCTTCTTTCAAATGCTAGAGTGTTTAAGATGTGCTCCGCTGAAAATTGATTAGTTCAAATCATACCATCTGGAGCAAGGCAGGCGGTTAAGGTTGAATCCACGTAGGAGAAGGTCAATACCGACGCATCTCAAGGATCGCTACTTGGGCTTTTTTTTAATAAACTTTATCCGATTAAGGTCGGTCGTTGATATCGGTAAGACGTTTCCGTCCGCGGATGTCATCTGATTGCTATGTCTTAAACCGACCAAGGTTGGCGACGATATACGCACTGACCTTGTATCTGTGAAGAGACTATCAAGGCCTAAGTTTTTGGTCTTGTTGTCAATGCCAAGCAGACAGTTTCTCGCTTGGGACCTGTCGTCTATGTGGGGCTTTATTCCTTGAGCGAATTGATTACTCACGTCTGTAACGGAATTCGCGAACTTAGCTGTAGTGTCGCCAGTTGTAGTGTCCACCACCCCCATGACTGGCCAGCGACCGTTACGCGTTCGCCATTCTCTCGCTCAAGCAACACACGTCCTTTGCCTGGCTCGCACCAACGACTACTGACTCATTAGTTGTAGTGTCCACCACCCTCATGGCTGGCCGGCGACCGTTACGAGTTCGCCATTTCTCGCTCAAGCAACACACGTCCTCTGCCTGGCTCGCACCAACGACTACTGACTCATTAGTTGTAGTGTCCACCACCCCCATGGCTGGCCGGCGACCGTTACGAGTTCGCCATTTCTCGCTCAAGCAACACACGTCCTCTGCTTGGCTCGCACCAACGACTACTGACTCATTTATTCTCATGGCGAACGCGTAACGGTCGCCGGCCAGTCATGGGGGTGGTGGACACTACAACTAGCGCAGTCGACAGAATCGGGAAGAATGAAAAGGCAGTACAACAGTACCACAGGTCTGCCACTCCCACCTACGGTTCTGCCATCCATGGACCGGCCAACAACACCTTGAACGGAATAGCACCAGACTCGGAGCCGGAGGAAGACGGCGAGGCGAATCACGGGATGACGACAACGGTGGACTGCGGACGATACGGGTAGGTGACGAGTAGCGGAAAGCTGAAGGACCGGTGGAATGAAGCGGACAAAGGCCGGCGGCAGAACGAGAACCCGGAGCGGGTGCATGCCAGGTGTACGGATGGAAAAGCCACGTGTACGGAGCAGTCGAACAGGCCCTGACGGCCGCGTTACACGTATAGAGGTGCGTCACGGAGGCCAGGATGGATTGCAGCACGATACGAGTTGGTGAACAAGGGCCGGCGGAATGAAGCGGAATTAGGCTGGCGGCAGGGCGAGAACACGGAACGGATGAACCAGGCACGAGTACGGGGCCGAAATGTGCCCGGCAAAACAAGTGAGGAGCCGAAAGTGTGGCAAGTTTGGCCATTTCGGCCGGAAGTGTACGAACGCGGCAGAATGTGGAGGCGATCGGCGTGGAGGAGCGGCCACGCTGGAATCGTTGGTCCAACGGCGAATGCCTGCAGGCCGCGAAGGATGCACATGAGGATGAGCGAGCGCGAGTGGACAAACCGAAGGAGCACGCAGACGGGGGAAGAACGGCAGTCGGAACCAGGTTCGTGCGGTCGTACCCGGCAACTGGGTCAGTATACGGAGGCCAGCCGCCTCCGGGTGCGCCACATGATGAACATGAAGACGAGAGCGCACCGCTCTGAAGGACGTCCATGGCGGGTTAGACGCGCACCAAGCACTTTACGGGAGTTCGTAAGTAAAGACGGGATAGAATTCAAAACAAGCCTTCGAAAGGGGGGGGGAGAATGTAGGATAGCAGTGTTCGTTAAGCAGCGCAGGGCATAGGCAGAGTCGGTTGGCGGCAATGCCGAAGCAAGCTAAATACATGACGCCGATAAGAAGATGCCGCCGCCCTACTAGCGAACACGCGGGAAGCCACTAAATGCGCGGGCAATCTGTGACTATATAAGGAGACATGAGAATAAATGAGTCATAGTCAATGGTGCGAGCCAGGCAGAGGACGTGTGTTGCTTGATCGAGAGAATGGCGAACGCGTAACGGTCGCCGTCCAGTCATGGGGGTGGTGGACACTACATAAGCTATATGGCTAAGGTGCGTTAATACGAATATATGTCGAGCCCGGTGGCGTGGTGCATTCGCCCGTGCCTCGCGACCGGAGGGGACACATAGGTGCGCGGGTTCGAGCCCCACCATTGCACATTTGTATTTATGCGGGTCCGTCAATGAAGCAATGCGAATATAATACAAATATGTAAACGTAAATATGTGATAATATACTCAATTCATGTGTTTATTATGTGACTTTGTGCAAATGTGTAAACTTGTATAAATGTATGAACTGCATGTTAAATAGGTGTAAATGTGAACAGTGAGACAGTCCTTTTACGTATTCTTTTTACAAAGAAAATTGGTTATTAAAACGAAGTTCTGTCAATAAACCAAATATTCTATTGTATTGCTAATGTGCGCGGTGTGCACCAAATTTGAGGTATAGATGGCAAAATTCTTTGAAAATACATAAGAGTTATTGATCGAAAAGGCGTAGGGCAGATAACTGTAGTAACGATGATGATCAATGTCATATTAGAATTGATAACGAAAACGCGCGCGCAGTGAAAACGCGGTTTTACGGTGCGCACGCTTCTGCACGCCACCGGAACGTAACGAGTTAATAGATAGTTAATTTCAGATATACGGGAACGTCACGGTATAAACTTGACATGAATTAACCCGATTCGACTACTGTATAAACTACACAGTATTTGTTCAGGCAAAATCGTCGTGGTGCTTAGCCTAATATGCGGCAATCAGGTGAAAACCATGCCCAATAGGCTCAGAAAACATCCGAAAAGATGGCAAAGAAGTGCAGCCAGGGTTCCGAAAATATCAGGTCATCTAAAACATGGGTATTTCAGACATCGACTCATAATACGTAAGCACGTTCAGCACGAAAGCATAGAGCAATATGGTATACTGCTTGCTACCTACTGAGGGCAATTGTCAAGACGAAGTGGATCCTAGCGTTATAAAAATTGAAACCTCAAATTATTCGCTGAGATTACTTCCGGTGAGATCGACTGTATATGCTGCTTAATAACCACTGGATGAAACACTCGAAGTGCAGAGCGTGAAATGGAACCAGACACGAGAGGGCACGTAGCTTGGGAATTCGACACTGGGTGATCACCAGGGAGGGGAAGTTAGAATAGACCTACCATATTATAATGGGCGTTGAGGGCGTTTCGAGCGGCAGACTGTTCGCGAGCAGGAATCCTTGAACGACTCAACCGCGTGATGTCTACATTAGAGGCGTTGCTAAACCTCAGCCTATCCGCTCGTGCGCGCCAACAAGCTCTACTCCCCGTTCTTTGGGGTGGCCTAGGGTTACCTGATGCGACTGGCTTATCAGAGACAGCTCTGGCAGCTTCCCTCCATAGGTCTATGCAACAGGCAAGAACCCTCCTCGATTCTGTTGCTTTCACAGACTTAGAAGCTTGATTGGAGACAAGCCACCGCAGAGCAGTTGCCCTGTGCGGCCACGAGCCGGCCGAGACTGGACATGAGAGAGAACGGTCAGCAAGTCTATATGAGAAAAAAGTCGAAAACCTCATTGCGGAATGCGCCACGGACGCCGATAAGGCCAGGCTGCGCGCCGTCTCCTCCAAGGGGGCGGGCGCATGGCTCCACGCCATACCCTGTGCTCAGATGGGGACCCTGTTAGATGACGAGTCGGTGAGGATCGCGGTCGGACTTCGTTTAGAGACAGACCTTGTGTACACTCATGCCTGCGTCTGCGGAGACGTCGTTCAGCCAGATGGACGCCATGGGCTGTCCTGTATTGTCAGCGCAGGCAGGCGACTAAGACACCAAGCCTTGAACGAAACCTTTAGCAGAGGTCTACGAGCCAGTGGTCTACTGTGCGTCCTGGAGCCTGTCGGTTTAGACAGGGAGGGCGGGAAGAGATCTGAAGGTCTGACCTTTACTCCGTTCGAGCGCGGATGCATGCTGGTTTGGGACGCGACAGTTACTGACTCATTAGCCCCTTCAATGGTCAGTGCTGGCGCGGCTCGGGCTGGTCCGTAAGAGTTTCACCCACTTGCCTTCGAGACCCTTGGCGGGCCGGGTCCGTCTACTCGCAGTTTGCTACAGAAGGTCGGGAAGCGGCTAATTCTCGCTAACAGCGTATGTCGCTGGATGTGCAACGGGGCAATGCGGTCTCGGTTCGAGGAACCCTCCAGAAATGGCTGGTCCCTACACTGGACCCCCCGTAATGGTGCACACGTTTGCAGGGACCCAAATGTCATGGTTCCACCGTGAATTGCTGAATACATTGAATAAATATATAATATTATTATTTCTGTTAAAAAAAATTGGCATTGATAGCGTTTATATTAAAATTATTTAACAAAATTGGGACGTTCTAGACATTTGGAAAATGATGCGGATATATCTGAGAGCAAATGGCCAATTATGTATACTTCTCCAATTGCTCAGCGGCCTACAATAGAGTATGTGATGATATGAACTACCAGTTAATATAACAACATCTCACCTAAGTCGCCTGTCTACAAATATCTGGGTGACACTGTATCAATATATATAACATTGCAATTTTCAGCATCCTGTACAAAATAACGGTCGTGTTAGTAGATAATTTTTTCTACTATTCAGTGCTCCGCTATGATGAGTATAGACAGAGTAACGGCTATGTAGGGTCCTCTCATGTCTGCCCATTGAACACAAATATATTTATACCCTCAGCCAACGACGTCACAATCAAATTTGAGTAATACAGGTTTCAGAATTGAATTTTCAGGTATTTTTGAATCAGAGGGCGAGCATATTTTGCCATTCTTGCATTGACGATATGGTGCTGATTATGATGGACTTCAAAATTGTTAGATCTCACGTCACTATAACAACGTATGTTTACTTATATATATATATATATATATATATATATATATATATATATATATGCTAGCGATTCTATAATATTTATTTTCATCCGCATGCATATATACATATATTGCCTTAGTGAAAATATATTTGCCTATAGACATCTAATGACTACATTAATTTGCAGGTATTCGTTCACCGCAGCCGGTGGTCCTGTGCATTACTGATCGCGTGTTTGAGGAAAATTAGCCAGGTGTATGTGTTATTGTCAAGTGGTCTGCGCTGAGATATAGCCTGCGCAGTGTGCGACGGTGCAAAGAGTACTAAAACAGTCAGATCGGACGTAAGAAACGGCACAGGCCATCCACAAGTACCCACGATGACTATTGTAACAGGTATCCCGTCATGGATACGCATTTCGTTGCGTTTTGGAGTAGGTCACCGGGGAACAACGTATCTTTATGCGATGACAAACATGCCTTGAGGTGACGTGAAAGTGAGATCAAACCTGAGGCTCGGAAAACCATAATTGAAGACGCATTAGGTGCTGTGTTATCGGTGCACCTCGCCTCGACAAGAAAACGGTTAATGTGTCGGTGAAAGCCAGACGGCCGCTTTGCGTTTGGCTCATGCTGGCGCTGCATGCTCGCCGTCTAGAGCGGGTAATTCTGCCAAACAACCTCTTGTATGGAAAACGCTACCTATGACAGCAATATCGGATGGTCCAATCCTAACGGTTAGTCAATCTTGTACAATACGTAATAATTTGTTTACGATGACATATAGATAATTATTTGAGGTTTAAAATTGGCATTATTTGAGAAAGTATGCACAGAAGGAGTTTTGTACTCTGAAATATACATCAATGTACGTCCAAAAAACTTTTTACCTGGGCAACCTTTTACTTCTTTCGACGACTGCTCCTCCCAGTCAATCTCAACTCAGTTGCCATTTTTTCCAACTTAACTAGGTATTGTTGTGCCATGTCGCTTTTGTGCCTAATAATTGACCTCAATTACAATTTTGCTTTATTTTGCTATCTTGTAAGGCTATGAGTAACACACAAACCGCCGCGTCTCTACTACTCGGAAGAAACGAAAACACCATATACTTTTGTACGCTGACCGTTTTTTTTACCTCGGCTGCATTAGTTGCTACTTAATTCAGACGCATACCATCGAGTTTGCGAAGTGGTGAGACGGAGCGTAACAATGTAGGTCGTTCAATAAGCAACTAAATTTTCACAGAGTGACGCAACAATTATATTTGTAGTGGGTACCTAAATCTCGTGCCCCCCAAGGACACACAGTTTTTGTCGTGTGGATCCTGTAAATCCGAGCCTGTAAAACCCAACTTTGTCCTGATGAAGGAACGTTTGTGTGTGCTACAGTGGAACTTAGTGAAACTGTGGGTATCACACACGGAGCTCCAGCGAGTAGTTGACGGCAATAAAGCGGCTCCCCTGAAGCAACTTGCGCACCCCGAGACCATCGAGGGGTGTTTAAACGCCACGCTAAAAGTAAAGGTTAGCTTGAAGAAAACGGACGGAACACGGAAAGTGCGAAGAACAAGAAGTCACGATTGACGGAAGGCGGAGATCTGCTTGTATCAGCAGAGCCGATTTAGGACAGCGCCACAGGAGGGAACGGCAAGGGCAGTCTCCGCTGTGCCAAGCGCAGTGCTACAGTCTTAACAGCAGCGGTAGCAGTAGTGGCGGCAACAGCAACACCGCCACTACCTTTAAAGCAAAGGAGCCGATGGATGACAACACGCCAACGGCAGGGGAAGCGGCAACGGCCACAACGTCGATAACGGAGACGCGGAGACAAGGACAGACGAGAAAGAAAACGAGGGTTTTGGCACCATGCAACGGAGGAGAAGCGGCAAAACAAAGCATCGAATGCAGAAAGGCAGCGCAGCTGATGTAGTGGGAGATCTTGAAGTGTATGCTGGGCCAGGCAGGTTCAGCGCGCGAAGTGTAGCACGGCTGGCTGCCAAAACGTCAGCTGTCAACCTACCCGCATGGCTCGATAACAGGAGCATTTTTGTGAAGGCAGTCTTTAAAATGCGGACGCAGGGGAATGATGCCGTGTTCTGTGTAGTGCTGAGTGACGGCGAGTACGCAAAGTGCAGCAAGGGTGAATTCTGGTTTAGAGCTGGCAGTTCTATTTGCTGGAGGCCGTGGTAGACCAGTGGGTGGATCCAACCATCGCCGGTGGGGACTTCAATGCCCGTTTTCATGGTGGGGCTACTAACGGTAAAGAAAAGGTGCCGTTCCAGTTGACGGAATACTTTAGTCTGAGATGTGCAAATGTACGCGAAGACCACACGCATATAATTCATTATGGAAACAGCACCTACTTTTTCAAAACCTTGCCAATAACGAAGTTAAAAGCATCGGTGTTCTCGTAGTGGCTGTAAGGAGGCACCTACCGGTGTCAGCAGTTGCAACTAATCTAGATATTTGGTAGGCGGAAGAGACCGAGGCAGAGGAGATCACGACAGTTGTTTTCTCAGAAAGCAAACCTCGCCCACTTCGAGCCCTTGCGCCAAGCGAGGGTAAAGGCACCACAGGCAGAACGCAAGCCCTCAGCCTACGTTGTGCGACCTCGTAGGGGGGTGAACCACCTGCTCAGCGACGAACAGGTAACGAATCACCAGGTGTACTCTGAGCACTGGGTGCAGTCCGAGCCACTTTTTGCAAACCATCTTTGTGATATCTTTAACGAGATCATCAAGAGAGGACAAATGCCAGGAGCCTGGCATATCGCCAGGCTTTCTCTTTTATTTAAGGGCAAGCATGGTGATGACAGACGAAACCTCAACTTGTTCCACGGTATAGCGTCTGAAAGGACGCTAAAGAAGATCTGCAAATTGGTTATAAAACAAACTGATCGAGTACGTGACCGACCAGAGCCTTCCGGCAGAGCAATCTGGCTTACGAAGAGGTCGAGGAACGCGTGATGCAATCTATGTGCTTCAGTCAGAGATAGAGCAAGCTGTGGCAAACTCCGGAGGCCACTTGTATGCAGTCTTTACAGACTGCGTCAAATCCTTCGACATAACGCCCCGGGATCTCCTGGTGAAGTCATTCCGACACGCAGGGGTTAGTTGGTGGCGCTCTTTTGAGGGAAATTTCGAGCTTCTTTGATGAGTACACCTTAGTGGTACAAGGTGAGCAGGAAGTGTTGCAGGTAACACAAAAAGTGGGAACCCCGCACGGTAACCCATTGAACTGCGTCTCCTTCACTCTTCTACTTGCGGATTTTGTTGGTTATATTCGACATAAGTCCCAGAAGGCCACAGTTGTGATGTACACAGATGAAATAGTAATCGCTCATCACGACCTAGGTGCCATCAAGCGCATCACTTCTATGGCGGAGGTGTTCCTTGTCTCAAGAGGGCTTGGAAATAAACGCCATGAAGACTAAGGTTATGAAATTCAGAAGAGGAGGTCGATTGGCTGCTAAAGACGATATACTTTGCGGCGGCCAATCCTTGGAACTCTTTTACTCTTGTCGGTATCTGGGGCTTCGGCTTCATTATACTAGGACGACCTTCACTGCTCATATCGTCGAGACAGTGCGCACAGCCCCAATCTCTCTCTATGGAGAGGTAGGAGACGTCCAGCGATTATCCGTCCCGACGGCAGTGGCGCGCTTCTACCTTAATATTGTTCCAACGCTGATGTATAGTCTAGACAGAGTATGGGCACATCTCGCTCGGGCAAACTTTGGCTTGCTTGAAAGGTGTTTCACAATGTACCTGAAGCGAGTACATTGCATGTCAATGCGGGCAAGCAGCCGCTTTCTGTGCCTAATGTAAGGCTGTGCACCCGTTGTTGAGATAGCACCCGAGGTTGAAGACAGTATTATTTGAGAGCTTTATCTCGTATTGGGAAAATACAGTTGAACAAGTCCGACGAGAAGTTGGAGACCTGCATACTTTCAGTGCCTCTCACCTCTGATCTGGCCTTGCATGTAACAATCGCCACGTTTATACCAGATACATTGGTAATGGCTATCATCACCTGGTCTGTTCATACAGGAGCTTATACGAGGGGTACACGGAGTACATCTGTCGACTGTGCTCTCAGGTGTGTACGAAATTTCCTGCGTCTGCCTGCCTGGCCCTTGCAAAGAGATCACTGCACTGTCTGTTTCGAATATCATGCCGTGAGCAGCTGACAACTGTATAATTGTCTATGCTGTAAGCATACTCAATATGAGTGAAATAAATTTGATGATAAGATATCAAGTTTTAGACAAAAACGACCCTGGGCCACTACATCAATTAAAAACATTCATTGTGTCTTTACGGAAGATTGCCCAATGAAGTGCTCGGGAAAGCTAAGATGGTAGGCATTTCAGCAGGTCGAGTACATCTGTGGGGAACATAAAGGTTTCCGAAAAAAAATATATGCTCAGTGCTGCAGACTAAGTCATTTCAACCTGTTGGTTGGACGCACGGCGTCAGACAATGGACGCATGGAGTAAGAGCTGAAGATGCAAACGACGCATGGAATAGTGGATTTAGGAGGGTCAGCCGGATTCCTAGTCACGGTACTTTTAGAGAAGATTTGCATTGTGGCGCGGTTCTTTGAATAATGACTTCATGTAATATGCAAACAAATCGCACGCAGGCACTCTTACACGGCACTCAAATCTGGAATATCATCAGATACTTCGGCGCGATCGTCAACAAGCGGAAAGCTTAGTACAGACCGCAGTTTGTGCTCTGCCGACACAATCCTATGGTAAATGTAGGGGTTAAAGTAATACTAAGGAAAGGTACAAGCACCTCACTTTGTCATAAGGCCTTTATGTGAAAAGCCTTTAGTGGGTACTATATCAGCTACATCGAACAAACATCGGGGTACTTCTCAACACTACCTCGGCACTACCTGTCCGGGTGCTCGTAAAAGCTTCTTCTCGTCCTAAACAAGTAATGGCATGCCTGCATAATACCATATACTGCACTAACTAGAAAAATCAACAGTTGTGTGTAAGATGTGCACTGCTGATCGCCGATCGAAAACGAACACATGAAAGCTCATTTCGCAGTAGTGTTTGATGACGCCGTAACGCAATCCGCAAGACTTTTCAGAAGAGTCAAAGCGATGGGAAGCACCTGGTGAATGTAAACTAAAGATGGCGAGAACTGTTGTGTTGCCAGCCAAGAAGTTTAAATTGACTAGTTACTGAGGAGTCAAGCAATCAGAGCATAATTGTGTTCTGTTTTTGTACTTCTGAGCCGTGTACACAAAGAGTAGCTTTCTTGCCATATTAAATCTCGTTGCAAACGAAACGACCAAGATTGGTGATGCAAAAAAAATCGTTCACCATGACAACGTTCCGGCTCACACCTCCACAATTGCAGTGACATAAGTGCACGCATTAGCAGAAGATCTTAGAATGCTTCAGAGAGTGATAACAAGATACGAGTCATAGGGTAAATGGTTACGATATCGAGACCAAAGCCCAATCCTCTCGAAAAAGAAATTCAGACAGAGATTATCCAACACTAAGGCTCTCTTGACTGTTTTTTCGACTACAAATGAATAATCGTTTACAAATATTCGCCAGTTTGTTTTTAATAGAGGAAAGTTAAATACTTATACGTATTATTAATTATTTGTTACCTGCTGCACGGTCAATAAAGAGTACTACAGCAAAACTAGAAATATTGCGCGAGAACGTCCTACACAAGAAGCCTGAACACTGGGCAAACAACTCTTGGAATTCTGCAACCTCCGTATTCACCTAGCTCCGTGTGACTTCTTCCTGCTCTCATGGATAAAACAATTTAAAAGGACAACATTTCGAGACAATAGATGAAATAAAGACAAAAATCGCAGAAGCAATTCAACTCGTATCCGAGAGAAGCGTTTAAAAAATATTTCGAAGAGTAGGCAAAAACACTTTGAAAGATTAAATACAGGGTCATTCGTATCAAAATGTACTTCTTTCGAAGTTTGATAGAACTCGGAAAGATAATAATTGTTCCCTATGGAGAGAGGACGCGGAAACGTATTGTTTAGGAGAGAGAGAGTGAACTTTATAAAAGTAGTTATTCTGCCTTTTTTCTCCTATAGAGTTGTGCAAAATTTACGTTTGCGGGAGAACCAGTCAACGCACGAAAGAGCCAATCATATCGTCGTGTTCGGAGGAAAATTCTGCGAGGACACTTCACTAGATTGCGTAGCGAAAAGCGAATAGCAGATTAGGGAAAGTCATAAAAAAAAGTCGATATGTTGTTATGTCTTACGTTAACGCTTTTTCGTGAAAAATCGTAAAATGTTTCCATTACGACCGAAAAAGTGTGTCTAAAAGACCAGCCTCGCGCAATAGCAAATTTAATGCTCGCCACTTTTGCACCGAAGTGATGGTGCTGCTTTACGTAGTTGTCAAGTAACTAAGCTTTTTCGATAGCCATATCGAAACCGAAGGCATGCATACTTGCATAGGGTGTACGAGAAAGTTAGGTACACATTTCGAGCTTTGGTAGAACTCTGCAAAAAAATAATTTTTCCTGGTGGAAGGAGGGGGCGGAAACGTCGTGGCAAAATGTTACGGTTCTGAACGTGAAAACTTGCGCGTAAAACATAACAACTATGACTGTCGAAAAAGCTTAATTACTTGACAACTACGTAACGCAGCACCATAACTTTGGTACGAAAATGGTGGGCATGAAATTTGCTAGTGCGCGAGAGTGCTCTTTTGAACGTACATATTTGGTCGTAATGTAAGAAATGTACGATTTTTCACGAAAAAGCGTTAACGTAACAGATCGACTTTTTATGACTTTCCTCAATCTGGCTATTCGGTTTTCGCTACGCAAGCTAATAAAGTGTCTTTCGTTGTGCAGAATCTTCCTCCGAACATGCTTATATGATTGTTTCCTTCATGCGTTGACTGGTTCCTCCCGCAAACGTAGATTTTGCACAACTATGTAGGAGAAAAAGGCAGAATAACTACCTTTATAAACTTCACTCTCTCTCCTAAACAAAACGTTCCAGCGTCCTTCCTCTATACGGAAAAATTATTTTCTTGCCGAGTTCTATCAAACCTCAAAAGAAGTACATTTTGATACGAATTACCCTGTATATACTTCTCTTTATATGTGTATATCATAATATTTTGATTCGCTATGTACATATATATATAACTTGGTATATACCCTGGTACCTTTGAGAATCTTGCGGTCCTGGATGGCATCCTTAACGATGCCAAGTCTGCAGGACGTGAGCTCAGACTCGCCTCAATCGAACTCCGTAAGGCGTTCGACATGGTGAGTAATGACTCCGTCATGTGGTCACTCCGGACTTGCGGATACCCAGAGGTATTCATGAAACCTTTACCTTCCTTCCTATTAAATAGGTGGGAGATAGTAAAGCTTTTATTAGTATTAATTTCAAGGCCTCGGGATTTCAAAAGGGGTCCGCAATACTAAGGAGCCTTTGGAGAGTAGATTTCGTGGAGTCTCATCGAATTTGGACAAGAATGTCGCACATTTCGGCCAACTAGGAGTGTTAGGCAAGGAGATTCTCTGTCCCCCCTTTTATTCAATCTAGTTCTCGACGACATTCTTTCAAAATTAGGCAAAACTAATATCGGGTACCAACTGTGACGAACACTATGTGAGTCGTGTTCTTCTTAGCGCATAACCCGCTCCACCCTCTATTGGCGCAGGTGTCAGAGCGGCCGTGCAAGAGAGACGAGCCAGAGACATCGAGGAGAACGAATCGACGGCATCTCCGAACGGCCGGTAGTTTCGCGCGCTCACGCCAAGCTCCCGAGGTTACTGTGCTAACCGACGTTATCGTGTCGTTCTTTCTTGTGAGCGAAACCTCCGCACGTCCCACCGTATAGCCCTCATACTGACACCAACTTACTGATGACTTCCCCCTTATGGGCTTAGCCTTTGCGGATGATCTCATCCTCCTAGCCTCCACGAAATCTACTCTCCAAAGGCTCCTTAGTATTGCGGACTCCTTTTGAAATCCCGAGGCCTTGAAATTAATACTAATAAAAGCTTTACTATCTCCCACCTATTTAATAGGAAGGAAGGTAAAGGTTTCATTAATACCGTACCAGAATTTAACGTTAGAGATCGGCAATTACCAGCTAAAGGTATTTCTTTTTTTTATAGAGGACTAACTGGGAAATGCGGTTGCACACGCGGGCACCGCGGCAGGGGAGCTCCCTGCAGATGCGGGCCGGTAGTGTGGGGCTCCGACCCACTAAAAATCAGTCATGTCCCCGTCCCCCACACTGACTGGGAACTGCGTTGCGCACATCATCAAACAGTCAGGGGGGGCGAGTCTTCTACTCCTGGCGAGTGTGTTCCCCGGGAGCCACGGGGAGGAGGGGGGCGCCGTAGGTGGTTGGCGCTCGTTTTCTTCTGTAGAATGGCTCTGAAGACTCCGGCTGTGGCGTTCCAGTTTAAAAGCGTTTCCGTCATTTTTTTGCAGACGTCGCGTAGGTTAAAATCCGGTGTGTTCATTAGGAGCAGTAGAGGTACGCGCTGCTCCGCCCATGCTGGACACTTCAGTGCCGTGTGGTCTGAAGTGTCTTCCGGTCCGTCGCCGCAGTGGATGCATTTAGGACTGGGAGCCTTCCCGATCCTGAACAGGTAGGACTGGAAGTCGCCATGCCCTGTCAGGATCTGAGTCGTGTAGAAGGTGAGTTCACCCCCCGCGCGGTTTAGCCATTCCTTGATGTCGGGTATAACAGCGCGGAGACTGGTGCCAGGGGCACCCTCTTGTAGGCCGGCCCATTCTTCCTGCCAGAGGTCGATAGTATGCCGACGCTCTTCGTCCTTCTTGCGCTGGGGGTGACCCCATAAGCGGCGGCGTCCGGCAGCTTTTAGATCCCAGGGAATCGTTCCAGCAAGGACGAAAGCTGCCGCTGCGCTTACCGTCCGGTACGCCGCGATCACCCTGAGGGCTCCGACCCTCTGGGCCCGACGCAGGCGCGTCCTGTTGACGGCAAGCTTTAGAGTGTCGGTCGGCCAGGCCGGAGCTCCGTATAGGGCGACTGACTCGGCCACGGACATCATTATTTGCCGCTGGGTTTGTCGTGGTCCATGATTATTAGGCATAAGCCGTGCGACGTTGTTTGCTGTCTTGGTTGCCTTCTCCGTCGCCCGCCGCACGTGTTCAGTGCCGCGGAGACCCCTGTCTAGGGTGACCCCGAGGTACCTGACCTTGTCAACAAGCGCAATCTCTTGGTCTTCTAGGCGAAGGTGAATGGCAGGACAGTTTCTCCGTCCTACCAAGAGTATTGCCTCGCTCTTGGCGGGGGCGAAGGCGAGTCCCGCCGCTTGCATCCAGCGGGCGACGTCTTCAAGTGCTTCGTTCGCACGGCTTTGCAGCAGGTCCGGTGTCCGGGCCTGGACGGTAAGGACGAGGTCGTCGGCATAGGCTAGGAGGCTGACCCCGGGGGCAGGTCCCTTAGTCGCAGCACGTCGTCGTACGTTATGTTCCATAGCAGGGGGCCAAGTATGGAGCCCTGTGGCACCCCTGCCGTCATGTTAAAAACGATTCCGTGAGACTGTAATGTCCGGTCCTTTAGGTAGTTTGATATAATGCGCCGTAGGTAAAAGGGAACGTTCTTCCTGTGAAGAGTGTCCAGGATGACTCTCCAGGGTAGACTGTTAAAAGCGTTTCGTACGTCTAGTAAAATAGCGAGGTAGAGGTCCCGTCTTCTTGACGGGGATTCGCGGAGGAGTTCGGCCTGCATCTGGATCTGCTTTATGGCGCCGATTGTCGAGTGGTCTTTGCGGAACCCCTGCTGGGCCTCTGACAGCAGGTCTTTCTCCTCCGCGAAGTCCCGCAGGCGTGCCTCCACGATAGACTCAAAAGCTTTGGCCAGGGAGCCGAGTAGAGGCCAGAGAGCTGGGGCCTTTGGGTATGAGGACCAAGCTTGCGGCTCTCCATGCGCTGGGAAACGAGCCCGACCGGAGCATCCCGGGCGCCGCTGACGCCACCGCTTCTGGAAATTCTTTCATCAGTGTTGTGACCGCGGAGACCGGGACGCCATCTGGGCCCGGTGCCTTTCCCTGTTTGAGGCGTGCCGCAGCGTCCAGCACCTCTTGGACCGTGACCTCCGGGGTATCCTCTTCCTCCTCCCCTGAAGCCTCTAGGTAGGGGGCGCGGTCGAAGGGTGGGTGTTGAGGAAAGAGCGCCTCGATCGCCACCCGCGCATCTTCCGGAGATATTTCTACCCTGCGCTTGTAAGGGGGGAGCCCCCTGATCATTTTGTATGGGCGGCCCCAAGGGTCGTCGTCCAGCTCCTCCAGGAAGGCCCTCCAGGAGCGTTCCTTGCTCCTGAAGATTTCCCTGCGCAGGAGGGCCCGCAAGTTCTTGTATACGGCTCTAAAGCGTCTGGCGGCCTCCCCGTCGTGTGACGATCGTCTGGCGCGGGTGAGCCACCGTCGCGCTTTTTGGCATTTCCGCCGTCGTTGTCCCAGTGCCGCGGTCCACCAGTGTTTTGGCTTTCCTCCGTATCCTCGACGTGCGGGACGGCCTGGGGAGACCGCGCACGCCTTTTCTAGGAGCAGCTGGAGACCCTCCGCCGTAGTTGGAGGTCCCTCTGCTGCTTTAAGGGCCCTGAGGGATCTCCGAAGTTGTTTGGCTCCCTGGCGTATGATGAGCGGACGCTGCGTTGGATTTGTCGCTAAAGGTATGAGCGATCGATGGAGATATCTGGTAGTCGACTATGACAGCAATGGCAGAGTTGACTCCACCAAAGATATACTCCTTAAATTACTCAACAGACTCCCCTTAAAGATAGATAGCTCCCCTTAAACCCCACCAAAGACTCATATTTTTAAAAGACTTTCTCATTCCCCGCCTCCTATCTAAACTGATCTCCGGTCCCAGACCATCTTACGCACTCCTTAGCGACCTAGATAAAGAGATCAGAAAGGTTGTTAAGTCAAAATGGCTTAAGCTCGAAAACTCGGTCCTGAACGCCTACCTGTACACGCACACAGCACACGGCGGTCTGGACATCCCCTGCCTCTAAACATTTATTCCCAGACTCCGCCTCTCCCGTCTGACAGCACTACAATAATCCACGCACCCTGCGGTCCAATAGTTGCTAACCACCGAGCACTTCCAAAAAGACCTAGCGAAAACAAGACTTCTTTGCGAGCGCTTGGTAGCCTCTATTGAGACCGCTACACAAGAGACCCATTACTGGTCTCAACAACTACACAACACGTTCGATAGGGCACATTTTAAAGATGCACGTGAAATGCCTTTTGTGCATTACTGGATTAAGGGTACGCCCCACCTATCTTGTAAGGAGTATTTAAACCTACTAAACACACAAACGAACTATAAAGAATTATGACGACGTCTGTGATCGCGTGGCGCGTCTTCTCCGCGAGAGGGGTCATGAGGTGGTTCGTGAGCGAGTATTCCGTCGACCGAGCGCACCGGGTCTAAAACCCGACCTCGTAACAACAACATTTACCGAGGTCTGGGTTTTAGATGCCGAGGTTTACGGCCCGAACAAGGACCTCGCCAAAGCGCGGCAGGACAAGATCACCAAATATGACGTCAAGTTCCTAAGAGCGGCACTCCCCGACCCGCAAAAACCTCGCAGATTCGGATTCATCACTATCTCTATGAGTGGTGTATGGGACTTTGAATCTGCGAGTACGCTCTTGGGGCTCGGTGTCACGAAGAGGAATCTTATGGATCTTACCGTCTTAACGTTGCAAGGAACCTTGAGGATATACCGCTCGCACCGGGTCCATAAGTGCGGGCGCTACCATCAAGCAAGGACAAGGACAGCTGATTCTTAACCTCACGTGACACCTTTTTACCACCATTTTTATTAAGGCGAGCACTGCTAAGTGTGCAAACGTATTGTAAATGATTAATAATCCATCACAATATTTTCTATATACACGGACGGCTCTTTATATGTTGCAGATAACTTGACCCTAGCGGCGGTCTCGGATGGAGGCAGCGGAAGCGGTGGGGATGTGGGCGGCCTCGGAGCCGCCCTTCCCGGAGACGCAGTCCTCGACCCGTTGGCATATGCTTTGGAAAATTATGACTTCGGTGGCTACAATAACACGTCTTCCGCTCATTCCACGGCGGGTGCGGGCGGACGTCTTGCACCCGACGATTGGTCCTCCTGGTAGGCTCTCACCAATAAGATAAACATTTTTTTAAATCTAAATGTTGCAAGTAGCAACTTTACCACTTAATACAGGGCTCATTTGAAGCAGGGTATGTTAGTCACTAATGTTATGTGCACGAATCCTAGTACTGGCAATTACTGTTATGCTACTGTTAGTGCGCTGGATAGTACCGGAAGGCCCCAAAGTGTTAATCACCAGTGTATTACGGGAGATTTTAGAAATGCGCATTTTAAAGGCCTCCCTATTTTTCCGAAGAGATTGATATTAAGACACCGCTGTACAATTGTGAAGTAGATATACTTTCCGCCCAAATCTCTTCACGAACTGAACAAACATAGTAGGTAAAATGTTAACTACGTTCTACATACAGAGGTCTCATATCGACTTCACTTGTTTTTAATGGATACTACATTATATTTTCATAATAATGTATATGTTTGCCTCAACACTGCTGCGGTTTATATGTCCCGGCACTTTCACGCCAGTACCAGGTAGGGCTATGAACTGCGCAAGATCGAACAGCTTTTCGTTAGGCACTGCATTTTGTTTTTTCTAGTTCGGTCAACATAAAAGTTGTAACAAAAAAGTCAACACAACTAACGCATTATTAACAGGGCCGAGCTATTAAACTTGTCTTAAAAATTACATCTTATATATAAAAAAAATTATATATATAAATCTATATATTAAATAAAACAGTCTAGAGCAAATGTTTTATTTATATGGTATAGATTTACGTTACATAATGTTTAGTACAACACAAATACATTATTTCCTCTCAGAATTTACGATATGACTGCATATTTCCAAGCTTGATTTATTGCGAATATTATATTATGTAGTCGTTAACCTTCTACATAAATCTAGCTCATGCAATCAGCGTGAACCATAATGTCAATAATAAAAATAATAATAATAATAATAAGCATTTGCGTTGTTTGGGCCTTGCAGGTACATACATCATGTACACGGCTGGCTTTCGGTTACTGTATGCGTGTTTGGAATTCTGGCTAACATTCTTAACGTTGTGGTGCTTTCGCGAAAGAACATGATATCACCCACAAATGCCATTCTGATTGGACTTGCGGTGGCCGACATGCTTGTCATGTGCTTCTACTTACCGTACACAATTCTCGAGTTTGTGCGGCAAAAGGACATTGACTGCATTTTGGACGATCTTCCAGTGGCATGCCGCTCATATGCTGCAATCGTATATACTCTTATGTACTCGAATGCGACCGTCGTCTTCCACACGGTTTCAACATGGCTGACAGTGGCACTCGCCGTGTGGCGCTGGATGGCTGTCACGTTTCCCAGCCAAACGCGTAACGTATGCTCGATGCGCCGTGCGCAGATTGCTATAGGAAGCACGTACCTGGCTACGGCCGTTGCCTGCATTCCTAACTATATTACTTTCACAGTTCATGAAGTGATTGCCAAGAGCCGCTTCACTGGCCGGCCTGTCGTATCATATAAAGTAGATTTTACCGTAGTTAGCCATTTCGAGTCAATTCGGAAGTTTAATTTTTGGACATACAGCGTGCTTATGAAACTGGTACCTTGCATAGCACTCACCGTACTGTCGACGGCGCTGGTGCGTGCCCTTTGTGAAGCCGACGAACGGCGGCGCCGGCTGAAGGCGCGTCCTAACAGCCACGCACGTGGTGGTGGCAGCGGCGGCGGCGGAGCGACGCCCGCAGAACCGCCATCGGCAAATCAGCGCTCCTCAGACCGCACAACGCGTATGCTGCTTGCCGTGCTCTTACTGTTTCTCATTACTGAATTCCCCGCCGGCATTCTATCCCTTCTGTCTGGTATATTGGGTGACTCATTCTTTGAAAGCTATTATCTTCGCGTTGGTGACATTCTCGACATCTTAGCACTTATTAACAGCTCAGTTAATTTTATACTTTACTGCTCCATGAGCCGCCAGTTTCGTAAAACCTTTGCGCTGCTCTTTACACCCCGCTGGCTGCAGCACTGGGCCCCAGTTATGGCCACTGAGGCCAACGCGACCATAGCTACGACCTGCGTGTAGCTCAAATGAAGCAGGGCGGGCCCCGCGCCTCCAGCAGCGTGAAACATGTTAAAACTAGAACCATTACTAAGTTTAAAGGAAAGAAAAAAGTTTTGCCTTTGAAGCTCCTTGTTACGTATTCGAAACCAGCCACAACAATTACCTGTCACCGACGCTAGCTCCATGGACGCCAGAAACGGAATTGGCACCACTGTTAGAGCGCTAGAATGTAGCGGAGGGTAAATCGATAATTTATTAATAATTATTTTGAAAGCTCACTGTCCGAATATTTTCAAATGCACAAACATACTATGTTAAATGTGAATTACATACTGCATGGGAAGTGTCTCTTTTGACAATTCTGTTTTAACTGACAACACGCGTAATTTACTTTATTGGATATGCATAAACCTCTATATTTTTTAGAAGCTAAACGCAGCACCTTAGTAACTGATAGGAAAGATTAATCGAACGGTTACTTTTTTACTTCCTTAGATTTTCGTTAGGCGCTGCATCACTTAGTAAGTGTGCATATGCATTCCATTTGCACTTTAAAGTGTATGAAGGCCGCCGGACTCCTAAATGGAACATCACTACAAAACATAAGCCAAAGCGTAGTGCACTTGCATGCATTTTGTATTAATTGACAAGTTATTTTCTACGTACTTTATTAAAATTCATTATTTGTTACTAACACGCTTAAATTCCTTAAGTTCAGAAATAGTCCTGACATATAGACTGCTTTGGCAAACATTTATCAGAGTGTATTTCGGCCACTGTATGCGCTGTTGACAGTTATATAATGCGTCTTTTTGACCTTTACCGAGTTTAAAACTGAAAGAAAGCAACCAATACTCGTGAATGCATCATAGTAGATCCTATCAATGACTTAAATGCTCCATAACTTACTTGCTAGTTATTTAAATAAACAAAATGTTTAAAAATTGGTCTGAGCATAGAATAAAGGTAAAACTAATATCTGAGGCGTGTCAAAAGTGAGAAGCGTAAAATATGCGCAATTCCCTCGATACTACAAGTATACACTACAAGCCCCACAACAAATAAAACAGCTTATTTTATTTGCTGTAGCTATTATTTAATATACTTGACAGGCAAGATGTTAGCCGAGCACATAATGATGTATATTTAAACACACTAATTATATCACAGACGTAAACGTATTGAGATTGCATTACTATAAAGTCTTTCCTTGTCATACATGTAACGGTAATTGAGCGCTACGGTGCCTATTTGGCAACCAAAACACAATCGCAAACAATGTTAAGCATACTATTGCATGTTCCTTATACCAGCGCATATGAACGAACTCAGATTATTTGTGATAAAGCTGCTATTGCTAAACCATTAGATTGAATTGGACCGCGCTCTTTATGTATGGATAATTAGATGGGTTACATCGGTTTAAGGTGACCCTGTTTTTCTATATATGAATACTGATTCATGTATTTCAATCTTAAATCTGTTAATTTACTCAATCAAGGTATTTAGATATAACGCCTAGCCCAATATTAAGAAACGATTGCCAATCCATTTCCATGCCACTAGATCAAGCAATGCGCGTCATGGTGGGCCAGGCTACTTTGAGATGTACATTCCCTGTCCTACCAAAGAGTGCTTGGGCTTGTTCTGCGTTACCGTACTTTACAGATGCTTACGCGTACGTTGCAAACAAACTGTTGCAACAACAATAGTGTGTGCGCCGGAAGCGCAGTGGATCCGTTGTATTTGGCCACCCTGAAAAGGGAAACGGCGGATCCCGGACACTCCCGACGTATACACACATTTAAAAAGTATATATATATATATATATATATATATATATATATATAAAACTAAGTGTGTATATATGTGTTTATTCACTAGGATCCCTTATGCAAGCACGTGTATGCCAAAAGCGTAAGTGTTGAGTGCTATTTCTGTTAAGGCCAAGACATTTACATTAATTTGAGAAATGTATATGTTTGTTTTTGAGTGAATGCACAATTTAACATGACGTGTTGCTATCTAAAAAAGAGAAGCATATTGTTGTAATACAAAAGTAGGAATTTATCTGGGGCATTCTTGGTTTAGTAACAGGAGCAGTCCCAGCAAGATAGCGTAGTTCCTAGACTTATAGTCGCTACCGAATTAGGCTTGATTACGTGGTGTACGGTACTTTAACGGAGGATTGGTCATCCAGTGCAACCTACTAGTCTTAATAAGAAGATTATTCTTACTTCCGTTTAAGAGCAAATTGTTGCTGTACCACCAAAGTACATTTTTTACCATTTATACCAAAGTACTTTTACATTACTTCCGTAGAACTTAACATAGATGTCACTAAATATATATATATATATATATATATATATATATATATATATATATATATATATATATATATATATATATATATAAGCATACATTAATGAGTATGTTTTCCTTTTAAAAAGTGAAAAATCTAATGTAACTTTTTGGAATAGGATTATTTTTATTCCTTTAAGAGATGTCCAGCAGAAAGCACACAAAGATCTGCAAAATGTGTTTTCTAAATCTGTGTTTTCATAACGAGCACCACAAAGATAAAAAGCAATAGTAATGTCATAAAATAACAATATTAAAGCAAGTCACCGTTTATGTTAATTTATATGAATAAAATTGTTTTGTTTTGATTAGAACCGCTCAAAACAATATCGGTTTAGTAAGCTAACTTTCACATGTTAACTTATGGTTAACAGCGTTGGCTCTGGACCGAATACGACACCTCTTGATGGCATATTATAACGTTCCCAATCCCGCCCGTCCAACTTACTGCCTTCATTTGATCTAAATTGAAAAAAAGCGAAACATGCAAACAGTGCACAATGAAATTTATTTTCCCAGTAATGGGGCTGGCAAACCGCTGTATTAGTAGAGCGCAGAGATTCTTTTTTAAATTGCTTGTTTCAATTGCATGAAGCTGTTGCAGCTTAATGTAGTTGCCACTGCATTTCTGCCGGCCTATATTATTCCCGTTGCTTAGTGCAATTTGGCAAATACATTTATGTTTTAAAACCATGCTTGAAAGCATTTTATCTTTAGAAACTGTAAGTCCTACATTATGCGCGGCGTCTGAAGACATTTTGATCTTTCTCACTCTGAAATTATATTTCTATCGACAATATCACATGACATTGACTACTGTGCTACAACAGCCAGTTGATGTAACTTTGATGACTACTAGTGATTTACCATACCACATTGCCCTATCATTAATTGATTAAACATGTAGTTACTTCAAGACTTATTGTGTGCTGTCTTGCTTATTTTCATTTTTTTGAATGATTTATTTAAAAGAGCCTTCTGTGTAATGTATTCAGAAATACGCTAGCCTCCCGCTCACATATTCATGACTACTGGAGGCAACTGGGTGAGTTCTTTAGTTTGCGCACGTTGCCATATATCCATAACACAATAAAATCATAATTAGTGGTCTACGAGTGGACACGGATATAGAACTACAATAATAATTTCTAGCCTTCATGCTTCAAAATCTCAAATTCTTATGTATATTATATACACATAGTATTACACAAGTATGTAGTGCACAGCACTTACAGCCATGGGTCAAAATACTGTTGTAATATAATAAACGACACCTGGTCCGTTGGCCTAAAACTGTTTTACGTTAAATTTAAGGAAAGTGATGCTTAGTGTAAATTATTGTAAGTGACCCTACACGAATGCAGCATTGTTGTTATTTGGATATACATACTTTTTACATATATACATTTATATGTAAGCATGTTACTGTTTTTATGCAGCGTGATTAGTGCCAAAAAGTTCTCCTAGAGATACCTAGCCAGCCTCTGGCGCATGCCGCTGTTATATTGGTTATGTAAAGCACTGAGCACTTGTTTTAACTGTAATTTACCAAACAAATAATTTGTAGAGTGTATTAAAATAGCGCTTATGTATTTTTTTGGAACACGTTAGTGTATCTATTTTATGTACATTTACAACGGTATATTATTTTCGATATTTACAAATGTTGAAAAAATCAGTAGCAATTTAAACCTACTACAATTCTCATTGCGCTGGCAAACAGTTGTAGCAGAAAAAATATGCTTTACTTCTGCTTCTACGCTCTGCTAGGACGTTTTCTTATATACACACATTGGACATATTTTTTCTCATGGACATCATGCAAATGTATATTAAAGAACCTTACTTGCGGATATAAAACGCAATGCATATATATATATATATATATATATATATATATATATATATATATATACATATACTAAAATTTTCTGCATAACAATTCTTGTGAGAGATTTATTGCGCCTTAACGTTAACTTCACATGCGCTTCTTGCTGAAGTTCAGCATTATCAAAATAGTTTTTTTTTCTATGATACAGCGTGGCGTGAATATATACACTCGTAAATTCGACTTATATAGGTCACACAAATGTACAAAGATTTCGGTTTTACAAGAGAATAGTCAAATACGGTTGAAGGAGAGGATATATATATATATATAATTCCAAGTCCAATTTATGTAGATCAACAGAATACTATATTTAAAAACTATCTACAAATAATTGTAAAAAATATAGTTTTCCCGAAGTTAGTCGTGGCGCAAATACTGTTACCCCCATATACCAAGTAGTAGTAGTAGTAGTAGTAGTGTGACAATTATGTAGAATTAGTTACGTTATACGTTACATGTTATGTCAAGCGCCCGTAATTTAGCAGCCGTTTAGATAGCAAAGTTATCCAAAGAAATATGAGCAGATAAAAGACGAGAACTTTTAGAACAAAGGATCAATTGTATGGTACACATTATAAAAGAAAATCTCAGCTACGTATAAAACGTACACACATACACACACAAATATATATATATATATATATATACCCGGCTGATAAGTCAGAAGTACGACTGAGGTCTGCGGAATGGGACTAACAAATAGGTAAACAAAATATTGAAGTAGTTTAAATAAAATGCAATGCCATAACAGCAGTAATAAATAAACATTGTACTAAAAAACTAAGGTCAGTGTTATTGAAACAGTATATAATACTTATATATATATATATATATATATATATATATATATATATATATATATCAGCAATATTATGTTGTACGGTTAACATATAGTTTAGAAGTTGTAAGATTTCAAATGAAGCAAAAAAGCTGAGGCAAATGCTGGGACTTTGCTACAACTCATTTTGCCGCATATCCTGGCCGAGGTCCTGCCGATTCCTGATTCCATCGACGTAGAGCAATATGCTGATCGCCTCGTGGAGATCCTTCAATCGTCTACTTGCTCCCCCAGGAAAAAGAAACATCGCCCTTGGTTCAACCACAACTGTCACGTTGCTCGAGCGACACAGAAGACCCTCCATTTGTTGTCAGAGCTGCAACCTGCCGTTAAGCCGCTTGCTGATGTTTTCCGAACGATCTGCCGGAAGACATACACTCAGCAGAAGAAACTATATCTCGAACAACAGGAGGCTATCCTCCTCACACACGCAGAACGAGCTCCATACAAATGGCTTACACGCGGTGGGCAGACCTCCTGTCCTATTAGCTCTGTCACCCTCGTTAGACATTTCACCGAAATGTTTGCATCGAGCGACACGATCCCCCGCGAATCACCATTGTTCGCTGCTGTTTGGGACGAGGAAACGACAAGACATCAGAGCGAACTTGAGAAGGACTTCACGGTCATGGAAGTTCTGCAGGCTCTTCAAGGGCTGTGCAACAACAAAGCATCAGGACCGGACGGCGTTCGGAATGAGCACCTTAGGAGCTCGCTTGTACTCGCTCCGTGTTGGACAGCATTGTTCAACGAATGCCTCAAGACGGGGCTTCTCCCAACGCAATGGAGAAATGCGACCCTACTGGTGATCCCAAAAGACAAAGGTGACCCTACCCACCCCTCGGCCTGGAGAGGCATTGCAAAGAAGAGCGTTTGCTATAAGCTGCTGTCGTGCTTGATCACGAAAAGGCTAAGCGCCTTCTTGGAGGCCACGAACGTTATACCTGAAGAACAACATGGATTTCGGAAGGGGCGTTCCACGCAAACAGCGTGCAGAATTCTCCTGGATGACGTCAAAGAAACCCTCTCCCGACCAGGGCAGTCTCTGTACGTGATATTCGTCGACTTCAAAGCCGCCTTTGACTCCGCTCCACGTGATCGTGTGCTCAATATTCTGGCAGAAGTCGGCGTTCCCTTGAAGATGCTGAACCTCATAAAAGAGATCTTACAAGAAAACCGGGTGACAATCGACGATGGAGTGTCGGAACTGCCGGCGTTTTCGCAAACAACGGGTTTGCCCAGGGGGACAATCTGAGTCCACTTCTCTTTTCTGCCCTCTTGAAAGACCTGCCAAAACGAATTCGGGGGTGTAGAGCTCTCGTTAAGGTTTTATTATACGCAGACGATTTAGCTATATATGGAAGTAGCCGTTTCCAGGTCCAACAGACGCTGGCCAGGCTCAACACAGCCGTTACAGAGTTGGGGTTAATAATTAATCTTCGTAAGACGGAGGCACTAAAGTTCCGTAGAGGGGCAGGGTCGCGCGTGACGACTCTCTTCATATCGGTAGCTTTTCTCTCGCCTACGTCAATAAGTTCCCTTATCTGGGACTAATCATGCCGTCAAATGGGGTAGAGTTCTCGGCGCATGCTATGGAGAGATGCAGAAAAGCCCTTATAGCGGCATCTTCCATCAGGAGCCCGCACCGCCTGTCCCTCGTCACAGCCATTCGCCTCTTCGACCTGAAGATCGCCCCCGTGGCTTCATATGGAGTGGAGTTAATATGGGCGCACCTGACTCCCAGAAACCTCGACCAGCTGAATCATTTAAAAGCAATACAAATACGAGAGTACACATAAAGCAGAGCAGTATTACGGAAAAAAAATATATGTATATACAACTGAATAGCTTAATCCATAACATGTAAAATATAAATGAAGCTACAAATAAAACAAGTCTCTATGTACAAATTAGCAGGCTATATAATGTCAAGTTGTTTTGTTAGTCTAAACCATAAATAATAGATAACATGTGTTTTTACTTATTTTAAGTTTTAATTCAGACGTAGCCTGACATACATGCATAATAAAATACATAGCATCATAAAGGCTTTATCTTTATGGCCGATTATCGGGTAGAACTTTGCAGCATAACAATATATGAAACCGCTACAATAGGCACGAAATAGAACTGTATGTTGGCTTAAGTCTAAAAACAGTAATGCACGAAATGGACGGTACGAAATGGACAATCTATTTAATTATGGACAATCGAATTCATATTTAGGACTTTTTGCCTGAGCATTAAAAAGCTAGTTGACAGTTCACTATGATGCCGAAGATGTCCGGCGCGTGCTCGAATTTCACCAGATTTCTGGCTTTCAGCTGAGTCCCCAGAAGTGAGAGATCTACGTTATGGGTGATAGTGCGCAGGCGCCCGACCTCCGTCTCTTTCAAGCTTTATTGCAGGGTTCAACCAGCATTAAAAAGACTTCAGGTATGAAATTGGTAAAGCCAGTACATACAATTCAAACAGTGAGACCCGACGTCGAACCGTTACTCGCGACAGTCGAGACCGAGGGTAATGATGCTACAATGGCGGCGGTTTTGCCGAAATTCGTACACCATGAGCCAGACATAACATTAAACATGGCGAATGGCAATGAGGTGAAACCACACTATTTTGTGGAAGTTTACGTACATATTAAAGGCGACGAAGGTCGTAACTAGTACATAGGTACGTCAAAGTTCAGCTACATAACAATAATTCATAAGAATTATTGTCAGCGAACCCAATTTCGACTGTCTTCCTTCTACGACTCCGTTGTCAACAGGTTTCATTCAAGGCCGGGCGAGGTTTTCACAGACGCAGGGTGCAGGCGACGGCGCGCAGCCTGGTCCTATCAGCGTCAGTGGCGTATCCCGCAATGAGGTTTTTGACTCCTTAATCATATAACGTTGCCGTCCACTTTTTCTGGTATCCAACTTAGGCGGGCTCTTAGTCGCACAGGACAACTGCTCTACGACGGCTTGTTTTCAATCGAGCCTATAGGTCTGTAAGAGCGATAGAATCGAAAAGGGTTTTGTCTGTGTCGTACTCATTTGAGTTAGTCACCCGGAGCCGCATTTGAAGCTTGGTGTGTACAGGGACACTTGTTGACAGGGATCTACTTAATTAAGCCGAGCGTTTGTAGGCGCTTCAACTCGTCATTCGCCTCCTTACACTCTCTTGAAATTACAGGAACTGACAGCACTGTCAACGTTGCAGTAAAAATCTTTTCGCTTAGCCACATTGCAAATGATTTACCAGCAGAGATCAATTCTTTACTTTCAAAGGTAAAGGAGTCCCCATAGCCAGGGTGGTAGATCAACTGATATGTAAATTTGCCTATCTTTTCTAGAAGACGTGCACGCATATCATTTAGGATATCTGGCCGCGACTTCACGTAAAAGGAGACGACGTCTACTTTTATCTTTTTTGGCAGCACCTTTCTCATTGTCAGCTGAAGCTGCCTGGCAGACGAATCCCCAAATAGAAGTTTTTTCTTAGGTGGTACGGGTGCAAAATCCACCGTTACCTTCTTTATGTTGAGCTGACGACAGAGAAGACGCCTGCAGGTATCCGGTGACTCCGTAAAAACAGCCACATCCTCTTCAGGTGAGCAACTTAAGTGGAAGTTTAATAGGCAACGACAGCATTTAGTGAATTGTGCATTAACCACCGCTTCAGGGTCACGGGAGCAACGGCTACAGACCACTTGACCTACTTGTGTTGTAGGCGTTGCAGGATGTTCCGGCGGCTGTGGAGAATTATCCTGATTTGCCATGACAGAGCAGATCGCGGATTATCTAGATAAAATTAAGATAAATGAACTTTCAGGATATGATGGGTACCCACTCTATACTCATTGTGTCAGTCTTCTATAAAAAATTATGTCTTGTTATGCGGCGTAATGGGTTTTTATGTTTTAATGCTGGGTTTATTTTCTATGGGGTAGTCTCGAGATGTTACCGTCGTACATGGCAGCATGGCCACTGATGCGCATAGGGCTGATCCAGTGTCGTCATCTAGGGTTGAACCTGACTTTCCGTGAAATATCTAACCGAATTTGTTAAGGACTGTCACTAAATCGTCGAGCGATTTGGTTTCTAATGAACCTACCTTGGCCAGAAGGTCAGAGCCAATCAGTATGTCAATCGCGCGGTAGAGATTACCCTCGTGAATGTATGCGATTGGGTGTAGATTGTTTGTATTTTGTATTGTTGGTAATTCTCCTTTAGTTAATTCTGGGATACCCAAACAGCTAATATTGTGACGAAGTCCACCCACTGTATACGCATCGTAGTGCAACTTAAATAAGCCCTAACCGACCACGTCCAACGGCCACACCGTCCCCGCCGACAGGATTCATATCTACTCTAACGGACTACGTCCTACGGCTAGAGTGCCGTTCACGGACCGATACATGTCTCAACCGAACAAGACGTGTCTCAACCTGCCAGCAGAGAACAGCTACAGCCTTTCGCGCCGAAACCCCAACGTCCTCCGCCGTCCAAACGATCATCGGCCGACACCGAGAAAGGGTCGACCTATTATCGGCAATCCAAGTCAAACCGTCACTTAACCTGTATTCCTATACGAAGCAAACACAAACCGCTGTAACTTTCAACCAATTTAAGAGCGGCTTTTGACACCCTTTGGGGTGTCAGCACGCCTCGGTGCCTCGTGAACCAATAAATAGACCGAGCAGCATGGCTTAATCCGTTGCTCGGCTGTGCTTTGCATTAGACGTTATGCTGCGTGTCGTCATTCATCGTTCCTGGGTCCCTCGCGCTGCAGTACCCGCCCGGCTGAGTCTAAATCCTCCAGCTGACTTAGCGTAACATAGCAACGTTACAATATTAATTGACTTATAAGGAGCAAATCTGCTCTGTAATGTGTCATTGAATATGTCAAATTCTTGGACATTAGGCACATTTTCCCCTATGATGTGTATAATCATACGCTCGCGCCCGTTTGGTTTGAGATCCAATTGATTAATAATTTTTTGGAAATGTAGGAGCGTTGGGCACCTGAATCTAGGAGGACTCGACACGTGAAGTTTTTGTCTTCCGACAGAACTCGCATGAACCCCGTTGGGAGAAGAGTATGTGAATATGCTTGTGGTGTGGTATTTATTTCACATAACCGCTACATTTAGGACAATTTGCTTGTCTACTTCTACATTTCGATACGACATGGTTGCGTCTAAAGCGCCTAAAGCATGCATTTTCTCGTTGATTCTGTTTTCTTTTCTACATTTATCACTATTGTACGCTTCATTGCAGAAGTTACATGAGTGGTCTACATCGGATGCTGTTGTGTGCATCGAAAATTGACTTTGCCTGCGTATGGCAAAGTCAATTTTACAATAATAATAATAATAATAATAATGATAATAATAATGATAACAACCATAATTTAATCATGTTATTAAATAAAACAAATATTTAGTGCAGCTACACACCTATACATATACTTAAAACAAACACGCTACACATATAAAGTTCGAATTCGAAACGGCTGCTGGCTGCCTCGCTCCGGGTCAAAACAACAAGCGATGGAAGCGCCACCCTAACTGCACGCCGCACACGCACCATCGCTTTCAGCGGGAGTGTGACGTCACCATCGACGTTCGCACAGAGAGCGACGTCGCACGGGACATTTGCTTCTTAATTCTCACCTCGGTCGTAGAGGGCGCTACAGGCAAGACGCATTCCTCCAATCAAAAATATGCAGTTAATAATATTATTGATATTTCTAGTCGTATAAATTGCACAAATATTAATTTATTTAAATAAGTGTAACTGTTCGCCTATAAATATCCCCTGATAACCCTAACCAACTTACATCAATCCAACATACACACAACATATATAGTTCCGACTCCACCAGTACTTTGGAGGAAAAGCGCCGCCTTTTGGCAACTGCTGCAGAATTCGTCGCCCTTTACGGAGCACCGGCATGGGCAGACAGGGCACTTAGGACGGCATGCAACAGGAGGAAAGCTGAGGTCGGCGCAACGGCCGGTGGCCATAAGGGTCTGCCGCGCATTCCGTACCGTGTCTACTGAGGCTCTACTTGTCGTGTTCAAGATGCTGCCATGAGATCTGCTGGCCGGGGAGCGAGCAGAACGAGCGCTGGACGGTGATCTAGACCCCACACGGACCAGATCAGCTACTTTGGACTCTTGGCAGAAAGAATAGGTGAGGGCAGCAGCTCCTGGGGGGGTCACCAAGGGTCGCTGGACAAAAAGTCTGATCCCGGACCTACGACAATGGTACGACTGCAGACACGGTGAGCTATCTTATAATGCGTCCCAGGTGCTGACCGGCCACGGCCAATTCCAGACGTATATGGTTAAGATTAACAAAGCCCAAGTTGACTCCTGCGTACTATGCGACTCGTGGGAACCGGATGATGTAGAGTACACTGTTCTGCATTGTGGGGCCCTCCGGGAAGCGCGGGACGCGGGGCGGCCGCTGTGCGAGGCCGACCGGTCAACGAGGTCGTTACCCATATGATGACTTCAGCGGCGGCCTGGAAAGAAGGTATTGGCCACTTATTTGCGATCATGTCCGCGAAGGTGGTCAAAGAGACTGCCAGGAGAGCTCGTCTTAGCGTCCACTCAGGCTCCGGTCGGGAGAAGGAATCTGTAGACGGGCTGCGGAAGGTGTCAACGGCCTTTTTGAGGTCGCCACCCCGCACTAAAGCGGGCTAGGGCTACTGTAGGAAGGCTGGAGTAGAGACAAGCTGGCCACTGCCATGGATACGAAGCGATGCCTAGCAGTTACCGCTCCCTGGGGGTGGGGGAGGCGGGTGTTAGTGAGTCCCACACTAGTCACTGGCTGTGGTGACGCATGTACATCACAATTCCCGTAATCCCCCATATTAATGCTGAGAGGTTTCAGCTTTGAAAAAAAGACCGCCAGACGTATTACACGTATTAACAGAATAGCCAACTATAACGCCGTCAGTAATCGACAGCGCCATGCAATCCAACGTGCATCGTGACGACCAAGGATCCGTCACCAGCCACAAACAACATCAGCATCGTCATAAGCAACAGCCGATCGAGTACAGCATCGAACGTGCACCTCAACTACAAGGGAGTCGTCAACAGCCACCGCATTGAAACCGCTAAGCTGCGTGCTGGTGACTATAGGACACGTACACTACCGCCCACCTGTTGCGCCACAGCCATAACATCTGTGACATCATCATCAGATCTACGTACTGAACCTACGGCGCCGTCACCGCCGAAGACAACGCACCCTATGACAATGCGCTATTCAAACCGACCAGTCAGCGAAGAGGACAGGTAGAAAATTCGAAATGTCGAACGTTTGAGAGGATTTAATTGATTCCATCATTTATTATTATACGAACGCAACGGCATCTCTTAATGAAAGAATGGAACGAGGAAGCATTGCCTAAAGACCATTTTTTGCTCGGCTGCGATATGCGCTAGACGTATCTCGTGTGTTGTCGTTCAGTAGGTTTATTGTGTATTAGTACTCCTCTGGCTGAGTCCGCAATAAAATTCCACTTGGTGGAACGTAGTCGGGGCCCAAGCTTTGACCGCACTCAACAGGTGGTCCCTTAGAATACTATTGAAGGAGCTTCTGAAGTTGCACAAGAGTGGCTCCAGAGCGTGGCACCTGGAAGGGCCCAGTCGAATGCACGGGGCCTCGCATTATCATGGTGTTGCAAAATTGAGCTGATGGTTTCTGGCCCCACACACCATATCTAATGAATATATTGCCTCCTCACAGGCATCAAACATTCCTTAAATTATATATAATTATATATAAAATAATTATAAAATAAATGCGGCTACGGTTCGAAGTAGCCAACCTGGGCGGAGCCGGGCGCCGGAGCCGGACTCTGCGAATTTCGGAGGAACGCACCTGAGCAGCGGGCGGTTTTGTGGAGGGCCTCTGGTCGTCGCTCTTTTTTCAGCATGTCGACTTGCTGCCGATAGGTAGAGCACGCCATGGAGTCGGTACGATACTTCTCAGTAACAACATAACTTGTAACAAACATAGCAGTAAGGTCGCGGCATACGGCACAGTGCATCTGCGGACCTTGTGGTCAGAGTTTCCGCAGCAGTGGCAAATGGGAGGAATCTCCTTATTCGCCGTGCAGTGGTCTACGGTACGACCGGGACGTTGACGCTTGAAGCATATAGCAGGCGGATCCACGCGTCGGGGCGGCAGCGACGATTCTCTATGAGGATTCTGCGACGGACCTGAAGGAGGCGGGAGACAAAGTTTTGCGTTACTAGGACATACCATCCAGAATTCCGTCCGGGCCGGGGTTCCGAGATCTTTAGCGGTGGAGTGTCGGAAAAATTCAGCTCTTTCCGTAAAACATTATTTATAAAAGCGTCGCTAGGCAGGGGGTCCAAGCCCCACTGAGCCGTGACCTGCTGGGCAATGGCTTTGCGGCGGTCGACCTCATTTCCAGTGGCGGCTCTGATTTATTCGGTCATGCAATTGCTGGATCCAGGCATTGTCTCATCGGATGATCATGTCGCCCTGAGCGTTTTTGGTGATTCCGCAGACTACGGCTTCAGCAGGCGCCGCTGCCGCTTGAGTCCGAATATCCTAAACCATATTCGCAAAGGTCCGTCCTTCGGCAACTCGTAGTCGAATAGTGGCCAGGCTGGCAAAAGCCGGTACCGGCGCGATTGGAGCCGAGATCAGGAAGAGCATTGTTTTGACGCGCACAGATGTAGTGTTCTCGGTGCTCTGTAACGTTAAAGCATTAAGAACTATACGGGTCCAAATGTTTCGTCGTTTTGGCGACACATACAGCAGCGGAGGCGACTCCGTGTCCTTGGCTAGGCGAAACGTTCGGTCAGCGCTCCGCAGCTGTACCTACTGAGGTTTCCCATATTCTTAAATTGGAGGGAAATTCGTCGCTCAAGGTAGAGACCGTTGCCATTTCCATTTCCAAGTCCATTGCTAGTAGAAGCGCCCTGAGCTCCCGGGAGGCCGCGATAGGCACGGGCACTGGCAGCACGTGCTACGGAGGGTCACCTTTTGTCGGTGAGACTAGCCACTTCTACGAATGTTTCCGCAGAACGCGCCTACGATAACTCTGCTTCGAGGGCCTGAGCAATGGCTTGCTGCGCTGCCTAGTTTGTAACTTCATTTAGATGACACCGGTTGCACAGCACGTTTGGCCTGATGGACTTACGACTAAGCTGTGCTCTTAAGTCGTCGCATTCATTCTCCAGGGCTACCCTAGCCGTGCGCGAGTCTTCCAGGGCATTTTCTGCCGCCGTCATATCCTAGTCCGCTGCAAGTTTATCCCCCCGGAGCGCCTATTGAATAGATTGCACCGCTACCTGCACCCGAGCTAGCGTTAGGGGAATCATCTGCAAGGAGTTTTAAAGTCCTTCGAAAGTTTGTGCCGAGATTGGGGTCTTTTCCCAGGTCCGTAGGTCGCCTGCCAACCCTGGCACTTAACCTCAACTCTGAGGGAGTCTGGTCCTCAGGTGAGTGATTTGTCAGGGTGATGCATAAGATGAGCCGTCGCATACCTGGTGGGAGCCAGTCCAAGCGTACCACTCCCGTTTGTGTGCGCCACGTCACCGCTAACGTGCACACTCTGCTCGTCTGCACGTGCGCACTCTGCTCGTCTGCACGTGCGCACTCTGCTCGTCTGCACGTGCGCACTCTGCTCGTCTGCACGTGCGCACTCTGCTCGTCTGCACGTGCGCACTCTGCTCGTCTGCACGTGCGCACTCTGCTCGTCTGCACGTGCGCACTCTGCTCGTCTGCACGTGCGCACTCTGCTCGTCTGCACGTGCGCACTCTGCTCGTCTGCACGTGCGCACTCTGCTCATCTGCACGTGCGCACTCTGCTCGTCTGCACGTGCACACCCCGCACGTTTGCACGTCCACACCCCGCACGTGCACACCCTGCACGTCACCCGGCCGGGAAGGAAAGGAAAAGAGCCACATGGTCGGCTCCCCTCCCTGCCTCTCGCGGCGCAGCCCGCGCCCCCTGGTGGCAGCTCGACCGCTCACAGGGAGGGACGCACAAATCTGTAGCCCTGCACAGCACAGTTTCTGGTTACACTAGCGCAATTTCAAGACACCAATCTCACAGTTTACCGCAGGAAGAAGGGAAACACGTCCGTTCACTACGACGGTCAGCACGAGACTGGATCGACCATCGCCTGACAACACCATAACATCACCAAACCAACGACCTTGTCGAACGATCCTACAAAACATTA
This sequence comes from Dermanyssus gallinae, assembly GCA_003439945.1. Lineage (NCBI taxonomy): Eukaryota > Metazoa > Arthropoda > Arachnida > Mesostigmata > Dermanyssidae > Dermanyssus > Dermanyssus gallinae. The sequence continues at coordinate 14,899 of QVRM01003205.1, read as the reverse complement.
CTGAACAGGTTCAGCAAATACATAGATGATATAAGGCGGTAACACAACCACCCTCTTAAATCAACGTTCATTACCACCGACGCGGACGCTCACGTTAACCCTAGACATGGGCACGATATTTCGTATGTTCACCAATACGTGACAAGTCAGTCCAGAGAAGGGGGGTGGAACAGTGTGATTAAGTTAGAGACAACGTAGCAACAGAACGGCCAGCTACTACGCCGTAGATAACCGACGGTCCTAGCAGGCATCCAATCTAACCTGCACCGCGACGACCAAGAAGCCGTCGGCGGCCATAACATCAGCATCGTGATAAGCAACAGCCGACCGAGTACATCATCGAAAGTGCATCTCGTCTACCAGGAAATCGTCACCGGCTACAAAATTGAGACCACAAGCTGCGCGCTGGAGACCATACGGCACGCGCATTAGCGCCGACCTGTTGGGTCACAACCACAACATCAGCAGCATCATCATCAGGCCTACGTACCTGACCTACGGCGGCGTCACCGCTGAAGACAGCGAACGCTACGATAATGCGTAGTTTTAACCGAACAATTAGCGAAACAGACAAGGGAAACCTTCGAGGTATCGAATATTCGAGAAAATTCGATGCCATCGTTTGAACTTATTACTGTTGCCAACGGAACCGTAGAATGAAAACAGATGAATATACGCGGGTTCACACACTCACTGATCGTATTTATTATATTTCACGATACGCAAGAGAGCGATACGGCAGCGCCGCTTCTCTCCGTATTATTATTATTATTGTTATTGCCTAGCTAGGTCACACTCTATGTCCCGGCGGTTAGCGCGAAGCTGTTTCGCCGCCGGAACTCACACATACCACACACTTGACAATGTTGCTACGCTAGCTCTAACAATCACTCAACTAAATATATATAAGTATATATATATATAAATCTGCTTGCACCTGCCCGTCACAATCACTCACCACCCTAGGGCAGTACTACTGCCACGCTCACGCCGCTGTCGCTGCCACGCCGTCGGACGTCCCGGTCGCCGCCGGACTAAGGGTTTGCAGAGTGCGCGTTACGCCGAACGCTCGAGGTAGCAAAAGGGTCGAGGAAATGGCGCGCATTATTTTTATCCGGCCGGCGACCGGCAACGTGACAGTGCGCGAACAGTGCAGTGGCGGGTTGTGGCTAACAGCTCTGTAGCGGGTTGTGGCTAACAGCGCCGTGGAGGGTTGTGGCTAACAGCGCCGTGGCGGGTTGTGGCGAACAGCGCCGTGGAGAGTTGTGGCGAATAGGCAGAGATCATCACCATCTTGGCGGGCAAATACAAACTTCAACCCGCGACCATACTATATGCAACATTCCTCCCCCTTTTGAGATTGGCGGTAGCTTCCCTTAAAAAATGACTAAGTTCAATTGACTGTGTGTAATATTTATTGTGTCACCCTACGAGAATAACTATGGTTCACAGCACTTTCGCCAGCAGGCGTCCAGCTCGTTTGACGTGGCGGCCTCTATCGAGGTGCACCCTGTCGGCACGCGTCACGCCGTCCCTGCTTGTCAGCGCCTTCTCCACACGACCCAGACGCCAGAACGCCCGCGGCACTCCATTCTCCTGCAGCACCGCGACGTCGCCTGCGGCGAGCGGCTCGGCACTCGCGCCTCCCCGCCGCCGCAGGGCCGTCCTCAGGACGAGCATATACTCGGCGCGCCATCTCTTCCAAGACGCATTCCGGCGAGGCATCCGGGACGGTCACCCAGCGATATTAACCTCTCTGCCGGGAACGCCGGCACCCGAGGCGCCAGGAACTGGCTCGGGGAGAGCGCCCGTGGCTCATCCGCCGTCCGTCTCGGCCCCGTACTCGTGCCTCGTTCATCCGCACGCCTGGTATCCATCCGTTCCGTGTTCTCGCCCTGCCGCCAGCCTCGGTCCGCCTCGTTTCGCCGGCCCTCGCTCACCAACTCGTGTCGTGCTGCAATCCATACTGGCCTCCGTGACGCACCCCTCCACGTGTAACGCGGCCCTTAGGGCCTGTTCGACTGTCCCGTACTCGTGGCTTTTCCATCCGCGCACGATCTACCCGCTCCGCGTTCTCGCCCTGCCGACAGCCTTGGCCCACTTCTTTCCGGTGGCCCTTCGCTTCCCGAACCTCGTTCACCTACTCGTTTCCTCCTGCGATCCACCTGGCATCCGTGACGTATCTCTTCTCGTGTAGCGCGGCCGTCCAGTTCGACCCGCAAGGCCTAATTGAGGAGAAGCTTTTCTCTCACCTGTGGCCTAGTCGCCCCAGAATGAGGTGGCCCCTCAACACCAGGGTTCGAACGTCGAGCTTGCACCTCACCACCAGTCACAGCAGTGCCGCTAAGTACTCACCGTTGTCTTCACCGGCAACGGCTGCCGATTTCATCGTCGGCAACGGCTGCCGATTTCGTCGTCGGCAACAGCTGTTCTTTTGTGTTCCTTGAACATCTTCGTTGAACAGCTTCGTCATCATCCTGACGTAGTCACCTCGCCGTCTTCCTCCGGTTTGGTGCCTGATGCCATTCACTCCACGGTGTTGTTGACCTGTCCATGGATGGCAGGAACGTAGCTGGGGGTGGCTTTTTCATTCTTCCGGATCGACTGCGCCAGTTCTGTCGACTGCGCCAGTTGTAGTGTCCACCAGTTGTAGTGTCCACCACCCCCATGACCGGGCGGCGACCGTTACGAGTTCGCCATTCTCTCGCTCAAACAACACGCGTCCTCTGCCTGGCTCGCACCAACGACTACTGACTCATTTATTCTCATGCCTCCTTATCTACTCACAGATTGCCCGCGCATTTAAAGACTTCCCGCGTCTTCGCTAGTAGGGTGGCGGCATCTTCTAATTGGCGCCATGTATTTAGCTAACCGACGCTGTCTATGCCCGCTCTGCTTAACGGACACTACTATCCTACAATCACACTTCAACATTTGCAAAGATATCACTGCACGATCGATGCTAACAATTGGCGCAGACCCTGGTCGTCAGAGTCGCGCGTCACCCTAGACACTTCTAACAATTGTGTATAAATATCGCACAATATAAAACGTGCCGCCCCGAACCGCTGGAGTAGGTGGCTCAGGGTCCAGCGGTAGCCGTTCTCGGTCAACGATATGCCCGGCTTCTCCTTCAAGCACGCCGCCAAGAATCTTGTGCCGCTGTAGATCTGAAATTCCTTCTCTCTCGTGGACGAGGACTCTGAATTCGTCGATGAATGACGGGAAAAGCTGAATATCACTGTTGAACTTTCTTAACTTGGCCATGGAGAGCGCCACCCCGCCCATTGCGTTGGCTTCTTGTACCGAGGTTAGTCGACTCAAAACCGGGCCCTCGGGCCCTGCTGCCCCCTGAGCAGGCTGCTTCGGGCCGCCCGACGGAAATTGCTACGTCGTTTGTAGCCCATAAGCCTATCTCGGATTTGGCACAACGTATCTGCGTAGTCGGTAGATCTACCTGTTTCTAGATCTATTTGTTCATCGCTGAGCGCGTTCACCATTTCGGCTACAAAATGCTCGTCTAATTCGTCTAACCTTCGTTTGAGCTCCTCCGCTCTCAGCAGCCAGCCGTTAACACGGTCCTCATTCCACTGCGTGAACTGCGGAAGGTCCTGGCCCTCAGGCCAAAACGACTTTACGGTCGCGTCAAGTTTTGACACCACCGAACGCACTGAACGCAATCACACGACCGTCTGTTTTAGCCATCCTGGCTGTCGCTACGATCACTTCTACGTACGGGCCTTTTGTTACGCGTCGTGCCCCACGTTGGGCGCCAATATCTTGCCAACGGAACCGTAGAATGAAGACAGACGAATATACGCGGGTTCACACACTCACTGATTTTATTTATTATATTTCACGATACGCAAGAGAGCGATACGGCAGCGCCGCCTCTCTGCGTATTATTATTATTATTATTGTTATTGTCTAGCTAGCTCATACTCTATGTCCCGGCGGTTAGCGTGAAGCTGTTTCGCCGCCGGAACTCACACAGACCACACACTTGACAATGCCGCTACCAGCTCTAACAATCACTCAACTAAATATATATATGTATATATATATATAAATCTGCCTGCACCTACCAGCCACAATCACTCACCACCCTAGAGCAGTACCACTGCCACGCTCACGCCGCTGTCGCTGCCACGCCGTCGGACGTCCCGGTCGCCGCCGGATTAAGGGTTTGCAGAGTGCGCGTTACACCGAACGCTCGAGGTATCAGAAGGGTCGAGGAAATGGCGCGCATCCTTTTTATCCGGCCGGCGACCGGCAACGTGACAATGCGCGAACAGTGCAGTGGCGGATTGTGGGTAACAGCGCCGTGGCGGGTTGTGGCGAACAGCGCCGTGACGAGTTGTGGCGAACAGGCAGAGATCATCACCATCATGGCGGACAAATACAAACTTCAACCCGCGGCCATACTATATGCAACAATTACCATACGAACGCTACAGCGTCCCTTGCGTAAACAAATTGACCAAAAAAGTATGTTCTAAAGACCATCCTTTGCTCGGCTGGGCTACGCGCTTGACGTATGACCAAAATAATGATTGGGCTCTATTTGTTTCACTTTAAAGGAAATGTTGATCCTTATCGCACCTTGATTCTTAATTATATTTGGCCGTGTTCGGACAAAATCGATGCGACTGAATTCTCATTCTTACAGGTGCGCACAAGTGGCACCAACTCCAACACAATTGAATTAATATGGGTGTCCAGTACAGAGCGTGTAAACACAAAATAGCGCTATTTTGCCGGTATTGTATTTCTTCATGCGTGTAGCTAGCGGAGCCAAGGCAGAAGCTAACGTTTTGTCTAGTTTCGTTATGTGATACAGCGCATTAGAAAATATTGTGATGATTTATTAATCATTTACAATACGTTTGCACACTCGGCAGTGCTCGCCTCCGTTATGTGATACAGCGCAATACAGATAGTGGCTGTATAGTGGTGCCGTAGCATATAAATTGTGTGACTTACATTGCATCAGTTTGTTTTGACATTCGAAGGGAACCAAGGACAAAAACAACTTACATTAAAGCATGAAACGTTCGAGAATCGTTGCTATACTGAGTGCTAAGACGTTACTGAAAGCACGACACGTCTATATATTTGGGATCCATATATTTACAGTTCTTAAAAATACATTACGAATATGAAAAAGTATCTGATATTACAAGCAGAATCAGAATATATCTGAAATTGAGTGACAACTGAAACGATTGCCAATACTCACAGTAACCTATTTAGAATAATAAGAGTAATAATGAAAGGACTGCGTGGATATATAACGTGGAAATTAGCACATATATTAATACGCATCGCTGCGGGGCAGAATCGACAATTTCCGGTGAAGATTGGCTGAGGGACAACAAGTGCTGCGCTTTCCTTCATACACGCGCACATGTGGGCTTATAATCACATCTGCGTGCGTCCTACATACGTATCAAAACTGGGATCGAATAACAGAGAGCTCCCATAGTCGAGAAAAATAACGTGTACATAACAACATGCAACATAATATGTACACACATGGAAATTAACATTTAGGGCAAAACACTATCCAACGGGCAAATAGTCCCAGGTTTGCCCAGATAGTGACTCTGAAAGTATAAGGAGTAACCTGGTAACTCCTAAAATGGTTTGACTAACCAGGAAATGTGCAAACTTACTATTGCCGCTCCTCTCATATGATATATTCGCATAACACAGTATCCTGGCATTATGCCTATAAATAGCGTATGCCGAATAAAAAAACGTGTTTATGACGTTATTTTACTTCCATTCTGTTGCACAACTGCTTTTATTTACCAGCTTGCGATTTTTTGTTCTAGCGTCTTGTGATGATGCCTTAACTATGGCATGCGACTTGCACGGTGCTAGTCGTCAAAAAACAGCGTTAAAAACAAGTGTTTAAGTTTATCAGGTGAGACCAGGCTAGCAACATTCCACAGTGGTCGGGGTGAAAGCTAAAAGTGGCGCTGTTAGCCACAACCCGCCAGGGCCCTGTTAGCCTCAACCCGCCAGGGCGCTGTTAGCCACAACACGCCATGGCGCCGTAAGCCATAACTCGCCACTGCACTGTTCGCGCACTGTCACGTTGCCGGTCGCCGGCCGGATAAAAAGGGGCGCGCCATTTCCTCAGTCCTTTTGCTACCTCGAGCGTTCGGCGTAACGCGCTCTCTGCAAACCCGTAGTCCGGCGGCGACCGGTACGTCCGACGGCCTGGCGGCGACAGGGCGGGAGCGTGGTAGCAGTGCTGCACTAGGGTGGTGAGTGATTGTGGCTGGCAGGTGCAGGCAGATTTATATATATATATATATATTGTTAGTTGAGTGATTGTTAGCGCTAGTGTAGCGGCAGTGTCAAGTGTGTGATCTGTGTGAGTTCCGGCGGCGAAACAGCCTTGCACTAACCGCCGGGCATTGTGTGAGCTAGCTAGGCAACAATAATAATAATACGAAGAGAGACGGCGCTGCCGTATAGTGAAATATAATAAATAAGATCAGCGTCAGTGAGAACCCGCTCATGTTCGACTGTCTTCATTCTACGGTTCCGTTGGCAACATATTGGCGCCCAACGTGGAGCACGACGTGTAGCAAAAGCCCGGACGTAGAAGTGATCGTAACGACAGCCAGGATGGCTGAGACAGGCCGAACTGTGATTGCGCTTCGGCGTTCAGTGCGTGCGGGGGTGTCAAAGTTGGACACCACCGTAAAGTCGTTTTTTGCTGAGGGCCAGGAGTCTCCGCCGTTCACGCAGTGGAACCTGGGCCGTGTTGACGGCTGGTTGGGAAGAGCGGAGGGGCTCCAGCAACAATGAAATGAATTAGACGAGCGTTTTGTGGTCGAAATGGCCAGCACGCTCAGCAATGAGCAAATAGATATAGAAACAGGTAGAACTGCCGACTACATAGATACGTTGTGTGAAATCCGAGGTAGGCTAATGAGCTACAAACGATGTAGCAAGTTAGGCGCCGCCATGCCGTCGGGCGGCCCGGAGCAGCCTGCTCAGGGGGCAGCATTGCCCACGGGCCCGGTTTCGGTCTACTAATCTCGGTACAAGAAGCCAACGCAATGGGCGGGGTGGCGCTCCCCATGGCCAAGTTAAGAAAGTTCAACGGTGATCTCCAGCTCTTCCCGTCATTCATCGACGAATTCAGAGTCCTCGTCCACGAGAGAGAAGGAGTTTCAGATCTACAGCGGCACAAGATTCTTCGCGGCGTGTTTGAAGGAGACGCTGCAAGGTCAGTGGCGGGCATACCGTTGACCGAAGACGGCTACCGCCGGACCCTGAGCCACCTGCTTCAGCGGTTCGGGGCGACACGTTTTATATTGTGTGATATTTATACACAATTGTTAGAAGTGTCTAGGGTGACGCGTGACTCGGATGACCAGAGTCTGCGCCAATTGTCAGATAGCATCGATCGTGCAGTGATATCGTTGCAAATGTTGAAGTGTGATCATTCAAATTATGGAGCAATATTATATGCTGTGACAATGAGGGCTTTACCACCGGGGGTAAGGGCAGAATTTTTAAAGAAACATGAGATTGATAATTGTGTGCCAATAGAAGACTCTATCTTACCTTTACGTTGGCTGTACAGGGTAACGATAGTTTAGAGGCTGATGTGGGGTCACTGTTTCAGGGCATACAGACCTTTTTGACGGGAATGGTTACGTCTCGAGAGAAAAACAAGGTATATTCAAAAGTGCAAGCTCATGCTCCGGCGACGCGGACGGGCAATGCGTTTAGAAGGTCGTTCGGCGAGTCATCTCAGAGCGAGCTTGCTCAAGTCTACCACGCACACGTTGGACCGAAACAGGGTAACACGAATTGTTTATTTTGCGGGGGTGGACCCAAGTCTAGTGCATGCCGGGCGGACATGCCCATAGAGTTGCGTTGGCAGAAGGTATTAGACGCTCGAGTTTGTAGGAAGTGCTTGGAACCCGGCCACTGGGCGCGGGCCTGCACTAAGCATATTGTATGTAAATTATGTAAGAGCCCCCACTCACAATTGTTATGTACAAACACCAGAGCAACAGTTAACGTGGCGGCAGTGGACGGGGAGGGGACGTCCACTGTTGCCAACAGGGCACGTACATGTACAGACGTATGCAAGGGAGCATGCAGTGACTAGGTTTCTCCTAGATAGTGGCTCACAGCGCACGTTTGTAACCAGCCGTCTGGCGGCCGCCCTCCAGGTCAGCCCTGTAGGACATGAATTCACGTATGTCCATGTCTTCGGCGGCTCCCGGCCCCAGCAGGCGAAGAAGCTTCCCATCGTTCGTCTCGAGTTGCTGACGCAGTCCGGCGAGCCGATGCTCATCGACGCGCGTGTTGTCGAAGAAATTGCGTCGGCCACCCTCTCGACTGGTCGTTAGAATCAATTGGTATCCGGCCGTCAGAGTTGGAACCACGCAACAAAGATAAAGTATCGAAGAATCTTCTCGACAGCATCAAACAATGCAAAGATGGAAGATACCAAGTAGCATTGAATTTGAAGCCGAACGTCGTCATGATCGACAAGAATGAAGCTCTCGCAGCGAAGCAGTTGCGGTCGCTGGCGAAGACGCTGCGGCAAGATCCGGCATTGGCAGAAGACTATGTCCGAGAAGTAAGAGCGTTCATTGACGGCGGATTCGCAGAACCTCTGCCCTCCGGTGAGTCTGCTTTATATTGTGACGAAGTTTCACTTCCTCTGGCCAGTACGACGATAGACCAGCCACCCACAACACCGTATGTGCATAACGGCGCAATTCAAATCTACTTCAACGGACCACGACCAGCGGCCACAGCGTCCAACGTTCACCGACCGACACATATCTCAACCAACCACAGCCTTTCGCGCCGAAACACCAACGAGATCCGCCGTCCAAAACGATCATCGGTCGACACCTGGAGAGGGTCGACCTATGATCGGCAATCTAAGTCAGACCTAAATTAACCTGTATTCGTATACGAAACAAACACAAACCACTGTAAATTTCGACCGATATGAGAGCGGGTTCTGAGACTCTTTTGGGTGTCAGCACGCCGCGGTGTCTTGTGAGTCAATAAATAGACCGAGCAACCTGGCTTAAAACACACTCGTTGCTCGGTCATGCACTAGACCATATGCTACGCTTTGTCATTCTTCGTTCCTGAGTTCCTCGTGCTGCAGTACCTGTCCGGCTGAGTCTACATCCCCCGAGCTGACCAGCGTAACACAACAACGTTACATTTGGTGGAGATGCGACGATCTCTCTCTATCAACGGACAACGAACCAGCCGAGGCGACAACGAACAACGAACCAACTGAGGAGACAACGGACAACAAACCAACCAAGGCGACAACGGACGATGCCAGTAAGTACCAGACACACAGACCGCAGCAAGCAACAGTCCACCAACACGACTACTACCTCGACAACCTTCCCGACCACGATCACGGCGTCAACAACCATGCCGACCACAACCACGACTTCAACAACAATGCCGACCACGACTGCGACGACAGCGCCGACAACGACACCATCTACAGCAACTATAACCGCAGCCCTGGGACCTGTGTTCGAATACCCACATCCAAGACAGCCATCATTCCTACAGCCCTTGTTCGCACACCCGATACCACTTCGATATGACGGTAGCTCGGCCACACGAGCCAGAGAGTGGCTTCGCGAGATTGAGCGAACGGCCGACATCAATGACCACGACGACGAGCAAAGGGTACGACTGGCGACGCTGTCGCTAGAGAAGACAGCTGCCGACTGGTACGACGCCATCCCGAGAACAGCGAGACCCACTACGTGGACCAACTTCCGCAGCGAGTTCCTGGCAAGATTTGGCGACGGTAGCACATTGGCCATGATCGCCGAAGAAAAACTGAAACAGCTATATCAGGACCGAGAGACCCCATTTATCGCCCACCTTGAACAAGTACAGCGACTGTGCCGCGAAATCGACCACGAGATGTTAGACACAACTATCATCCGCTGGTTCATACGAACCATGCGAGCCGATTACAGACCTACATTCGTCTTCGCCACGTTCAAGAGCGTACAAGTCGCCCGAGGAAAGTGCATAGAAATTGACGCAATCGAGCCGTTCGTCGTTCGTGCACCAGTGACCAGCGGACGGCCCACCTCACACCAACCGACCTCGTCCGACATGACACCTCATTTTTTTGGCGAGCGCCACACCGCCGACGGCAGCCTTATATGCAACTGGTGCAACTACCCAGGCCACCAACTAGAAGAATGCAGAAACCGAGAGCGAGGGTTCCCACCGCGCAAGAGTCCACCTCCACCACACTGGACTGCGCCCAACCGCTTCCGACAATGACCAAGAAACCAACCGCAACACTACATCGGAACAGAATCCGTATAACCGTGGCGGGCGTGGGCACTGTGATGGCACTGGTGGACCTTGGAGCAGACATCTCCGCCATCAGCGTCAGCACCCTGCCACGCCGCAAGGTGACCTTCGCGCAGGGTACACCACACACCCTTGCCGCCAACGGAACACCAATGCAGACACGTGGTACGTGCACCTTACTTATTGGCATCGAGGATAATAAACCATCTCTTCCCTACAACTTTGTCGTCATTGAGTCCCTCGCGGAACAAATAGTGCTCGGAGAGGACTTCCTACGGACATACCTAGCTACCATAAACCTACAATCCAACCAACTCACACTAGGCACATCTCAATACTCGACCAGAAACGATCCCCATTCCGCAGCTACCACAGCACACACCAAGCACCGATTCCACACCCTGTCCACTACCATTCTTCCACCTCGAACCGCCATCCGAGTAATAGTAGCAACCAACTCCGAAACGACTATGGGGACACTTCTGCTGGAGCCGACACCTGCACTGCTCCACAGAAAGAATCTCTTGTTCGCCGCGTCGCTCACGACAATACGACAAGGCCAGACCGCCGTACTCATCGAAAACCACACACAAAACCGCATCATACTACCTGGAAGAATGACCATAGCTACAGGGCAATGCGTTTTCAGCGACCACGACCAACCTAAGGTAACGCAACTCCTACACGATCCCAGCGACGGCATCCGAACAAAGAAGACCTCACCACTAAACCACAACGAAATCTGGCAAGCAATCAACTCCAACCTACCTAACCTCGAACGACAGAGAGTCCACAACATAGTATCATCATTCGCAGACCTGATACCAGCAGATGGAACAGCACCCAGACGAACCGACCTCACTGTCCATCACATCAACACAGGAGACGCCGACCCCGTCCGCCGCCGATACAGCCGCCGCTACGCGCCAACAGAAAGGAAAGTGATCGAGGACGAGGTGGACCGCATGACTCGACAGGGTATCGTCCGGCCGTCCTCCAGTCCTTGGTGCAGTCCAGTAGTGCTCGTGAAGAAGAAGACCGGCGAATACCGCTTCTGCGTCGACTACCGCGAACTCAACAAGGTCACAAAGAAGGATACTTACCCACTCCCGCGGATCGACGGCGCACTCGACTGCGTCGCCGGCTCTCGATTCTTCTCTTCGCTCGACCTCAAACAAGGCTACTTCCAGTGCCCGGTCGCAGAGAAAGATGTCGAGAAAACAGCCTTCGTGACCCCCGACGGGCTGTTCGAGTTCACAGTAATGCCGTTCGGATTAACGAACGGACCGGCGACGTTCGAACGACTAATGGACACCGTCCTCCGTGGCCGCAAGTGGACATCATGTCTGGTCTACCTCGACGACATATGTGTTTTCGGCCGAACGTTGAGTGAACACAATCAACGACTACAAGACGTCCTGTCCTGCCTGCAACGGGCCAACCTCTCGTTGAACATCAAGAAGTGTACCTTCGCTGCCCCACAGCTAACACTACTAGGACATGTAGTGGGGGCAGATGGACTCCGACCAGACCCCGAGAAGACCAAGGCCATCGACCAGTTCCCGACCCCGACCAACCAAAAAGCCGTCCGCAGTTTCCTCGGCCTGTGCTCCTACTACCGCCGATTCATCAAGAACTTCTCCGCGACCGCCGCACCACTCAACCGTCTACTTGAAAACGACACTCCCTTCCAATGGAACTCCGACCAGCAGACCGCGTTCAACAGCCTCAAGAAGAAACTAGTATCACCACCGCTTCTTGGGCACTTTGACCCTGACAAACCGACAACAATCCACACGGACGCATCCGGCCAAGGCCTTGGCATCATCCTCAGTCAACCAACTAACCACACAGAAGAGCGTGTCATCGCATACGGCAGCCGTACCCTATCACGAGCCGAAGTCAATTACTCAACAACCGAACAAGAATGCCTGGCTATCGTATGGGCCTTAAAAAAGTTTCGTCAGTACACTTACGGCCGACCAGTGACCATAGTCACCGACCACCACGCCCTATGCTGGCTCATGACGAGTCGGCACTTAGCCGGGCGCCTGGCTCGATGGGCAATACAGTTACAGGAGCACGACATTCACATCGTATACAAACAAGGCCGCAAACACCGCGATGCTGACTGCTTGTCCCGTTATCCACTTCCAGCCAACGATCCTGACACCGACCAGAAACCACTCCGAAGACTTTCGTCCATCCTCATAACCGACCTGGCCCGCCAGCAACACTCAGACCCAACATTGCAACGACTACTTGAACAATCAACCACCTCCACCGCATTCCAGACAATAGACGGCGTACTATACAAGTACAACTTCACCGACCGGGGCCAAGAATTACTGTTGGTACTACCAAGCAGGTACCGACGAGAAGCATTAGCAGCAGCACACACTGACCGCGAAGCCGGCCATCTAGGCCTGGCGAAGACATACGGCCGGATCACACAAAAATACTACTGGCCGAACGCGTACAAAGACACTGACCGCTACGTCCGCTCCTGTGAAACCTGCCAACAACGGAAGATTGACCCTATCCAACGTGGAATGTTGCAGCATATGGACACACCGACCGAACCATTTCACACCGTTGGTATCGACCTCGTCTCACTCAATGAAACAGCCTCCGGCAACAAAGTGATAGTGACCGCAGTGTGCCATCTCACCAAATTCTTGATCGCCGACGCGTTACCGAATGGTTCGGCAGCGGAGGTAGCTAAGTTTCTGGTGAATAAGATCATCCTAGTACATGGTGCACCGAGAGTGCTCATTAGTGACCGTGGAAAAACGTTCATGTCCTCTCTCATCACTGAAGTGACCAAGAAGTGCAATATTGACCACCGCCTGACATCACCGTACCATCCCCAGACCAACGGCCTTGTCGAACGATCCCACCGAACATTACTCGACATGCTCAGTAAATACATAAGTGAAAGGCAGCGTGATTGGGACGATCAACTGCCATTCGTCGTCCACGCATACAACACAGCACCAAACGAATCAACCAAGTTTAGCCCGTTCTACTTAGTGCACGGACGAGAAGCCCTCTCCACATTCGATGCACAGTTGCCGGCTCCGCCTGTCTCGACCAAACACACACTACACGACTACGTTGACCGTCTCATCCTCTACGCTGAAGAAGCAAGAGACCTGGCGAAATCATTAGCCGACCGCGCCAAAACAACGAATAAGGACCGCTACGACCAAAAGAGGCATGAACCAACATTTAAGATGAACGACTTAGTGCTCATATACACTCCAGTGCGTCGAGTCGGTGAATCCGACAAGCTCCAAAGAAGATACTTCGGACCGTATAGAATTGTAAGAGTAACCGGCCCAACGACCGTGGAGGTCGAACCAACCGAGACTAGCAACACCCCCGGACCCCGACGGACGCGACAAACAGTCCACGTGTCCAGAGTCAAGCCATTCATCCAAACATACAGCCGAGAACATCCAGGCGATTCACCAAACAATACCATTCATCCAGCTACCGACAACATACACAAGCATCGACCGCTGAAAATCAATCTCAACCACAACCGATCCGACCTAGCCGCCCGCGTCAAACCCCCGACATGGACGCGGGATTTTGTATGCTCACTAAAACGCGACAGACGTCCACTATTGGCTCGGGACGAGCCAATTCAGAGGGGGGGGCAGTGTGACGAAGTTTCACTTCCTCTGGCCAGTACGACGATAGACCAGCCACCCACAACACCGTATGTGCATAACGGCGCAATTCAAATCTACTTCAACGGACCACGACCAGCGGCCACAGCGTCCAACGTTCACCGACCGACACATATCTCAACCAACCACAGCCTTTCGCGCCGAAACACCAACGAGATCCGCCGTCCAAAACGATCATCGGTCGACACCTGGAGAGGGTCGACCTATGATCGGCAATCTAAGTCAGACCTAAATTAACCTGTATTCGTATACGAAACAAACACAAACCACTGTAAATTTCGACCGATATGAGAGCGGGTTCTGAGACTCTTTTGGGTGTCAGCACGCCGCGGTGTCTTGTGAGTCAATAAATAGACCGAGCAACCTGGCTTAAAACACACTCGTTGCTCGGTCATGCACTAGACCATATGCTACGCTTTGTCATTCTTCGTTCCTGAGTTCCTCGTGCTGCAGTACCTGTCCGGCTGAGTCTACATCCCCCGAGCTGACCAGCGTAACACAACAACGTTACATTTGGTGGAGATGCGACGATCTCTCTCTATCAACGGACAACGAACCAGCCGAGGCGACAACGAACAACGAACCAACTGAGGAGACAACGGACAACAAACCAACCAAGGCGACAACGGACGATGCCAGTAAGTACCAGACACACAGACCGCAGCAAGCAACAGTCCACCAACACGACTACTACCTCGACAACCTTCCCGACCACGATCACGGCGTCAACAACCATGCCGACCACAACCACGACTTCAACAACAATGCCGACCACGACTGCGACGACAGCGCCGACAACGACACCATCTACAGCAACTATAAGCCGCCAGCCCTGGGAC